>JAKSZT010053887.1:62130668-62253706 GCA_026826555.1 Tolypeutes matacus | reverse complement strand
CCAGTCGCCTCTGGATTGGGGGAAGAACTATGGACTAGAGTGGACTTTATGGTATTCTCTTGCTCACATATGGTGATTCTTGCAATGCAAGAAATTATAACAATGAGGTGGAAAAAAAAAAAAAAAACACTTAAAATATGACTCTCATGCAAATATAACATGAGGCTGTGTCAAAGAGTTAACTCATTAATAAGGGAACCATAGACTTGTAAAGCTGATTCAAAAAGTATTTGTGGAGCAGAGACTAATATAGTTAATTGGGAAAGGCATGTGAAATAAGTTTGTTAAATTAGAGACAAAACTGATCATTGCCCCATAAGGCAATAAAATCATGACCTTTGAGTATATCTTATCTACTAGATAGAAATCATTTGTATCTCCACGGTACAAAAATCTACATGTTAAAAGATAATTTGACTGAGTGTAGGCCATTACCAGTAGTAAACAGTAAATCAAACTGGTCATTCCCCCAGAGCAGTCGTTCCCAATCCAGGAGTCGGGGTGGGGTAGGAAGTAGGCATTGAGGAGGTGCAGGAGGTGGGGTTTTGCATCTGGCAGCTAGTGAGTAGAGGCCAGGGATGCTGCTACCATCCTAAAATGCACAGTACAGCCCCTCACAACAAAGAATTAGCCAGCCCAGTAGCACAGTAGTTACAGTGTTCAGAAACTCTGCCCTAGAGAATTTAATAATCTTTGGGCAGGCCTGTTAATGTTTCTAGTATGACATTGAAAGGACCTGCAGTTATCCTTTGACCTTATTTCCAAATTTTGGATGATTTTTCTTTACAATGCAAACAAACATTACATGCAAAACAATATGTCTTTTATTAATAGATACTTTGTATTTTCTGAATATTCCTAGAGGACATAGACATAAATTTCTTGTTTCACAAAACCTGGGCTAGAGTTCTGCTTTTTCACATATCCTATCCCTCATTTTCATTTTATGGTGGCTTTCTTGTATTCGAATTTTTTTAAAAGTCTAAAATTAAGCAGTGAAGAAATGTTAGGACATGCATTATCTGTCACTGTGACCATTTTAATGAATGCTTCACTCCATTTTCTATAGGACAACATTTTTCTCAGGTGATGCATCCTTTCCTGATTGACACTTGAGATTCTTGAAAAAGAAATAGTGGTGATACACAATATTATAGGATAGAAAAGATGAGCATATTAGTAAAGCATATTCTCTCCACACGTCTGACTAAATTTCCTCCACAGTAGGAAAGTTAAGGAAGACTGACATATTCTATATGAGAAAATAAAGGGTTGATAACATTGTATCTTAGTCTTTTTCAACCCTTAAGTGGGTTGCACTGAGGGTCAGAAATCAGGGGCTGTCTTCCCTTATACCTCTAATTTAGTAAAAAAAAACTGAAAAAAAAGAAAGAAAATTCATTCATATCCTACTATGATAGCCCAGCAGAGGCCACTATAATTTTGGTGTATTAGTTCAGGCTTTTACTAAGTACTACTTCAATTTTTTTCTTTTTAACATACTGCAATTTAATTTAACAAATGCTTCTTGAACCAGGCACTGGCACACAAAGGAGAGGATGAAGCCAGGCTTCTATACTCAAGAAATTCTTAGGCTAGTACTCAAAGTTGAAATTATAGTGCATATGCAATTTTATAAACCAGTTTTTTGCTTTACATTATGTTATATGTATTTTTCATGTTGCCTCATTGCCTTCCTGATTGTCATTTTAATGGCATGATTTAGATTGCTTTTATTTTTATTTTTTATTTTTTAAAAGATACTTAGATTACATAAATGTTACACAAAAAATATAGGGATTCCCATAAGTCCCGCTCCCCACACCTCCCACACCCTCCCACATAAACAACATCCTTCATTAGTGTGGCCATTCATGGCAATTGATAAATGCATCCTGGCACCTTGCCACTGAGCATGGACCATAGTTCACATTGTAGTTTACACTCTCTCCCACACAATTCTGCAGGTTATGGGAAGATATAAAATGGCCTATATATTTGTCATTGCAATGTCATTCAGGATGACTCCCAAGCCCCAAAAAAGCCCCCATATTACACCTGTTCTTCCCTTTCCCTGTCCCCAGAGCCTCCAGTGGCCACTGCCTCCACATCAATGTTTTAATTTCTTCCATTGCTAGAATCACAATAATTCTATAGTAGAATACCAGAAAGTCTACTCTAGTCCATAGTTAATTCCCCAATCCTGAGGATTCTGGGATGGTGATGTCTACTCCACTTCTAATTGACAGGAGGCTTTGATCCCATACAGCCAATGGATGGGCCTCTCTTGCTTGCAGTTTGTAGGCTCTCTCATTTCCTTGGTATGGTGGTTGTCAATCCTCGCCTCCTTGTTAGTTGTCCTGGGTGGGTCCAATGAACTGGAGAATAGGTGTTGCAACTCCGCTTAGGCTCAGGGCCCACCTGGCACATGGAAAGATCAGAGATTCTAGTCTCTTGGACGTACACCTACAAAATCCTGCACAAAGTATAGGTTTAAATAGAAGGGACAGATGAGCCATGTGTAGGGAAGATATAACCTAGTCCAACTCTATCACTCTCAGGAGCACAAACTCCAAAGTAGGGCCCACTGGCAAGGCACCAAACTCTGGAGCTATCTGCCCTGACCATAGGACCTGGGTGTCTCCAGAGCCCCCAGGAGCCCCACTATTTGGAGTAGTATCCACTTTGGCAGTCTTTGAGATCCTGCTGAGATGTACATAAGCACATTACCTCTGGGATGATCTCCCAACTCACTTTGAAGTCTCTTAGCCCTGTAGACTCATTTGCCTTTACCTTTTCCCCCTTTTATTCGAGGTCTTTTTCCAGTTGCTTTGCTAGTTGGTGCTTGGTAGTAATCCCTTGGTGCCAGGGAGGCTTATCCCTGGGAGTCATGTCCCACACTGAGGGAAAAGTAATGCATTTATATGCTGAAATTGGCTTAGAGAGAAGCCACATTTGAGCAACAAGGAGGTTCTCAGGAGGCAACTCTTAGGCACCCCACAACACGAGGCTAAGGTTCAATTTCAAGAGCAAAGACTTACAAGCATAGTCATTAATATCAAGGGTCCATCAATGGACTATCCTTAGATTGGTTTTAAAACAGCTCAAGTTTCCCATAGGAAATATGTTACAATTTATGGTTACATTTCTATATACATCATAACAATAGGAATCAACACTCAAATCCAGGAGTAACATTATCTTCTAAAAAATCTAGCTTAGTATCTGGTACTTGATAGGTGCTTTGAAAATGTTATTTCCTTTTCTTTGTTCCAAGTCCTAAAATCTTTATACTGCAAGGAGCCTCAGCAATAGGCACACTCTTTTAAAAAATAATAATAATAATACAGAAACTGAGATCTAGTTAATTTAACAAGGCAATATAGAACTCCGCACTTGAACTTAGAAGATTAGATTCAAGTCCTAGCTCTGCTCCTTATTGACTGTGTGACATTAGAGAAGTCATTTTACTTCTCAGGGAACTTTTCTATGTAATAGAGGGGAGAATTGCACTAGATAAATATAATGTTTCTTTAAGATTTAACATTTTCTTCTTCTCTCCAAATTCTCATACTAACAAAATTGAGATAAGAATCCTCAGCCTCTTTTAAAAAAAAATCTAAGGTGAGTAGGAAACTATAAAAATAAGTTCACTATATGATTAGTCCCAGAGTACTATAAAGTAGTTTATCATCTAAAATTCATTTAGCATATATTTGGAAACAGAAACTAACATGTAAGAAACTTACTACATATTAGGAATGTCTTTAAATATTTTATGTGAGTTTTCACTATTAGTCTTCAATTATGGTTTCTAGTAGGTGGCCTGTTTCTCAGTTTATTTGAGAAAACCGTGACTCAGGGAAGTTATCACATTGCCTTAAATAACCCATCCAATATGCCAGAGACTGGATTTGAACCCAGATCTTCCTGGAGAGAAAGCTTGGAATCTTTCCAGCATATCATGTCAATGTCTAGAAAACTGATGTGTTCCTTTAAAAACTTTAAACTTGTAAGTAGCAGTATTTTTATTTACCTCTAACATTTTCAGAGGGCCTTTTGAGAATGGTTTTCTTGACCATAGCTATTTAAAAAAGCTCTTTGGAGAAACAGAAAATAACTTTTATCTTATCTCATACAAATTTTTCCTGTAGCAAGGAGATTGTCAAAATCATGCTGATCATTCTTCATAAAAAATGCTGGGGTTTGAGGACTGTGCTGTTTCCTGAACAGGAATCCTCATGGTACAGAGTCCAGAATCAAGGATGGAAGTCTTAGATTCTGGTCGCAGCCCTGATGCTTGGTGTATGAGTTAGCTCATTTCCAGAAGGTCTTTAGCCTCATTTTGGTCATCCATGAAAGTGAGGAGTTGACCAGATGATCACCAAGATCTTACTCTGTTTTCTGCCCTCTCCCTGTGCATCTATTATTTTTCTCTTCATAACCCTTCTTACTACCAATTTTTCCTATAACTTTGAAGGAAAAGAGTTGTAAAAGGGTACGCTGAGCCATATGTGGGGTGCACACAGGGGCAGGGCATGCAGTCACATTGTTCTATCTTGATGGAGACGTTTTTCCAGGTTATGTAGCAATATCAAGCTTTTATTTTAAACACCAATAGGCAGAGGTGTCACTTTTCTCTCTCTTCAGTTTTCTCATTTGACTCTGTCTCTTAAAACAAAACATAGAAGGGTTTGCATAAAAAAATGAGAAGTGAAAGAGGGGTTTTAAGGAGCCAATTAGACTTAATTGGCAAGATCTTATTAGTTGTGGAAGAGAGCAGGCAAATAGAGGGTCTGGACTGCAGGGACCAGGACAGGGTGCAGCTACAGCAAACCCACATGTGAAGTCTGTAGGTCACAGTGGCCAGCAGGTCTGGCAGTGTTAAAGAGCACAGCAGACAGCATCTGGGATGTTCCACATAGTGCAATGGGAAGGGCATATTTTGTTTCTTTTCAAAGAACAGTTTATATTATTTTATGCTTAAGATGTGCATAATTTAAAAATAAAAAATTACAGGAAGAAATATATGAAAAACAGCCCTCTGTTGCAACTCTCCCTACCTGAAGTCCTGATCTGCAAAGGCACACACTTAGAACTGTTGTAGCAGTGTCTTCTGGCAGTTACCTCTTTAAAATATTATGCTTGGGAGCGGATGTGGCTCAAATGATTGAGCACTCACCTCCCACATGGGTAGTCCCGGGTTCGGTTCCTGTTGCCTCCTGAAAAAAACAAAAACAAACAACAAACAAAACAAATGAGAAAACCAACTCAGGGAGGCCGATGTGGCTCAGTGGTTGAGCACCATCTTCCCACATACAGGTTCAATCCCTGACCCTCGGTACCTAAAAAAAATATATATGCTTGTATTGATGGTTATTATTTTGCTAATTTTCTATTTTTTTCTAGTTGTTCTCAACAATCATAGATGAGAACATAGCTCTTTTATATAATCTCCTTCTTTCCTCGCCAAACCACCTTTATAGTTATATTACTATTTTTTAATTAAACCAATACACAGTGGTTGCAAAAATATGGCTATGGGTGTTGTTACTGGCTAAACAACTGAACAGTGTACTATGATTACATTTCTTTTCTTGTACAACTTTTTGTTTTCATATGGTTCTTATATTTCTTTCCTTATTATATCTTCCTTGTAAAAATCATAGCTGTTTTACAATATAGCAATTATATTAATTATCTTGTCTTTGAACTAAACTTGTCTACTAAAATCCTCTGCTCCCCTTCTCCAGGTTGGACTGATTGCATTTTAAGTATAGTACTTTGCCTGACAGTTCTTCTGGTACGTATGTATTCATTCTCCAGATTGATTTACTCTATTTGCTGCTGAACTTCCTCAAGTATTTCATTAGAAGGAGTCCTAACTGCCAAGAGACAAATTCAAGCTCTGCCACTCATTAGTTCTATGAACGTGGGCAAATTACTTAGCTTGTCTGTGCCTCATTTTCCTCCTTTATAAAATGAAGCTAGTGAGAGCACTTAGCTCACAGGGTTGTTGTAAAGATTAAATGAATTTATGCATATGTGTTAGGTATTACTTTTACTGTTATAAAATCTTAAAGTATTGCTATTCTATATTTACAGTTATTTATAACTTAGCTATTTTAGAACTCTACATTTAAAATTATTTCCCTTTAAATTAGCAGCAGTTCCTCCATTGTCCTCCTTTATCCAACATTCTGCTTATAGAGACAATACCATTCTAATTCTTATTAATTTGTAAGTGACTATTTCTTTTTGTGTTTGTTTCCTTTATGAAAGTTTTAGGATGTTCTAGTTACCTCTGTTAACCAACAATTTCAGAGCTCTGTGACTTTAGTGTGATCACTGTACCAGACAAATTAGTGGCCCTTTAAGTTTCCATCTTTATAACTTTCAGTTCTAAAGAAGCATTTAAATTATTTAAAAACATATTTCCATTCTGATTTATCTGTTCTTCTTATCTGGAATGCCATTCTTGGACTGATCCTCTAATTTCCTTTCAAGACGTTTTATTCAACTCTATTCTTCAATCTTTTTACTTATGGTTTTATTTTTGCAATCAAATTATTAATTTCCAAGAACTCTTTCTTGGTCTGGTAATAGTTTCATCATCTTACTCTTTTTTATTTTTATTTTTTCATTGATAGGAGGATAGACTTCTCCTTTTCTTTTCTTTCCCTGTATTTATTTATTGTAGGACTTCTTCTTCCCCAGCTCCTTGTATTGTCTCTGTTTCTTTAAGTTTTTCTTTTTTTTTTTTTTTAATTGGTTTATCATTGTTTCTCCCTTTTATCTTGGAAACCTTCTTCAAAAGTTATCCAGTGATCTTTGCTTTTCTGTTCATATTTAAAATGAGATGCTAAAAAAGTTCTGTATATATGGTTGACACTTATAATTTGGGCTTTGCTTTGGACTGATTTGAGGTTTTTGACTTTTGGGGTTGCCGCCAACTCTTTATCATCTCCTGCTATCTAGGAAGAAGAAACCATAGACTCCTGGCTGTCTGTGATCTCCTGTATGGGTGGGGGTTAGGGTCTACAGTTCTGTTTGCAAACTTTCAATTAATCCCATTTTTTAGCCCCATAACTTACCTCAGTCATCCACTCTATCCAATTCTTAAGTCCCAGATCTTTTTAGGTTTTCATCAGGAATCTCAGCTTCTTTTTTGCCTTCCCCCCTTCTGTGATCACTCTAAGTTTTGACTTCCACTCCTCTTTTACATTTTCTCTATCTCTACAAAGAATGTCTGGAATTTTCATGAGAGTTCTCATTCAGAGATGGTCTTTCTCCCATTCTTCTTTTTTCCTGGTGGGTTTTAATATCACTATTATATCTCTCCTATAATGCCAGAGAGAATATAAACACATGTAAAATGTACACTATGGTAAGATCTTGGGAAAGTGAGTGGGGAATAGAACTGATAAATTGAATGAAAGATATCTAATGTAGTCATTGAAATGTTCCAAAGCAAGTGTGACTTAGGAGAGGCCCATGGGTGACCGGAAGGTGGTGAAAGGAGAAGGGGGAGTTAAGATGAACCACAGAGAGTGTTTAGACTTAGTTTTGTCTTGTTTTGTTTTTCAACTGTGAACTTCTAAGTGAGAAGGTAAAGTCAGTCATTAGCTCAACAGATATTTACCAAGAAGAGTCTGTCAGTATAAAAACTACCCTGAGTGCTGATGCTGTGAAGTCTAATAGGTACAGCTTCTGCCTTCCATTTGCTCATGACATTGAATAAAAAACTTAAACAGAACAGAAATACAACCTAATAAGTGTTGAATAGAAGGTAACATAATTTAGAAGTAACCAATTTCCCAAACTGAAAGGGAAAATCCTATAACATATTCTGGTTAATATTTTATGGAGTGGATGCTAATTATATTTAAACTAATCAGGGATTTGAAATAACATTCATCAAAGAGTGGTTTCTATGCTACATATATAAACTAATCAGGAGTTTGAAAAAATATTCATTAGAGAGTGGTTTATATGATACATCCAATCTAAGATTAATATGTGGCATATAATTCTAAGAATTACGTTTTGGGTATCCAATCATGAGGGGCATGGAATATGGACCTTTAGAAGGCAGAATTAATTATAGTTGGAATTCATTCCCATTTTGTAAAAGACAATAAACAAGAGGTAATGAAGCATCTTATGCACCAGCTAAAACCACTCAATGCATGGACAGGGTTCTACACAGGAAGGCACTTTAGTGCAAAGGTGATGCTCGGGTGTCCCTTGGTTTAGAGGGAAACATGTGTTCACCAAAGCACAGATTCTCCTGACATATTCTCAATGGGATCATAACTACTTATATACAGATTTTGAAATAATGGGGACTGTACAATGTGCCTATCTGTAGACAGGATTTCCTGGAAGGGAGAGATAACTGAATAAAGCACACCAGTGTGACTACCATGGGGGTTGCCTTGCCTCTTATCAGACCAAATGATAATGTATCTACTCATACAAGATCCCTTGTCCTGCGATTGGAGAAGGACTGCTGAGGGCCTTAGCCTTTTCTCCCATGCTTTTAAAACCCCTTCTAGTGATCAGGAGAGTGAAGCCATATAATAGGAAACATTTTCTTTGAGGCATTGCCTTGTTTTCATTTTATATAAAGAATTTTTACCAGGCATGAGTCATGCTGTTATTAATTTCAAATTAAAACTCAGACTATGTATGACCTCTTTAAATCACTTATTTTCCAACTAATTTATTTTTGCTGTAATTATGACTGATTGACCAATTCTTGTTGGAATAGCCATGGTGTGGTTTAATTTTAGTTTAAGCTTTTATAAGAATAGCTAGGGAATCTTTTCCTCATAAACAGTTGAGATATCTATTTTTATAGCATTAGGGTAATAGACTTGTACTTGAGTCATTGTCCTTACTGCATTATGTAAAATAATTTGTTTATTCTGTGGCTATATCTAGGTAGCTCCAAAAAAGCTGAACTTTTTTTTTTTTTTCCAAAAAAGAAACATCCTAGCCATGAAGTAGTTAATTTATTGATAATATATGTGTATTTGTGTGTACTTATGCCTATATATAATATTCACAGTCATATATGATAGACACATACCCAGAGATCAGAAACAAATGATTCCTCCATAGGGCACATCAAGGTCTGTGTTACAGCCCCATTCTGAAAAATCAGAACTTTACTTTTTTTTTGAAACTAGAAAAGAAGCTTCATTGATTGTTTTTATTATGTTAAAAGGCTCAACCTTTCTATTTGACACCGTGTTCTATTTAAGCCCATCCTTTATCCTATGACAGAAATCCATTTTAAATATTGCTTTGGAAACCACATTTCTGATGCTCTCCACTGCTGTTAGACCTTTTTTTTTTTTTTTTTTTGCATGTGATGTACTGCACAAAATTGTCTATTGATATGAAGCAGGCTGCGGAACGATTTTTAAGCTTTGATCACTAGAATGAATCGATTTTTAACAAGCCCTCGCTATGGAAGCAGTTGCTGATGTTGTGTGTCTAACAACTTCATTGAAGGGCTGCATTTGATTTGCTGTTGCTAAGTGCTCTCTTTCAGGGAGCTTGTCTGTGAAGGCTTCCTCAGCCAACTGAAGATCTTTTATAGGGTTAGGAAATTCTGTTAAATGTTAATTACTGATTAAAAAATAATTATAGGCAGTATCCATTACACAGAATCATCAATTTGCCATTAGTACTGCTTGGTGTAAGGCTTTGAGAATGCTGAAGAAACTCAAAACCATCGTTTCCACTGAACATGCTGATTAAAATAAGCATGTATTTGTTCACTTTGTGCAAGGTTAGTGGTAGGATCTAAGGTGGTATTGCTTTCTCTTAGTGCTTATTATTTTTTGTGTTCAGATGGTAGGCTGCATTATAAGGCATTGTCACCTTCACAGAAGAACCATGCAATAGGAAGTTTCCGTAGCTGTCAGCATCCTAACATAATTGAAAACATGAATTTTTTTTCCCCTTAAAATCCAATATCCTTTTAATTAAGTACTATCAATAAGCATGGTACAGAAGAAACTTTCTCAAACCATTAAAGGACATTTACAAAAAATGGCCCATTATCATTGTATTAGTCAATGTTCTCTAGTGAAACAGAATCAACAGGAGATATCTGTCAATAATATGAAATTTTATGAGTCTCTTAGGGATGCACAAGTCCAGGTTCCACAGGCAGGCTGCAAACCAGGGACTCCGATGACTGTCCAGAGAATGTCCTTGATGAGTTTTCTGAAGACAGCTGTCCAAAGATGAGCTGGGAAATTCTCTCTGAATGCTGAAATCACTTCCCCTTTTAATGCATTCAACTGATTGGATAAAACATCACTCATTATTGATCATAGATGTAATCAGCTATCTATGCAGTAAACTCACTGGTAACTAGAGTCCATAAATGTCCTTGTATTACAATTATCCTAGTGCTTGCTTGACCAAACACCTGAGCACAGTTACCTGGCTGAGTTGACACATTAGCCTAACCATCACATCATTATTCTTCTTTTTTAAAGATTGTTGCACTTTATTTAGCACAAAAAGGAAAACATGAAATTTTAACACCACTGACTATCTATATCTCAGTTGTGAGCTACACCAAGGACTATTATGTTAAACTGGACAATTAATTGTTATCATTGACTTCCTGAAAATAGCAATATAGCTTTAAAATCTGCAATAGGAGTGTCAGTACCTCTTCTGTTAATCCTTATGTGATTTCAACAGTCAGCTGAAAACTGAAACTGGGTAAAATATCAATGATTAAAACAGAACCTTTAATTTTTAAAACCATTCTCATTAATATTAATGCAAGTTTTACTCATCAAAATATTTACTCTAATTTTTTCTTTTGATATCTGTTAATGTGATATAAGTTAATGTGTTAATATATTTACATGTATGAATGTTTATGTGTAGTATTAGCTCTTTGGAACACAGAAAGGGTGTGTTTTTGTAAAAAAGATTTTTGCCTAGTTTTCAAGTAACTTGGCCTTGCCCTTTCCTTCTTGGGTTCCACTAGGGTTATAAGGTCCTTTAAATATATTAACAATACCCCAGAATATCGTGATTTTGTCTTTCCACTTAAAAATATAGTTTAACTTTTTTCATTAATCTTGAGATTTTCATCTTGACCCAAGATTCGCAATTTTAAGAGTATTTTTAACAGCCGTTATTGTCAAAAATAGAACTTAATCAATGACTGTGCTGGAAGTCCAGGAAAACCAACCTGCCATAGCAAAGAAAACATTTTTATTTCTGGTTTTAGAAATAAATATGTCAGACTACAATAATTACATTTATCCTTAGCCTACTTTCCTGAGAGGTTTGAGTTACAGCTGCTTATCAGCTACTTTACTGCCATGAAAGGATTTGGATCAGAGTGAACAAATATTCTGCAATTTCACAAAGAAAGTCATATCATTTATCAGTATAAAAAAAATCTACTCTCCTATTTAAATAGTTTCAGTTACAGCAAGAATGGAAAGAAATCAGGGTCACAATAAACTTTGAGTTTTGTTGTTCAGAGAAACAAATCATAAATGGGAACCAGAAAATGGCAAAATTGCTTTTAACTTCACTTAGCCTTTTCTTCCTTGTCTTATTTACATTGCTTCTTGTTTTTTGTGTTAAATTGACTGAAATGGGCTAAAATTTCTGGGATTTTCTATCAAATCTATGATGAAGCCCCAAATATGGTAGGTACCCAAAACACTACTATTTGTTAACAATATCTTTCTTGTCAGCGTTCATCATTTTCCTCCCTGTTAATAAAATTGTTCAGGAAAAAAAAACCAAAACAGTTCAATGAGTCTCTGTGTTTATTCTGTTCCCTTGAGTGGTCTCTGGGTTTCTATATTCTTTTGGGAACACATGTACATTTCATCCTTAATCATGTAAATATAGAGCAGAATTTAGGGGGTGGTCAAGAGAACCTGAAATGGATTGTTAGTTTTTATTTGTCTGCTTATTCTTCAAGTTAGCAGGACATAAAAGGCACTCCGCATTCTGGCTCAAACCTGTCTTTCCTGGATGAAGCTTTGCTTGGAGCCAGAACCACAAGATGACAGCGGTTACCCATCTGGTTGTTAACTATATGAGAGCACTTTATTAAGCCCCCTTGGTCCTTTCCTATTTAGCCACCAAATCACAGATGCTTAATGGTGTCTAAAACTTACCACAACTTAGAGTAAAATTATAAATTCCCTTTAAGTCCTTTCATTTCCCGTCATTCTTCTCAGGGAGAGGCCGAATACTTTGTCCCAATTGCCACATGTTTAAAGACCAATTCTTTAGTAATTTTCTGAGAAAACACCCAAAGTTTCTATTACTTTGCTAAAATGGAAATTCCATCTTCCTTTCTGAAAACATGTCAGTATATATGATGTCTGACAGCTAATTAGGAAAGTGACATATATTTTACTTCCTTTCAAATGAAACCTTCTAAAAAACGTATTTACTTACCAGGAGCAGTGACAGCCTGTCCACCAAAAATAATTGATATCCATTCTGCTTATTGTAGAAGGGGAACAATGAAACAAGAAAGAACTTTCTTATACCTTCAGAGATGAAGAAACTGGAAGAAAGAGATTGACATTGAATTTAGGTTTTCTTTTAGGTGCATCTGGCCACTGACACATTATAATTGTTGTAACTATTTGCCTCACTGGAATTAATACTTGCCCTGGCATAGTGTTTTCAAATATTGCAGTCATGGATACATGCATATGCTGTCTTTGAGGTAGGGTAATAATATATTTATCTGCAAATAAGTATGTTTATACATAACTATGTATCCCTGAAATAGCATACCAGTAATACAGTGCAACTTCAGTAATTCAGATTAATATATACAAAAGTCTTTTCTAAATGAAAGGTAATTCAGTTTTGAGTTAAATTTGAGCTAGGGTTAGTATTATAAGCTAAGTGATCATATGGAAACCCATCACAACTTTTGGAATTTTTACTTTCAACATATATAAAATACATATGACTTTGTAGAGTTGTTTGTGAGGTTTGCCTGCAGTCATGTATGGGGAATTATACGAATATTAGTAGTTATTATGGTAAGTGTTTTATTAAAGGAATGTGGTTTTGGTACTTATCTCTGCAAAGAGCAAGAAGGAAAAACAATTTGCTTTCTCTGAGAGAGGGTCTTTCTCTTTTCCTTTAAGAAACAGATAAAACCTCCTTACTATCAGTGCATTATCTGTTTTAAAAGGGTCACAGATAAGGTGTCAAAATTGTTTTTTTAAACACTACAAACATTTCTAAAGGAATATTTACAATATTAATTCCTCTAAAGATTTTTGCTATAAATTCTGGTTTTTCTTCTTAACATTTCAAGCTAGTCTAGATCAAACTGTCATCTACAAAGGTTTAATGTATGTGTTTTCTTGGCTTTTGAAATGCAATATTTCACTGTTGCTCTTTTTAAAGCTAGGTAGAGAGAAGTTCTTCACTACTCCAGGTACCAGAGAAAATGCATGACAAACTAGTGACCAGGAAATGAGCTACTTTGTCAAATTCCATTTTTTTCCTAGGCACTGTGCAATATCCTTGTTTCTATATTAAAGCATTCTGCTATCCATAAATCAGTATGTGGCAGATGCCATCTGATCTGAGAGGGGTTGTGGGGCATCTGTAGAAGTCATGCTTTGTTGACCTAATGGAAGCTCTGTCTTCAGAGAAGTAGAAAATTGGTTGTTGCTGTAGGTTATAAAGTTCCAAGCCATTGCTTGCCACCTGAGAGCATTAATCCCATTATATTAGTTGTTTCCATAGTTAAGGGGTGGCTTGTCAGAGTGCTAACTGTCCATGTCTACTCTCCAAACCATTAGGCAATAAATTGGATATAATGTGTAATCTCTCCGTTTTTTTTGTGTGTGATATTATATTAAATTCTGTGCAATCAAATGTTCTTTAGCCATTTCACATAGTCTCATGTTTTCTGACCTCAGAAAACTGCAATATCTCCCAGTTTTCAGGAGAGACTCCATTTTATCTATCAGCTTTCTCTCCTTAAGGAAGTTTGACTTGGGAGAATCATAGTTAGATTGGATTGTTTGTTTGTAACTTGATTAGATGCACATTTTATTAAATATGCCCTTGAGTCTTTAAACTACTAATTAATAGTCTAATATTTAATGACTTTTGAGAGATCAAGAATTTTGCTCAAATTCTGTATTATCATGCTAATAACTTTTCAGTGTCTATCACTGATAATCTTGAATTGCAATATTATAAATCATAAACTAATTAGAACATATTGAATACCCACAGGTAGTAATTTTTAAGATGCAATGTGTTGAAAATATGAAACATTTTCAACTCATTATAATCTACAAGACACATTGAGTTATATTAGTTCACTTAGTTTTCATTATTGTTTATCTCATTATGGAATTTATTACTGCTTGTCTCATTTGTGAATTGAGATTGAAATAAGGGGATTGGCTTGAGTTACGAAAGTTAGTGTCAAATCCAATGCAAGAACCAAATGCGGTTAAATGCTCTCTCCACTATTACATGCTGACAGTTATGCCTAGTTTCTATTGTATCAGGGTATTTTTTATCTAATAAATCAAGGTTACTTTCCTGACAATTTATTACTTTCTGATAACATGGATGATTCATGCCACTGAAATTTTACAAATCATATTTGTCTAGTTTACCTATTTCAGATTTTCATGTTTGGAAGCTGCCCTGTTGCAGATACAGGAATTCTGTGCTACTGCATTTTTAAAAAATGTGAATGAGGATTTATTCTTGAACAGCAATGACAAATTTCCACTGAAATGTTAGGTGACTATATACAAAAGCAATGCTATTTTATGAGTGAGACTAGAGCAAATTATAAAGCATCCATCATATTACCAGTTACAATTTCCTACTTTATTTTATTTCTATCATTGTGGATTCTCAAAATAAATTATGGTTAAAAAATCCAGTTTCCAATGAAAAATTTTCCAACCTTTTGCATCCCCCTTGTTTTGGGTGAGAATCAAAGAAGAGAAACTATTCCCAGTGGAGAACCACAATGAAGACTTTATGTAGACTCCAAAGTTAAAATGATGCCACCAGGCAGATGGAGTCCTGGTCTGAATGAGATAATTCTGAGCCAGGCTGCTTGCTGTGACTTTAATGTAGCCCAATTGTGCCCTGATTTTGCTGTCCTTTTTACTGAGATTCCAGTTATTTATGAATTGAATTCCCATGTAGTTACCTTGCTGTTATTGTAAAATGCCACATGATATTTTGTGCTAAGTCTGTAAATGCCCTGTGCCACCACTGTATTTATTTTGTGTTTGTAATCTCTGTGCTTTTACCCTTTTTCTGACATTTTCCAAGCCTCTCTCTGCATGTCAGCTGGCCATGAAGCAGAGCTTCCTTTCAGCAATTGACAGTCTGCTGCTGCAGACCTAACCGCCAATTCTCACCCCAGGAGACTATCTACCTAAGGAAGAGATTTGCTATCAGTTGTCTGACACTTTGGTTAGTTCAAAAATTACTCCTAGGATTTGGACTTCTTGCAGGTACTTCTTAGAGAAACATGAAAACTATTAGTTGTTTGAAGCTTAAGCTTAAAAATAAAGAGAAGCAATAAAGCAGGATCATTTTAACTGGAGAAATAGAAGGAACTTAAAGAAGTCATAAGATAAATTTTGTATTTCTGTGGCTTTCAAAGTCTTTTGAGCAAGGTACGCAATAAGAAATACAATTTACAATATGATTTAGTATATTAACTCATACAATGTAGTTGAATAAAGTTTTATAAAACATACTTGTCCTTCTTACACAGGATTGTCAAGACAATTTTTTTAAAAGTTAATATGATTCTCATACAAAAATAAAATGAACTCATGTCAGGGATTTCATTTAACTTATTAATTAAGGAGGGAACAGTCAGATGTTAAGATTGGCTAAAAGATCATTTGAGGAGTTGGGTATTTATATGCAATTAATAAAGATAGTTAGGTTAGATATAAAACTGGTTAATGTGCTACAGGACAATCAGTCATAATCTTTATTTAGGTTTAGCTTTGCTACTGGACAGAAATTGTTTGCATCTCTACTGGACAAAAATCTACAAGTTAACATGTAATTTCACTAAATCTGGGACCCCTCATCAATATTAAAGAGTTGAACAAAGCACATTCCTCTAAACATTTCTTCATTGTGCCTATTAAATAATGATCCAAATGATATTGAATGACATCTTGCCCAACTTTTTAATCCCTGTCTTCAAAATTTCATTAAATTGTCTTAATAGGATGCACTCTTTTTTTAAATTATATTCTATCATATTTTACTTCATTTTTTAAAAATGCTGGTATAGTTTACTAAATTGTTTTCACAAGCCACTGGTATATCATGACCCACTTTAAATAATACTCTTCTAATATACAAGTAGGATGTCCCAAAACACTGCCAGACAGAGGCAAGTTTCTTTCTGTATCTTATGACAAGAAAGCTAACAAGAAGGAGAAAGAGGGAGGGAAAGGAGAGGAAAAGGGTAGATGAAACCTGAGCAATCTATCTTCAGGGTTGTCTGCATTTTGTAAAGCAGGGGTTCTTAACAAGGGGTCCATGAGCTTGAATTGAAATTCAAAAAAAACATTCTCATGGGGACATGTTGATGTAGGTGTGATATATTTATTAAATAATACACAGTATAGTGTGGACTTAGTTAGGAGTCCAGGATTTTCACCTGACTGACAAAGGGGTCTATGGAACAAAAAAGGTTAAAAACCCCTGCTATAAAGTGATAAAATTTTTTATAAAAAGCATAATTCTTTTCTCTCACAGAGCACTAAATTTGCTTAAATTGCAACTTAAGCCCTTTCAACCTGATTAGAGTGAAAGTTAGACAACTTTGTAGAGTTTTTACAACTACAGGGGAAGGTGAAATGGTTATTTAACACTGCCTCATTTTACAGATGAGGAAACTGTGACTTAAAACTAAGATGGCCTGGTCTATCACCCAGCAATTCCCTGGGGAGCCCCAGTATGTAACAATGGCATGAAGAGAGCAGTCCCTAGGCTCAGAAGGATGTGCACCTCAGGCCAAGTGCTTGTCTTTCTGGACTGAGTTGCTTCATCTCTAAAATGGGGAGAGAGCTATTATGAAGATTAAAGGATTATAACTTTGTAAATCTGAAAAGCACGTTAAAAATGTAAAGGAAATTTAATTATTCCTGATACTTTATCTGGTACACTTCCCCCATCCCTATCCCTGGGTACTTTCTAATATATTATATAAAATCTAAATACTGACCTATTTGCACATATTTAGAAGTAATTTAGATCATGTGTATTCTGTGACTAAGTCTATGTAATTTTTTGTCTTCTCTCTTCTATGTATGGTTCCATATTAAAGATATAAAGATGTGATAGTTATTATTGCTAATAGATCATCACTGTAAAATGCTCTACAATTTGCAAGTCAAAGAGCACCATTCTGATAAAATACACTATTATTATATAAGACTTTCCACCTGCAGAGGCTTCTAATTATGCTTTCCATGCATTAAAAAAAAGCAACTAGAAAAACTGATAAATGGCTAACAGCTACTTCCCTGCTGATTACACAAAATTTCATTATAGTAGAACATTTAACAATTTAATTCTGAGCTCTCTCAGGAATAGTCTGTAAAATGTTTTGCTTAGGTCTCTTTTTAAGCATTGGATTCTCAGCTTAAATAAAAGGGATATCAGGCCTTTGCCATAAGCAAGGTTAGTCATTAAGCTATAAGAGATGAGCCTGAAGATGACAGGTAAAGACAAAGAAATAAACCAAACCAAAATATACCTGGATGTTTTCTTCTCTCCTTCTCATTCTTAGACAGTAATTGTTAAAGGCTACCCTTCCAATTCCTAATATGTTTTACAACTCCCTATAAATATTAGGAAAAATATTCTAGGCATATATATGCCTTTTACAAAGTGCTTCAGACAGTTTCAGTAACCTGTCGCTTAAGTTTTCTTTTTCAAAAGTGTCTTCCACCTCACCTCCTCCACTGACTCTTTGATTACATTAGAGAGAAAGGGCAGGCCTCATTTAGGCACTGATGTGTCTTTCGTACCCAGTGTTTCAACACAGTAGAGGTGCCATTCCCCCTCCCCTTGTTTTGGAAAAAAAAAAAAAAAAGGAAAAGCCAGACCTGGATCCATCATCTGGAGACCTCTGCAGGTAGCAGAGCAGTGCCAGGGGATGTGGTGGCAGAGTCTGCATGGAAGAGCTAGCAATAGTTGGGCCTAGGATTTGAAGTGTGAATCCAAATGCCTTAAGTGCCCTTATAATACCAGGAATCTTCCTTTGGATTCTAATTGTATAACTTAAATGTGTACCACTTTGCATGACCATTTACTGCTGCTAAGATCTCGTGATATCTTATTCTCTTTCCTTCTAAGATTGCCTGGAGGAAGATTAGTCATTTCATTTATATATGGAAACCCTTGCTTCATTTACCCTTTTAACATTTTCTGACTCTGATATTGACCCCTTCTCAGTCATACTCCTACTCTCCTCTCTTCCCCATGCTCCAGCCACAATACAACATGCACTTTCCTATTCATGCAAATAGAAGGCATTTGGTGTAGGAAAGATCATGGGTTTGGAATCAGATCAACCTGGGCTTGAAACCTGGTGCTTACCCACTGCATGAACTCAATGAGTTGCCTCACTTCTCAGAACCTCAGTACCCTGCTCTGTAAAATAGAGATACAACTGCATGGAGTTGCATGAATAAATGAAATAATGTGTGTGCAAAACATAGTTCAGTCCTGGGCACTGCTGTCATCAAAAGAGTATAGTGAAGTCAAGTCAAAGTATTTCAGAATAACTCATTCATAAATTCAATAAGTTCTAGGTACTTAGGGATACGGTGAATAAAACGTTCAAAGCTCCTGTTCTCATGGAGCTTATATTTCAGTGGGAAGTGAAAATATAATATAGAAGGTAGTGATAAGTGCCATGAAGAAAAATAAAACAGGATAGGGAGGCTAAGAGGTTGATGGGAGGGCAGGGCAAAGAGTGGACAATTTAACATAAGGTCTGGATGGTCTCCTTGATAAGGGTGTATATGAGCTGAGACCTGAAGGAAGGACGTGAGAGAGTCATGTGGATATCTGGAGGAAGAATCCTTTAGAGTCGTACCTTGGTTCTCTACTGCCTTGAAACTGGTCGGATTTGCTACTCAACACATTTTGACACAAAAATTTTGTCTCATTTGTTTGGTACTCAACAGGCAAGCTAGAACTTTCCCCTGTCGGTTGCCTCATGACTCACTACCCTTTCCAGCCGAAACAAAGGGTCATGTATTAGTCATGCGGTAGCTCTTGCCCTGTGCTCATGCCATTGCGGTCTTATCTTAGCTTCTGTGGTGATTTTGTGTATTTTTTTGCATTTTTTTTTTTCTCATTATGGGTCCTAAGAAAACGAGCAGTGATAGTGCTGAGCAGAAAAGAAAATTTCTTCGCACCACCATTGAGCAAAAAAAAAATAGGTAAATATGAGAGCAGTATTTAAATTACTGATCTTGCTAGGGAATATGGTATGCCTAGAACAATGGTCTCCACCATCATTAAGAATAAAGAAGGGATAAAAAAGGCTGATGTTGCAAAAGGAGTTAAAGCAGTAACAAAGCAGCATCCCCAAACACTTGAAGAGGTTGAAAAGCTGTTATTAATTTGGGTAAATGAGAAGCAGTTAACAGGCGACAGTGTATCAGAAGCCATGATATGTGAAAAACCTAAAGTGTTGCATGCTGATTTTTCAAAAAACAAACTGGAACTGAATGATGAGAGTGGTGAAGTTTTTAAGGCCAGCCTCGGCTGGTTTGATAATTTTAAAAAGAGGACCTGCATCCATAATGTCGTGAGGCATGGCGAGGCAGCAAGTGCTAATAGAAAGGCTGCTCCTGAATTTGTCAGTGAATTTCAAAACTACGGAGAGGCTGAGGGTTTTATTCCCCACCAAGTTTTTAACTGTGATGAGACCAGAGTTTTTTGGAAAAAAATGCGGAGTGGTACCTACATCACAGAAGAGAAGGCATTACCAGGCCACAAACCAATGAAGGACAGGCTCACCTGCAGATTTTCACTATGATAGACTAGTAGAGGCTTGAGTTTTAAGACCCCACTAGTATTCCCACTCAACACCACCACCACCTGCAGATTGGCAGCAATTCTGACAACTGCTGACTTAGACTTCAACCCAGGAATCTTATGGGGAAAGCTGGGATCCCATCGCTAAATTTGTGAGCCTCTCATCTTCTAGTTTGAAGGTTTTAAATGGAGTTTTGTTCAACACTTCATATAAACTATGTTTTAAGTTAGAATAGACCCCCAAAGTCTGATATTCTCCTGAAGTTTTAGAAACTAAATAGAAGGAAGTCAGTGACTGATTTCATTTCAACTGAATTTCCCTTTGGAGGGCTGAGAGTTGTGGATCACATTTTATATCGTTTGATGAGAATGAATCCACGATAATGTAGGTTGAAAGCAAGATAAATCTCCCCTTTATTTCAACTGGGTCTTGTGTTAAAATGTGAAGCACTTTCTACAGGTCACTCCTTTATGTCTTCAAGACATTTGGTGAATTGCTTTTTGCAAAACACTAAAAACTTTGGTTTAAGTTTTACTTTCTTGATGACCAAAAAGATAGTGTGCCTTATATTTAAGGGAAAGAGACTTACACTAGATGAGAAAATGGATATAAATTCTTAACATTAAACCATAATTCAATTCTCTTGCAGATTAGCCAGTAAATGCCTTTGTATTACCATAATTGATTTCATTTGCAAATTAAAATTATGCAACATAGCTCACTTGCTACTTTCTTGATATACTTGACTTTGAGCAATTAAACTTCTATGTATGTCCCAAGGGAAAAAAACAGAAAATTGCCTTTCTTTCACCATCTATCTCTGTCTTACCATACATTTGTGATTTCTTTGTGTGTTTTTTTTTTTTAAGAAAAGCAAAGCATGAATGATTTCCCTTGTATCATAAACATTTTTGATTTAATTATTTTTAACAGTTGATTCTGGTTTCTTACTTCAATCATGTTCTTCCTGACAAGACCCTATTTCCTAGTTCCCTTTCCCTTCCTGGTATCCTGACAGGAAGACATTAAAAGCCTAATGAAAGAAAGAAAGAAAGAAAAAAAAAAAGCGTAATGAAAAACTGCCTTATGCCTGTAGCACTCTTCATTTTACCTTAACAGTTCGTCAATAATTATTTGTTGAATGAGAGCTTACTTTTCCCTTTTATGCCAGACTTGGTGTGTGGCAGAAGGCAGTAGATAAAGGATGGTGGCTTAAATAGACTGTGTAGGACAGATGAGCTGTGCCAAACACCAATAAGCAGGGAAGCACGGGAGAGAGAGGGATGGAAACGGTTCTGCCCCAGATTGGGAAATCTCGAGAACACTGCCTCGCCATTCAGGATGACTGGATTTGTGAGATGTGTGAGGTTAGAACCTGACCCTTCCTGGCATAATACCTGACCTAGGGCATAGTGTAGATGGTTGAAAAAATGCTATTAATAAAATTACTATTAATAGAAATAGAAATAGCATTCTCTAAATGCAAAATGTAATTGAGTCCTCTTTTAGTCTCTGATATACCTTAAGTTTTTCCAGAGCAAACACATTCCTATAAAAAGTTGATATTAAGGCTATCTGGATAATTATTACATAACCAAATAGCCAAGTTGCCCATTTCTTTATTTTTAATCTTGAGTGGCATGGCAGTGGCTTACTATGTGCGATAAAGTGCTTGGCCATGCATACACAGAAAGCCTTTTGAAATTTCTATTTTGGGAGCAAAAGTAAGATTTCTAATCAATGCAGTACCCTTTAAAATCATTCAATTGATGCCTGTGTATTTAGGGAAAAAGAAATGAGGAACTTGAATAGATTTCCTAAGAGAATTATAGTGAACAGTGATTAAGTTTAGAACATAAAATTACCATTTATGATTAGTTCAGTTCAATTAATTCCATCTATCCATCCGTCCCTTAATTCATTTATTCAATCAACCAGCATTTATTGAATAACCCTATTTATTGTTGTGAAAAGCCCTGGGGATACAGGGATCAGAGACAACATCAAAGAATTCAGTCCTGTGGTAAAGACAGAGATGTAATTGCAGTGCCTGAGGACACCATGAGTTTTCTGCTAGGGGATAAAGAGCATCTGGGAGCACATACAACAGGCAAGAACCAAATGGCAGATGAGACGGGGGGGGGGGGGGGGATGAGTGTCAAACGGTGACTAAAGTTACATGCCATCCTGAATGACATTGTAATGACAAATATAGACCATTTTATATCATCCCATAACATGCAGAACTGTGTGGGAGAGAGTATAGACTACAATGTGAACTATGGTCTATCCTTAATGGCAATGCCCCAGGATGCATTTATCAATTGCAATGAATGTGCCACGCTAATGAAAGATGTTTATATGGGAGGGTGTGGGAGATGTGGGGAGTGGGGCATATGGGAATCCCTATATTTTTTCTGTAACATTTATGTAATCTAAGTATCTTTAAAAAAATAAAAAATATATATTATATATATATATATAAAAAAAAAACGGTGACCAAAACACAGACCCCAGGGAAATAAGGAATGTTGCCTGCCCTCAGGGGGCTTACAGTGCCTCTTTCTCTTAGTTTTAATGCACATGAATATCGGCAATCATCTTTGAAAATATTTTTAGCTCCCAGAGTTTTCGGGGAAGTTTCTGTTAATAAACACTGGGTATGTTAATGCCAGGTCTCCAGTTGCTTGTTTGCTCCAATATTCCTGACTTGGGTGCTACCATTCTCCCCTGCCAAAAATGTCTGCAGTATCACAGTTTTTGCTCAATGCTACATTCAAAAATCACCCAGAGGTACAGCAAGAAAATCCAACCAACGAATGTGAGGTTTGGTGACTGTGACATGTTCATAAATTTTTCTATATTATCTGTGAAATGCTCTAATCCTGTTTGTCCCAAGAAAACTCTGCCTTCCTGTCTTAATTAAATCTCTCAAACCAAGCAGTTTTCTGCAGGGTATAATCCATTCATTCAGGTGTGAAAGGCCGGAACCTATTTACATATTTACAACCCTGATAGCTATGTCTGGGGTAAAATAAATGTATTTCTGAGATGTCTGGATTCTGCAGATATTGCAATTACTATTGTATATTAAAGCTTTCTCCTAAAAGACTCATTTAGGGCAGTTCTGAAAAAATACTGGGAATATGAAAATAGATTAAAAGCTCTTGGAGCAAAGGCCATGTTTTGATTTTGGTTTTCTTTACCGCTCTGAAAGTACTGTGTGTGCCTAAAGCTCCTTATAAATATGTAAATAAAAATAAAATGATTAACTGAATTGGAATTTAAAAAAAGATTTTTTCTTATAAAAGGACCTTTATGGAAGAAAATAACAGGACTTTAGAAAATGCAGCCATTGGGAAAAGAATATTCCACATTTTAAAGCTCTAGGTTCATTTTCTTACACTCATCACAGTGGGAATAATATTTGTTTGAAGTTACAGCAATGGTCTGAGATGAAAGAGACTACAAGGACACCAGGAGTTCAATACATCCCAAGTAGAGTAATTATAGCACTGAGTTACCTTATCAGTCACTGGTGGTGGTGAAATGGCAGAATACTAAGGAAGGGGATGGGGTGAAGAAGCAGGATTCAGAAAGGGATAAAACGCGTGATTGAGCTTAGTATATTTGAGGGGACTATCCCATGGACACCAGCTCTCAGAGGAAAAGTGGTACAAGCGAGTTCTGGGAATTTCTTTAAAAGAAAAAAATAACACAGTACTAAAGGCAAAGCAGAGAGATAACCTCGCTGATGAAAAGAAAGATAAGAAAACCATAGGAGTCCACTATCTGTAAAGCATAGTCTGAAATGCAAAAAGCAATTATCTGCTGAATAGAACAAGGGCAGATCAGCAAGGACAAGAGCAGAAGCCTGAGGGGCAGTCAGAAAGGCCAAGAAACGAAGTGAGTTCCAATTAGAGCAGGTCACCAAGGAGGAGGAAAGAGCCTTTCATAACCATTTGAAACAAGAGTTAAGGCTAAAGGGAGTACAGACTCTACTGTTAATAAGGAGGGGAAACAAATAACATGACATGGAGAAGCCTTAGGTTTTATATCTCTTTATTTTTAGATTATAGCCAAGAAAAAAAGCATCTACAATAAGAGATTCTGAATACAACCCACAAATAGAGGCTCAGAGATAGTCATTAAGGAAAGATCAAGCAATTAAAACTTTATTCCATTTAGCTAAATACAATAGAGACATTTCTTGGAGTAATGAGTCAGATGGACAAGAATATACTTTCTGAAGTTTCTACCTTTTTGTGATCCTAAATGATACTAAGTTATTGGGGGCTTGGGCAAATTCCACAAATCAGAGTTTTTAGGGACCTTTTGGGAGTGACTCTTAACCAAATTCCCATACTTGGAAAAAAACTGGACCATTTGTTCCCAATTCATGCAATCATGTATTCATTAGTAACTAACACTGGTTTGTCAATAGGAAATTAAGTAAACTAACTCAATTTCCTTTAAAGAATTACTTGATTTCTATACCTAACCTCTCAGAGGCTCTATTTCTTCCTCTCTAAATGGACCTTATTAGTATCTGCTGCTACCCATACTAAGCGAAATACATGTGAACTATGTTTTTGTCTTTTAATATTTTATCAATCTAGTTACTCAACACCAACTGACTAAAAAAAATATCCATTGTCTGTTTTTTGAAATTTTACCTTTCCTTTAAAAAATTACTGAACTTTAAGCTAAATAGGACATGTGTATGTATTTACATTTTCTTTACATTATCAATTATTACAATACAAAAGAATTTTATAGTGAATCACCTGGTTCTACCATGTGCCAATTATGTGACCTTGTGAAAGTTACTTAACCTTTTATGTATCAATTTCCACATCTATCAAATAGGAATAATAATAGTACTTACTCAAAGGATAGTTGTGAGGATTTGTACAGTAAAGAATTAAACCTTGCCAAATAAGATGTCTGGCCTTTGTCCTTGGCTACTGGGAGGTG
The DNA here is from genome assembly GCA_026826555.1 of Tolypeutes matacus. Taxonomy (NCBI): domain Eukaryota; kingdom Metazoa; phylum Chordata; class Mammalia; order Cingulata; family Chlamyphoridae; genus Tolypeutes; species Tolypeutes matacus. The sequence continues at coordinate 62,228,616 of JAKSZT010053887.1, read as the reverse complement.
ATCTCTAGGCCCTTGGAATGTTAGGGCTGAAAAGTTTGTTTACATGGGGAACTTGGGCCATGTGCATAGTCTAACAATTTGATTTAAAGTGAAGACTGGCCATACCAGATATTTAGGGTAGGAGCTGAATATGCCAAAAATACCAACAGGTGATTTAGAGTGAGAGCTTTGGGTCAGGCAGCTCGACCTCCTGATAGCTGGAAATGGAGATGAGCCACTTGGACAATCAATCATGCCTATATAATGGAGCTCCAATAAAATATACTGGATGCTTCTTTTATAAAAGTATATAATGGATGCCGAGGCTCAGGCATACAGCCCTGGTTGGCAGTACTCTGTGACTGTTGTCATGCATCAATACCAGAAAAGTAATGCGTACCTGGCTCCTTGCAGAGAGGACAATGGAAGCTCTGCATTTGTTCTGTTCTGGTCTCCACTCTATGCACTTCTTTCCTTGGCTGATTTTAGCTTGTCTCCCTTTCCTGTAATAAACTGTAAAACAGCTTTAGTAGATTCTGTCTACTAGATTCCTAACATCACTTAGGACAGTGCCTAATACATAGTAAGCACTGGATAAACATTAGCTGTAGTATTCTCCCAGGTAAATTCCTTATTTTTCCAATCATGTTTAGTTGTTGAGAACTCAATCCAATCTTTTTCAAAATTCTAATCTTGTCTTCTCTCTTCTCCCTTATATGGGTTTGACCTTAGATTTGAAGGAACTGCCTTAAAGAAGGAGGCAAGATCTCCTTGAATCTTCCTTTGGGTTCTAACTTTACTGATATTGAGGCAGACATTTGGGATCTGGAGGGAAAGGCAGTGGTCCCCATGGGAAGGCCATATTTGGGACTTCTGGCATGTAGAGGAGATTGACACTATAGGTAGTCCTAGGAAAAGCTGGAACTTTGTGCAGGAGCCCCTTGCCTGGCCTTCTCACTGGGCTCGTGCAGGTGTTCCTAGGGAAGCTGCTGTGGGAATTCCCCAAGCTTAGCTCCTTAATGTAGACTCTGGAACTTGCTTGACATCTTTGATACTCTTTCACAGTCCCCCCACTTCCTGCCAATTGGGGAACCCATAGCTGGGGCTCCCTCACTTGGAAGGACACTGTCTTGGGAAGGCACTGGCAAGACAGCCAGGATATTATTTTCTGAAGTTTCTCTTAAGTCTCACAATATTGCAGCTCCAATGGGAAGGAGTTCAAGCTACTCCACTCTACCCTCAGCCTTCTGCTTATAAAGATTGGGGGTGACAAGGGTAGCAAGGTCAATGTGACAGACTCTTTTCTTTTTTTTTTTTTTTTTTACCGGGAGGTCCCGGGGATCGAACCTGGGTCCCTCCATATGGGAGACGGACGCCCAACCAGTTGAGCCACATCCGACCCCTGTGACAGACTCTTTTTTTTTTAAAGATTTTATTTATTTATTCATTTATCCCCCCCTTGCTGCTTATGCTCGCTGGGTCAGCTAACCACGCCATGCAGGCGGGCTTTGCCTTCACCAGGAGGCCCCGGGTACCGAACCCGGGGCCTCCCATATGGTAAACGGGAGCCCTACTGATTGAGCCACAGCCGCTTCCCATGTGACAGACTCTTGATAAGTTCTGGCCCCAACTGTTGACAAATCATTTTGAAAATAGGATGCACAGTATCTATTTGGCCTCAGCTTTGGAGCTAGTTGCAAATTCTAGGGCAACAGAAAAAAGAAAAACATCAATTTGTTACAGATGCGTGCAAATCCCTTAATTTGAGGTTAAGGCTATGGCAGTAGCAGTCTTTTTAGATGTTCTCTCAATGTCACATTACCCCCAATGTTCTTGCTCAGTAAGAACATCCCATGTTTTTATGTTTAAGAACTACATCCCATGTTTTAGATGCTACATACCTGATTTATCTCCTCTTTCCAAGCTGACCTTTGAATCTCATACGTTAAATTCATTTGTAATTACTGACATCTTGTGAATTCTTATTATGAGCAAGTGATGCAGAATGATTTCTGTGGGTAATTTCAAAGATTTCAATCTATCACCATTTTTCCAGCCTACAGTCATGGTTTAACTCCATAAATATGCTTTAATAAGAAGTATTTAATGTATTTAACAAATACATTAAAAGAAATGTATTTATTGGGTATATGGGAAAAAAGAATAAGATTAAGAAGGTTCTAGTCACTGACTCTCCATTCCTGCACTCTAGTCCCCAGGTCTCTCTCACATATCTGAGTATTCCTGACCTCTGAATGGAAGTGGTTGACTAAGACATCATGCAAATGGCTCCTGCCTTATCACCACTCGGTTCTCCTGTTCCATTTTTTGCATTGCTGTGAGAGACAAAATGATAGGTTTGGACCTCAGGTCATTATATTAATTGCAGAAATTAATTGTATCAAGAAACAGGACTTGGGCTTTTTATAGGGGTCATCCCAGAACTTTGGTGATGCTGTGTAAAGCTAGGTTTTCACTGATCCTTCTTCCCCAAGACAGTTATACTTGAAACAGGATATTTTATCCCTGGTTTACTTACTGTATCCCAAAATTAAAGCAGGTGAAAGGAAGTCTGATACATATCTTATTTGAGAAGTCATCTAAACAATACTTTATTCTTTTAAAAATAAAAAATTGCTGCAGAAAAAACTGTCTAATACAGACTGAAACCTGTTTCTACTTTTATATTCCAACTGCCAAGAATAGGTCATAAAAATAAAATTTAAAGAAATCTTTTCAACAAGCCATTTCTCTGAATATACTTTCCCTATTAGCTCATTACAGTATCGTTTCCTCTGATACTGTGTGGTAGTCTCTTCTCAACGTAAGTCCAGTGTGAGAAAATTAGGGAATAACACGTTAATCCTGGAGGACTGATTTCATTAAAGATCTCATTATATATGGTGATCCGGCCTTGCTGTTATAAGTATGGCTCTTAGATAGCATTGATGAAATTGCTCCTGTCATTAGAAGTCAGGTCTCACACAGTTACAGTTCCCAGACACATAGGAGTACTGAATCATGTCAAGAAACCCAGATTAGGAATTAAGATTATTGGGTTCCAGTTCAGAAAGTCACTCAGTCTCTCTGGACCTCAGTTCAAAATGTAATTCAGCTATTATTTTAGGCTGAGTCTCAACCTAAATTAGTCCTCTCTTTTGCCATTTGGGCTTCCACATAAACTTTATAATACTTTAATCATAGCTACTATTTATTGAGCATTTACTATGTGCATTATGTCATATAATTCTCAAAACAGTCCTTTGAGGTAAGTAATATTTTATATATGAAGAAATGGTACATTTGAGAAAATAAGTTTCTTGCTCAAAGGCTGAAAATTCATCTAAGTGGTGGAACCCAGATTTGAATCCAGGTCTTTCTGGCCTTAGAATCCTGACTTTTTAAATCACGCTATTGGTTAATATTGCTGTTGAACCTGTTTGGATTTTGTTATTCCTTGTCAATATCAATTAGATCATTTGTTAGTGAGTAACATAAGTTTGAAAATGTGACAGCTTTTCAGATCTATATTGCCAAATAAAACTTTATCTCCATTTTATATTTGAACACCATTTCACATATCAGTTTTGGGCATCAGAGAAGGAATTATCAGCTCTTATGGATAGTATTCTTCATTCAGTTTGCATTCCATTTGTGTGTGTGTGTGTGTTTACGCTCAGTTTTCCCGCTTCATTTCTGTTTCTCTTGCTTTTTTCTATTTTCTGCTCTTAGTAGCCTAGAACTTGATCTGTTTATCTTTGCTCATTGTAGTTCATTCATTTACCAAACTTATTAAGTGTCTCTGTCAGTTAGTGTTGTAAATCGCAAAGACTTTCTTATCAAGTGATTTAAAATTACTACCTGAAAGTGATACTCACCTGTTATCAGTGGAGCAATAGAAAATGCAAAGAACATTCTAAGAAACTGATAATTTTTTAGAGAATTGTTTACTTCTTCTATTAACCTGGAACAAGTTCTATTAATAACAAGTAGTGCCATAAGCTATGAGCCCACCATGTGCCAAGGGGTTTGTATGGAGTATTTCTATCAAAGTTGCTGGGACCCTAGGGCTTCCCTTTTTCCTATGGATTTATCATCATATTTGTGATACAGCAACAACTTCATTGCAACAGAAGAATAAGATAAATTGTGAGTGGTTTTAACAAACCAGAGGGGGCATGTGAGGGAATAGAGAGAGAGAGTTCTTATTTTGAGTAGAAACTCAGCTGTCTTGAGACAAATTTACACTTCCCTTTCTAACCCTCCAAAACATTTTTAATAAAGCAACAGTGGAGTTGATTGTTCCTAGAAATATTTGGTGGAAAAGAAATGTCGTTATAGAGGTGGATATTTAAATGGCCCTCACCTGCTTGGGTAGAAATCATCATACACTCTCTGCTAGTATAAATTCTTAAATATTTTCTATGTATTTCTGGTTGGACTGTAACTATTACAATCATTTTGGAAAATAATGTGGCAGTATGTACCAAAACCCATTAAAGTGTTCCTACTGTTTGAACCATTAATTTCACTTTGTGATATACATCCTAAAGAAATAATCTAAACTAGAGAACATAATGTATGACTTTTTTATTTTAGAGTAGCAATTTTTAAATGTTGCAATATGGTACCGGAAACAACTTAAGTGCCCAAAGATAAATAAGAAAATTATACTACATACACATGAATTATCATGTAGTCATTTAAAATGATTATATAGACTGCAACAATATGAAAATCCTCCAGAGAAGTCAATAAAAAAGCAGGATTCAAAATTATGTATACACAATGAATATGTAAATAACAAAAGACACAAAGGAAAATTTTCTTGTAGAAAATACACAAAATTCTAGCAGAAATTGCATTTTCTTTAGGTTGGAAGGTTTATGCATGGTTTTTTTCTTTCCTCTATCTTCTATTTTTTTTTAAACAATGTAGTTGGTTATTTTAGATTTGCTATTGCTCCACTGACAACAGGTAAGTATCACTTTCAGGTAGTAATTTTAATTCAAAGATATTCTTCCCAAAAAAAAAGACCAAGAGATTGAGGCAACTACACTCCTTTTGCATACAAGTTTGGCTTCTGAAGAAGGAAGTCTTGTTAATTTTACTTAAGATCAACAAGGCCTGTCTTTTTCACACAGTGCACACAGCCTCGTCTTAGAAGCTCCTGTCTGGGACTTCACAGATAAAATGGGGAGGTTTAGTTATAAAGTTTCATGTATTTGTAGAGTCTATGTACATGAACCTCAGTTCTCCGCCTTTATGTTTTCCATGAGTGAGCAGGTAATAAAATGCAAAGTGAAGAAAAGCTGAAACAAACATTTTTGTTTATTTAATTTATGTGAGCTCTTTTTAAAACCCACAAATGAGCTCTTCAGTGTCTAAAGTGACTTCACATGGAATTTGTATCGTTATTATTGAAATGAAAGGGGAAAAATAAAAAATAAACCACCTGTAGATGGAACACATTTGATTTCAATTTGCACCAAATTGTTAGTTATTAAATCTATTGTGTAGCTCTCAGCAATTTGCTTAAATTCCTCTCTCTTGGCTGCTGAACAAGTGCCTCCGAGTTTTCTGATACTTTCTGACAACTTTTTTCAATAGTGTATGGCTCATCAGTTAAAGGTGCATAAGAGAAGAAATTTTCAAAAGATATCTTTGCCCAATTTGAAGTCAGAACGTTGTCCTTATTGGTTTGAATTTTAAAACAGTAAAAGAGAACGAGATTGAATCATTTTGCAGTAAAACAAAGCTCTGTCTCAGCTGCAGTCCTGGGAATGTTTGCTTATAAAGACACTTTTCACTCTTCAAATAAAAGTTGATGTATAACTTATTAATGTACTATGGATATACATTTTCCCTCTGTTCATATGAAACTCTCATCTGCAATTTTGATGTGACCTTGACTGTATTTTGTAATTATGAAATCTCCTTGGGGAATGTTTTAAAAAAATAAAACAAATTCAATAGTAGCTACCTCTTGAGAAATCAGGTATATGATACTTAGGAATGGTGCAGAATATTTTCATCTCCAAGTAACAGAGAACCTAATTTAGAGACGCTTATTTGTCTCCCATTTTAGTAGTCTGGGAAAAGGTGAGCAAGGCTGATATTGTGGCTCAATATTTTTTTTCAGTAAGGAGGATATGGCACAAAGATTTATCGTCTACATGCTCATAGTTGAAAATATACCATTATGTAAAGAGGCAAATTCTGATAGTCAATCAAGAATGCCTTCAGGGACCCAGGCTCTTTTAACCTTCCCACTCCAGTACCCATAGAATGTCCACTTTCATTCCATGCTTTTCAAATAGAGTTTCAAGATGGTTTTTCCACCTCCAGCCATCCCATCCACATCTAATCCAAAAGATGGAGCAGGAAGAGGATGGGTTTGTTCCTGTATGAGAACAAGTCCCCACAAATCTTCAGCAGACTTCTGCTTATGTTACAAAAGCTATAACGGCATCACATTGCCATCTCTAGCTACAAGGGAGCTTTCAGGCCTCTAAGAGAAGAATAAAGCAAGACAGGGCTTAGGAATGGGTGTCAAGTGAGTCTGTTCCAGGTGACTGCCACACACCTCTCTAAAACACAACTTAGAACCATAAAATAATTAAAAACATTTTCTTCCAAACCAAATTAGATGTTTCAAAGGTCATGCATTAAACTTATGAGCTTTGTTTGCCCAGTTCTCACCAGAATTGTTGCCAGGAGGAGAGCCAGCCAGAGCAAATGGACTGCTACAAGCCTCCTGCAGGGAGCACTCATAGTAGGTGAATCAAAATTAAAGGATAAAAAAGATATATAAGGAGAAAAATTCTATAGAAGTATCAAGACTAGGGTGGTCAGGGTTCAATTAATATAGGAAAAGAATTTCCTCCTTTTTACAGTAGAGCACAATAAGTACTGAGCTAATGATGGCCTCTGAGTTTTAAGAAGAGAGAAATTATGGTTGTTGTTTGTGGGTTTTTTTTGTTTTGTTTTTTGTTTTTTTTTTTTTTCAGTAAGGAGGATATGGCACAAAGATTTATCGTCTACATACTCATAGTTGAAAATATACCATTATGTAAAGAGGCAAATTCTGATAGTCAATCTAAAACGCTTTGCTAACTAGAGAAGAGTTTCAAAACTTTAAAATTTTGTGAGTCTCCTCTCTTTGTTTTTAGTGAGGAAACTAACATAGTGAGGATATTAGGAAAAGAAAATTCATCTGTGATTATGATAATCTCATATTGAAGACCATTTTAATAACAAAAAAGAACCACATAAATTAAATTGTGAAAGAGTTAAAGTTAAGGTAAAAAGTCATGCTTTCTTTTTTTTTTTTTTCTATTTTGGTGCAAATGAGCACAAAAACTCAGATAAACAGCAGTGCAGAGATGGGTAATTAGGGACCAGTGACCCAATTTGAGGGATTTTAAATAGCTGGTATTTCCTTGTTTGTCTCCATTTCTTTTTCCTATCTTCTACAAGCATATATATAATTCATATTTGGTTGGTGGCCATTGTGTGTTGACAGCCCACTGTCAGCCACATGCATGGTGTGATTTGTTGTGTAAAGTAAACTATTTCTTTTACATTCTGAGATATTTCTCTCCCTTTTGATTTAAAGCATGGGTGGCAAACACTATACATGTGCCATCATTGACCTTTACAATGCCAATGGCAAACTTGCTTTTTGCTGTAATTTTTACTGCTGAACCCAGACATGATATCAGATTCCTTGTCAACACAGTGTTTAGGAAACCACATACAATCCATTGGGGCTGACACATAAGTGTTATCCCTTTGTTCTTTATGAGTTAAGGTATTATCCTCAGATGGCATTTGTTAAAATGTGCTCATTATGTAAAAGGGGAAACCTATTGACACATCAGTTCTTATTAACCAGAAGTCACATGGCCGAAAGCAGAGGACCAGGGAATAGAATAGAAATCATGTTTTAAAGGGGGTGGGAGGAAAAACCTGGGAATGAAAGAGAGCCTTCCAAGGGATAACATGAAGCAGACTCAGAGTGGAGATGAGGACGCTATCAAATGTCTAGGGTGTTTTTGAAATGAGTTCAGCTCCACTGCTTAGACACTCCAACGTTTCTCGTGTACTTGACAAATTAAGCAAAACTCCACAGTCTGATTGTCCATCAAATATCTCACATGAACTATAAACTGAGACAAATCTTTCATTGATACTGGAACATTGATCCATTTGCATCTCTGGGCTTTGATGTGACTGTTCTTAAACCTGCATGCTTAAGTACTCTGAATTGCATGTAAGTAAAACTGATATAAGAATAATGTGGGAATTTGGAGATGCTATTTATTTCTCAAACTTTACCTCTTCCATGAGTTCTTTCCAGAAATCCATTCTTGTTTTTTCTCCCTTCTAAATAAGATATGAGATTTATTTACTGAAAAAGCAGAAGAAATATGTTGCAAAGCAGTTTAATGTATACTTCTGTAAGAAGCATTCCAAGAATTACAGCTAACCATGATATTACATAAGACAACTTTGAGTGTTTAAATGGTGATAGGATGGAGTCTAGAATACATATTTATTATAATCGTAAGTTTAATGCACTTTAGTTTTAAAAAACTAATATAATGACATTAGGGACAATTCAGGAAATGAAAATAATTGTTCAAAATTCCACCATAATGATACAAATGCTTTGGTCTTTTGTTTTTTTCCTATGCATTATTAAGATATACTTATATTTTCATAATTCACCAAATACTTATTGTGTGAATTCTATATGCCAAGCACTATACTAGGATATGGGAGCACAAAGTTTTCCACTTAATGTGATAATATATTAATATATTTCATATATATATTATATCACTTTGTGTTCTATTATATTATATGACATATTTATAAATTATGTTGTATATAATGTTGACTAATGCTACAGAAAATGTGAAGCCACACATTTGCATGTATATACATGTATGTATACCCACATACATGCATAGTTTTTGTAACATTAAATTTTAATCTGTTCAAATTCACACAATATTGTTGGCTATTTATATTAATATGATTAGTTTTTCAATGAGTGAGAGGTATATATATTTCTTAGAGCTTTTGATTCATATTGACAATTTTCTTTCCACAAGATTAGACTTCTATTTGTGCTTCTACCAGCAATATCTGAAAAAGAAAAAAAAAAATGCTTTTTGTACCTTTTCTTAGATTGTAAATTCTGATATATATATATATATATATATATATATATATATATATATATAGAGAGAGAGAGAGAGAGAGAGAGAAGATTCCAGGGATTGAAATTGGGACCTTGTACATGCGAAGCAGGTACTCACACTGAGCTACACCTGGTCCCCTAAATTGACATATTTTATAGGTTAAAAACATACTACTTCATTAATATATTATTTTAATTTGATTTTTTGGTTAATTAGTACAAAAGATGATGTTTTTCAAATATTAATGTTGTGTTCCCTTTGTTATGAATTAACTGGTTACAGAATTTCCTTATTTTTCTATTAAGGTCTAAGTGGCTCTTCTTAGTAATAGGTTTGTTCTCTTTAGAAAGGATGGCGATCTATTATTTTTTTATGTATTTTCAAAATCTTTATTAGCCCTTTCATTTTAGCTATATTTTAATACTGCAAAAGTTTAAAAATACAATTTCATGAACACAGATTCACCAATTATTTTCTTTGTGATTTTTCTCATTTCTAATTGTAAAATTTCTTTCCCTCTTCAGAGACATGATAAACATCCAATTCCAGGGTATCAATAGGTCATTTAAGAAAATATTTAACTTGAATCCACATGAATCTCTTTTGGTATATGGTATGAAGAGAGGCTCTAAAATGGATTTTTCCCCAAAGATTGCTAATCAGGTATTCAAACACAATTTATTGAATAAATTGCCATTCCCTAGTGACTTGTGATGCTTTATCTGTGATTAAATTTTTACAGAGAATACTACTATCTCTGGTCCAAATAATTACTTTAAGTTTAAAATTTTAAAGTCAAAACACATTTTTTAAAATGCACAATATTTTGATATTAAATTTTAATGCAGGGACACATGGCAGACGGTTTGAAATAGCTCTTGGAGAAGTGAGGAACATTGAATCACTATTATAGTATCAGATTCAGAGTATGCTGCCAATGCTTCCTTTTTAGATAGAACTTTTAGACCAGGATATTAATAACAAAATAGCCTCAGTTGCATCTGATTGTTTTTAGCAACATTAAAGATTTATATTATAAGTATATGTATGCAAAAAATATTTAGCTAAAGGGATTTTAATAGCAGTAATATTGATAATAGTGAAAAATTAGAAATAATGGGAATCTATATAAATCATGACTCTTCTTTTTAACCATTAAAACTGATTGTAGAATGGTCATCAACAGGAAAATATTTATGGAATATTAGTAAAATTAAAAGTGAAAGTAGTTCATAAAAGAGAATGTGTGGTGTAATCCATATAGGTATGAGTGTGTAAATAGTATTTATGTACCCATATATTATTTTCTTATACACGTGAAACAGAAGAAAATATTTTATTGATGTTCAACATGTTAACAAAGATTATCTGGTTACCTCCATGTGGATATATTATATGTGTACATAAATAACCTAGGATTAAGCAGCCTTCTGCACTGGTTCTTTCCTTGATTCTCTATGATTTCTATAAATAGACAACTGGTTTTAGGAAAATTTAATTTAAAGTGATTTAGACAGCATAAAAACACCAGGCTTTACTTTCTTAGGATATTGGGCTTTTGTTCAGATGGAGAAATGAAACAAATGCTACTCACTGTCCTAATTTGTCTATGCTATCAATAAAGTTCAGTGTAAAATTTCGGTAACCACCCAACGTCCTCTGAAACACACTCCAAACTATCCTATTAACCTCTGGACTCTGCAGAAGAAAGAGAAAAGGTTCATCCAAGAAATAAAACCTTTGGGTAAGTAATTATCTTGAAATACCATTTAAAATTCTTTTGGTGCCAGTTTTGCCTTGTTCATTTATAACTATCAGTCACTGACAAACTGTATCATCAGCTGATGGTGACAAGATCAAGCTACAAAGTATAGCTTGTTTTGTCCCCTATTAAAATTCTGTCCTCATAAAAACTGGCTTGAATGGAGTCTGCCTGATTTGGTCATTTGTTGGTTTGCTGACCAGTTATGAACACTGATAGTGTTCTATAATGCCAGATAAAATTCTGTGTCCTACTCTACAAGCAAAATATTTTTAAAGAGCTGATGAAGGGTAGGAAAAAAAAAGTTATGAGTCCTCTAGAAGCACTAACTTTTCCTTGAACTGAGAAAGAGAACACATTTTATTTGGTCGATGGAAGAAATCTCAGAAAGCTAGTTTTACCCGCCAGCAGATACAAGGCATGACTAAAAAGTAATCGGGGAAATCCCACAAGCCACATGGGAAAATCAGTTTCATCACTTTATAGTCACATCTCATATTTCCTTTATCTCATGCTGTGCCAATCTCAGAAAGGGCCACTGAAATTGGAAACAATAATTGAAGGTTTGAATTTCGTGCCTAATAGTTCTTTTTAATATTCCTTTTTGTTAACATTATAAATAAGAATAATGATGCAGGGGGGAGCTTACTGTTTCTTGAAGTGTTTGGATGACTGTATGAAAGGAAAGGCTTTGTGGTAGAGATGGACTAGGAAAACCAGAAAAATACGTAATGCTTCATTTTGAGTGGTAGATATATGAAAAGGTGATATTGAGCATATTTAGTATATGGCACAGAAAAATCCATTAATTAGGAGCAGATGTCAGAATTAATGACGTCTGAGGCCCCCAGCTCCTGGGTGTTAATTATTTATTCTCTTGGCCTGGGAGAAGGCTCAGAAGTCCTGGAAGGTGTGGGGGGGCAGTAGAAGAAGTTCAGGAAGTAGGGGGCACTCACGGATGGCGGGACAGAGACTGTTTTCTAACCAGTAAGGAAATATATCAATATTTTAACAACCTGTATGAATATCAGCAACTAAAAGTCTTTCAGGGTATTTATTTGGGGTGTTTAAATCAGAAATATTATTGAGAGCTTAGAATCCAAAGGTTTTCAGTTCTAAAAGATTTCTTCCAAGCATTTCCTGCCACTTCCTCCCTCCCCATTCCACCCTCCCACCCCACCCCCCCACACACACACATCCCCACCCCTTGAGTCTCAGGGCGCTGTTCTTTTGACTGATCTTGGTTGGCCATGCTTCCCAGCTCAAGTCCTAAGAGAGGCAATTACTATTGGCCTGTCGAAATCACCAGCAAGATCATTTCCTGCATGGCTCCTAAAGGAAACAACTGTCATGGTACTGACCCTGTGCTAACACTGCTCTCCTCCAGACCCCTCCTCTGAGTCTGATGGTCTGTGCCCACTGCCACCTTTCAGTGTTTCCCTTCAACTCACTTAGCAGCTCTGGTAGCCCTGTCCACCCCCAACATCTTGGCCTGATTTTATGGAAATATCACAGGCATCTTTTCAAATTATCAATTAAAGATGTCAAAACACACATTGTCCAACAGACACAAAACCCCACTTGCCCTGAGGTGACGCCTTTGTCATTCCTTGAACTCCTTAATGGTTTGACTGTACATTTGCATGTAAACATCCCTCCTCCTCCGGTATTTGAGTTTGTCGCTTTTGAGAGAAGGGAATGTTTTGTTTCTTAGCAACATTTCTTTTCACAAACCTGAGCCTAATTTAACCTTAAATAAACTGAATAAATTGAGTTCTATTTTTGGGGAGGGGGGTGTCTTGGTTTCCTAGGGCTGCAGTAACAATGTATCATAAACTGAATGTCTTAACCAATAGAAATGTAATGTCTCTGGAGGCTAGAAGTCTAGGGGGGAACCCTTCCTTGCTTCTGCCTAACTTCTGGTGGTTTGCCGGCCATACTGGGGCTTCAGTCTCTGCCCCAGTTGTCGCATGGCATCTCCCCTTTGTCTATGTCCGATTCTCCCCTTCTCTTAAAGACAGCAGTTGTGTTGGATCAGGGACCACCCTAATCCATTTTGGCTTCATCTTAAGTAATAACATCTGCAAAGACCCTGTTTCCAAATAAGGTCACATTCATAAAGGGATTAGGACTTGACCATGTCATTTTGGGCACACATTTCAACCCATAACAGGGAATTTAGCTTTGTCACCCTAAATACATTTGAATAACCTTTTATGTCAATAAATAATTATTTGTTTTTGATCAAGTTAACATGAAAGTATCTTCAGTTTTTAAGTCTGTTGTCAACATGCTAATGTGCTTTTTTTCCCTTACATAAAGTCCCTTTAACTTTGTCAGAGGGAGATAATTTATGAACTGATGATTTCACAAAAAGGAAGAGAAAGGCAGTGCAAATACAAAAAGGTGGAGATAATGATAAAGTCTGCTAAATTTGGAGTTGGGAAATGCAAATTATCATAAGAAAAATCATAGCAGAATTGTTTCTGATGGATCAGTGTGGTCTCCTTTTAATTCAGTTTTTAGTCCTCCTACAACTTACCTTCCTGGAGTTTAAAACTTTAGAAATAAGCAAAGAATAGGAATCATTCTCCGAAACTGTTCATAAATGTGACATTGATTCATTGATATACAGCCCATTAGCCTAGAGTTTCATCTCTTCATCTATCATTTCAATTATCTCTTGATTTCCTCAGGGCATTTGATAAATGGGAGAACATTTACATTTGGTGCATTAATGACCTTGGTAAATTTTGAAAATGCTCCCATATATGTGTGTGTATGTGTGTGTGTGTGTGTATATTTCAGAGCTACCTAATAGTTCTTTGTGCATGCTAAAGGAAAGGATGGCATACATGCAACTCTATTACTTTGAGATAATTTTTAAAAATAAAATTCTGAAAATATGTATTTTACACAAAAATATTTTATTGTTACATCCATACCAATAATTAATTATGCAGGGGTTAAAAAATTCCTATAACAAAAGAGGCAGAATGGCATTGTTCAAAATAAATGTGGTCCTCATTTTTTTCCTCTTTAGATTCCATTCGATAAATCCCTACTTACCAACCATGATTACAGAACAAGGTTTTTTGTTTGTTTTTGTGGTGAAGTTATTTTGTTGTTTTCTTACACAATCTATCTCTCCATTGTAGGATTCTGGCTTCCAATTTTTCATACTAATTGGAACACAGCAATTATCTCCATTGAAAAGAAATTCATTTTCCTTCAATTAATTTATATCAAATATGAAGAATCATCCTTGCTTTTATTGTCTCTTGTACTCATGTCCTGGTTAACTTGGTAATGCTGCTTAACACATCTTTCATCTAATAAACGTTAATAAAGTTGAGATAAATGCACTCTTGTTAAAAGTGCTTTGAAATGATTGGATAAATAGATTTAGATTGAACATTTTAGATGAATGATTATTAAACCAAAGCTTCTGAGAAATAGAAGTTATTGATATTTTTCTTTCAGTGTAAGATTTAAGTTTGTATCACAAAGATAATCCAAGAGTATTAAAGCTGAATAAGTAACTTAAAGCCAGTTAAGTAGCCCTATGAGATCATATTTATGACAAGAAAGAAGTTCCATTCAAGTCTTTGCCAAAATCCAAAGGGTGACAGTTGGATTTGACTTGAGTAAAACTATTTCTGGTTTGGCTCTGTTTCTCTACCCTTTAGGGTAGCCTAGTATGTTTTGACAGATGGCTTCTTTATGGGCAGGGCCTCCGAGTGGCCATGTGCAGACCTGGAAAATAATAGAAAAGTTCAAAAGTTCATTGCTTTATAGCTCTCCCTGGTTAGATCTTTGGAAGGCAAGTATTTATTTTATTTATCTATGTATCTTCTGACACCTAGCACAGTGCTTATCATGGACAAAACCTTTACTAATTTTTGACAAAGGAATGAAATGAGTGAAAGAATGGATGAATGAATGAATGAACATTTTCTTTTTCTTAGAGGTTCCCAGAGGTATTTACAAATCACGTGGCAAGTTACCCAGGACATAGTCAGGAAAGTAAAGGAGACTCAGTAACAGTTAAAGGTAAAAGAAGTTAAAGCTCTGAGAGAAAATCATGACAATTATTTGCATGGGAAATTTCAACACTGTGCAGAGGACTTAAATCCACTTATCCAACTCCTCTCTTGTGAGGCCTGGCTTGCCTGAGCATCAGCCAAATGACTAACATGAAAATTAAATTCTTCAGTGTTAGGTCTAGACTGAAACAAGTGTTTACCACTAGAAGCATCAGCTGGAACTTGGTTCCAAGGGGCCATCCTAGCAAAAGAGAAAAAGTGAGATCCAGATACCAGAAAGGAGGTATAAGTACCAGGGATCAAAGAGCCAAAGTGTCAAGGACACAGAACCAAGATTGTAAAGTCTGTTGGTGGTGGGGATTACAGTTAAGTGGTTGTTAACAAGAAAAGAGGAGAAAAGAGGGGGACCACGGAACAATTGCTTCAAATTTCACCCTATGATTGTGTGTCAATCTTATGAGCTCACTGATGAGTTATGTGGAAAGATCAAACTAGCAGAGCTGACAAATATCTTCAATCTCACGTTTCTGATTGCATGCTAGGCTTGCCCACCTGAATATTTCTTCAGCAGTGCATAGCTAAAATGAAAAAACAACTTTTCCTGTATATATTGTCAGGAAAAAAAAAAATTGTAAAATTGGAGAGGGGCAAAAGAGGTTACAGGGAGTCTGTCCTTTTAGTAGAGTGCTGGGCATTGTCGTCTGGAGATTATCTGATTCTATAGGGGTGCGTTATTTTGATGTTCTGTTGTCTAGGTTATCCAACTCTGTAAGGGTAGAAGTTAAATTGTAGAAAACTGATAGTCATGCAAATGATTCTTCTTCACAGCAATGAAGTGATATTTTGTCTCATAGCAACATGTTTGATTTCTGCACTGTAGAAAAGACGACCCAACTTATTTTATGGCCCTTTTGCAATTTTAGCAAATTAATTTCAGCATTATTGATATTGCCTGTGTATGTGTTTTACTGGTTTCATTAATTAATGAGTTAACGAAAATCTTTAACATACATCCATTCTATATTTGCATGAGAGTCATATTTTAACTTTTTGAACATCCTGAAATCCTTATTATTGGATATTAAACACTTAGTACCATTCAGCTTTCTTATTCCCTGCCTCTCCATTATATAATCAATTGCCAAGTTATATGCACTTTACTTCAAATCTTTCAGCCTCTTTCCCATTTCTGCCTTCAAGACTCTTTTAGGCCCTCATTATATTGTACTTGAGCCAATCCAATATTCTCCACACTAATTTTCCAAATTCTAAGCTCCCCAGCCCTCACACTTGTAATACAAAAGCCAAATCATTCCAACCAAAACAAGGTCTGGACATTCTCAGCTCCAAAACTTTGTTTGTCTTCCTACTGACTAACAAAAACCCCCAAATCAGCTCCTTAACAATAGACACCCAAGGTATGTTTCTAGCCTTATATATTCACTGACCCCTGTTGGGCACCTACCATGACTCAAGCACTGTGTTTTTATGTTTTCACCTAAGTTAAGAAATGGACAACATCGCTCTTTTCTGAACATATCCTAACCCAATTTCTACCTATAATATACCACTTCACTAAAATAACTTCCTCTTCAAGAATCCCAGTGTCCTCCTATCAGAAGTGATATCTCTTTATTTTGAACCTTCCATAACACCTATTTTTCCCTTTTTAAGATGCTTTCATATTCTGCCTGCTTTATGATCATTTTGTACAACTCTCCGATAACAGGCTGTTAATTCCTTGAAGGCATGGCTATTAATGATTCTTTAAGAACTCCCCTGAGAGGCATGGCCTGTTGTCTAGAATATAGGTATTTGTAAAATTAAGAATTCAAAGGAAGATGAAAAAAGTTTGGAAAAGAGGGAAGGCAGAGAGTAACCAGTTTTGGGGTGAGGAGCTAGGAGGCAAGAGAGGGAAGCACAAGAGATGTTAGGTAAGAATCAGAATTAAAACCTTTTAAGGTAGAGGCCAATAATGTACCATTTCGGGCACCTAGAAGTAAATCATATTCCATATAAATAGTTTTATGCTTTCAAGCAATGGAGAGCGTTAAGATTCTTAGATCAAAATGACTTTAAGATTGACTCTCACTTGCACTGTCCTCTATCACCTGGTTTGAAAGTCTGACTTCAGCTAGATTATTTGTCCCTCACAGTCAGCTGGGGTATGGCTCAGGGTGACAACTTACTGTGTTGCCGCACATATGTTCTGTGATTCAGCCAATCTGGTCTGGTTTGTGAAGCATGAAAGGATTTCAAGGTCTCAGCTACTGTGTGTTACATATGTCGCATTCCACAAACTAGACCTAAGACTTGTGAGGGTGTGATCCATAACTCCATCTATTGCCACCAGACTATGATATTTATTGCTGTGAGAATTCCCATGACAAATTTGTTTCTGTGGCACATTTGCCATTATAAATTCACATGGAGTCATAGATGTGATGGTTTTAGGCATAGAGCTCCAGTACTTTATTATTTTTTTCAACTCTTACACTTTGGCTACTGTGAAACTTGAGGAGTTCCTGTTTTGATTTTTTTCCCCCTTTGGGTTATTAAAAAAGAACAACAAATAAACCAGCAAATCATTCATTTAATAGGGTAGATTATTCTTCAAACCTCTGAAGTAAAGTTTCATCTGATTTCTAAGTTTAACAGCGTATTCTTATTTAAAAATTTTAGTCACCATCCACTTGACATGTATTTTTTCTCATTTGTGAAGTATTCCAGATTCTTCCCTTTTTAAAAAAAGTTAGGACTAAATTTAACAGTCTATACAGGGACTGTTGTGGGGGATATAGAAATATGATCTCCCATTCAAGTAAGAACTTCTAAATTGAGAATTACAGAGTTGGCTGGGTGCCTTCAGTATGTGTGGGGCTCTGTGCTATGTCTGGGGGACTTAGGGATGAGTAAGACATTATCCTGGCTCTTAGGACATTTACAGTCACTTGAGGAAAGACACTGTTTTAGTTTCCTAGGCTACTTAAAGCAGATACCATTAAATGGGTTGACTTAAATAATGGGAATTTATTAGCTTACAGTTTGAGGCTGAGAAAATGTCCACATCAAGGCATCATCAGGTGATGCTTTCTTCTCAAAGACCGGTTGCCAATAATCCTTGGATACTCTGCCACATGTCAAGGCACATGGCAGTGCCTGCTGGTCTCTACCTTCTCATCCGAATTTTGTTGCTTCCAGCTTCTTGCTTCTAGAGCTTTCCCTTTCTCTCTCTCTCTCTCTCTCTCTCTCTCTCTCTCTCTCTCTCTCTCTATTCTCTTTATAAAGGACTCCAGTAATAGTATTAAGATGAGTCACACCTTAACTGAAGTAGTCCATCAGAAGATCCTACTTACAGTAGGTCCACACCCACAGGAATGGATTAGATTTAAGGACGTGTTTTTCTGGAGTACATACAGCTTCAAACCAACACAGATACAAATAACCATATATAACTAAACCAGTGGACCTCAACAGGATTAAATTTGTCCCCCAGGAGACACTGGAAATCCAGATAGGACTCTCCATCAAGAAGTTAGATATTAGTTGTCTAAAGATTTAGTGGATAATTGGGATGGAGATACAGATTTGAGAGTTGTAACACAATAGCTGTGAAAAATCAAAAGACTAGTAAGATTACCAGTAAGAGTGTGTAAATGAGCAGGGTACTGGATAAAGGACACTAGCATTTAAAGAATGAACATACAAAGAGGAATCACAAAGGAAACTGAGGAAAATCATAACATAAAAATTTAAGTAAGCTTTTTTAGAGCCTATAATATGTGCAAAATTCTGTTCTAAGCACTTACGTTAATCTTCATAAGTAGCCTATTATTCTCAACTATTGTATACATTGATAGAAGGAAGGATTAACAATATCAAATGCAAAAGAGAAATTCATTGCAATGAAGACTGCAGACATCATGGTTTTGGCAATTATGAAGTCACTGCTGACCTTTGTAAGAGCAGCATCAGTGGAGCGATGGACCTGAAAGCTGAACTACAGTGGGTTGACAACAGAAGGGTTGGTGAGGAAGCAGAGATAGAGAAGTTTGGATTAAATGGAAAGGAGATGAAAAGTAAATGATCATGCTTTGAGGAGAACAAACTCAAGAGTGCAATATTTTTAGGATGGAGGAGATGGGAGAAGATAAAAGGAGAAGACATTGTTTATCGACCTTAAGGAGAGAGTTGAAGATTCCTTACTGACACTGGGACATTTGACAAGTCAGGGCAAGTAAAGAGACTTGAGAGGCAGTGTCTGGGACCCAGCTGAAATTGGACGCCATTTTTCTGGTCCCTCAGCTACTTCTTGGAATCTCTTCCTGCTTACCCAATTTGTACTTATCTAAGCTACTCTTTCAGAAGAGTCTTTTATATTCCTCACCTACCAGGACACACATTCTACAAAATCAAACCACATGAATAATACTACAGTCTGCCTTCTCTGTTTCTACAATCCATGGAGTTTAGTGCCTTGAAGGAAAAACACGCATAGTTGGACCACAGACTATCCTGAGAGATGAGAGTTTCCCAGTGAGAAATGCAAAATTTGCTTTTTCTTTGCAGTTATCTTACAATAGCATGTTAATGTGTATTGAACAATTTTTCCAAGAATGCAACATTAATAAGGAATAATTTATTTCTTCTTTCAGTAGTTTCCTACCTCTGCTTATTATTCTGATCAAGACTGTGTTTCCTATGCTATTTCTAATCCCCAGCATTTGTCCAACCGCAAATATTGAGTATCTGCCATGTACTAGGTACTGGAGTTGTAAGACACATACAACATGGTTCTGTGAATCTGGCACTTGAAGAACTCACAGACTATAGGAAAAACAGGCAAATAACTATCTAAAATAAAAAAGAATAAGGACGCTAATAAATGAAACATAAAAAGTGATTATGCAAACAATTGCAGTAACTACACCCCACCCCCAACAAGAAGTCTTCTACTCAAATAATGAATCACTTTTATGTTAAGTAGGTTGTCACGAATAGAAACGCGCCCTCTCTTTGCTTGATGGATTTTTCCCCCCTTTCTCACTTCTTTGGTTCTTACCCTGCCAATTCTCTGCATGTGCTCCCTTTTTATTCTGAAATTCCACTTAAGGGACTTTTTCACTGATTATAATGACATAGGTCTGTTTTCACAGCTGTAACCTTAAAGTTTCTTAATAATGGCATGTTTTAAACATTATTCTGAAATGCTAGAAGGTTTGAAGTTACTCAAAAAGTAAACAGTTGGCTCATGTAAAAAGAGGAGAACAGTTACAATATAAAACTTTCAACAATTTGTATTAGATCATTGACACTTCATTGAAAATCTCAAGCTCTTGAGACAACAAAATTTTCCCCCAAGGGGAACTAGTCCACCAGACATGCGGATACATTAGAACCAGATGAAGGTGATGCAGTGAAATTGGAAAGACAATTCCTAGGCTTATTAGAAGCTGGAGACCAAGAATTTGTATTTCTACTGGCTTCTTTGGCCTTGGCAAGAATAATTTTCCCAGCAGAGCAGATTTGGGGAATTTGCATTTATGTTCATGATCACCTCTGACATCCGAGACGCTGAGGCCTCGACATCGCATACTATTATTATTATAAACAGAGCTCCCAAGCTGTTAAACTCAAATTGCTACTTTGGTGTTAACAAGAATGGCACCACATGGTGAGCATATGCTGTTTGCAAAAGTAAATGATGCTTTAAGAGTGTTTTACTCTCAAAAGGAAGTCTACTAGGCAGATAGCTGTGTATATGTTCTCGTTTGACCATCATACACAATGTTTAAAGAGTCAAAGTTATTACTTGAGGATAAATCAGGGAGCTCTTGAACATTTGGGTGGATGTATTCACCCTAAAGCATATCAGACATTTTTCCCTATGTTTATCCTTTTAAAATTGTATGTATTTCACTTCAGGGCTCAATAGATCTTTCAGATGGTATCTTAATAGAGCTTCCTCAGCACAGAAGAGATTTATCTCTTTCAATGGAGGATTTACTTAAATCTACTGTTTAGAAATTTGGCATTATCATAGCTGGCTGTAGAATTCCTTTACCTTGGACAGACTAAAAAAAACTCCCAAGACTAATTAGGCAATTTAAATGGTGAATAATGCTGTTTCCCTATGCATTTGCCTCATGAGTTAAACTGATGGAGATTTAATCTTCTTTTTCAGAGTTTCTTTTGTCTACAGAACTAAAGATCCATTTTTATAAAAGATTTTCCTTTGTTTTGTTTTAAAAAGAGTTTTCACACCTGAATGGTAGTGGTAATGAAATTCTGAGTGGGCTAGGCTTCCAGAAAGAAATATTAACATGAAATTAAGGAAGTATTAAATAAATTGAGTTCATAATGGTAACCATTTCCCTATGTTATATGTGATAACCACAGGCTTCTGTAGGAACAGTTTTGATCTTTGTATCTGATCACTCTTAGTCGTCAATGCATTCCAAAAAATAAGGCGATTGGGGAAAACTGTAATAACTAACTTTATCAGAGTGGGATTATGAACCCCTCAGCTATTACAAGCCTTTTTTCCCCTTCAATTAATTTATTTTCTCTTATAAGTCCTGAAGTTCTAATGTGTGATAACCTGAAATTTGAAATTAAATATGAATACAACTGAAATCGAATAAGGAATATTATCTCCCTTCTTTCATATCCTATATGTTCTCATTCTTCATGGGAATAGCTGCAGCCTACGAACTGCCTAGTTAATCTTGCTTAAACATAGCTCTCACAAGTGACTTCTGTGCACGAACTGATGGAGGACCTTGTGAGGCAAGCAAAGGGCTTTAGATTTGAAGCAGTAATAGTGAGCTATTGACTGAAACAGCAAAAGAGTGATGAGATGCAAATACCTGTTAAGGACAATTAGCCTGGACACCAAGACTAAAATGGGCATTAACAGATTGAAAAGAAGAAGACAAAGAGATAGTGTTTGTATCACGTGGAGAATCTGCCATCAACTCAGAAGATTCCTTTCTTATCTGGTATGGCTTAATGTGAATTACAATGGAGAAAAAGCCATGGGACTCACAATAAGGGGATTCTTCGTGACTTTGAGAATGTATTTTTCAGCAGTGATGAAAACAACTATTTCCATCCCTATGAAGGGAATTTGAAGAGGAAGTTTCTGGAGATGTAAAGAAATGTAATAGGTATAGGGCATGAGACATGGGGTGTGAGACAAAAGGTGAAAAATGAAATAAAGAGAAGACAGAAGAAGTATTATTTCTAATTTGAGCAGTACAGTATGTTATAAGGAAAATAAGCAGGGAAGGTGAGCATATTCAATAATTAAAATTAGTGGCTTTGGGGAGGGGTTCAAATTGCGGAGATTAGAGATCATAAAAATCCAGTCCCCCAACCAAGTAATCCTCATGCTGAAAAGCCTGGGCATTTCACTATTGAATAGGCAGGCATATTTTATTCTATGGGATTAAGCAAATAATTCTACTACCTGATGTTGAATTTGTGAATGAGTTCAATATCCCAAGCAACGGATATTTCACAAGGGCCAAAAGAGAGATGAAGTGGGGGAGATCTAAAGGCAGGACTGAGTCAATTCTTGGTTTGCATAAAGAAACTGGAAGAAAAGAGAGAGGGAAAACAGAAAGTTCCTTAATATTGTCATGAGTCACATTTTATACCCATAGCTGTCCCCAGCAGGAAGGGAATTCACAGTATCAGTGACTGGTTGGGGAAGGAGATTGAAGGGAAGGACACGTGCAGTCTATATGCAGAGGTGGACTAATTTGCCTACATAACAGTAGTTGAATTTTATAGCAAGAGTTTCTCTGCACTTTAAATGTTTCAGATGCTTAATTTCAAAGACTTACAGGTTGACCAGCAGTTTAAAGAACTGTAAGTTGTCAGATAATAAGATAATGATCTCATAGCTTCCTTAGTTAGCCCAAACAGAACACTGCAACTACCAGCAGTAATTACTTGGATTTTAGCTTTCAGGCACCAGACAGCAGGAGGATTGTGATCAATAGCAGCTCTGTCATTTGGGAGATGAGGCTGCAGGTGAAAGGTGAGAGACACTTCTCACTTCCTGAGCTTTAGAAAAACAAGTCTCCTCACCACTCTTTAGCATGCCACACTTAGGCTGTGTGTGTGTGGGTGTGTGTGTGTATACGGGTTTGTTTTAGGCCACGTCGCTCTTGTTCTTTTATTCCTTTTTATCAAAGATTATTTAAATTTGGATTTATGATATGTCAGGTCCTAGTTGGTTATGTTTTTGAGAGACCCTGGTCCTTAAAGAATTTGAACAAAGCACAGTATGTATTTTCTCATTTTATCCTGGACTTTAACTCTTACTGAAATTTTTCTCTATTTTAAAAGTTAAAATAGGATTTAGCTCATAAAAGTTCAGAGGGTTTACTTTCTCAATCTTTTCTTGTCATGGAAAATGTAATATCTGAAAGACAAGAATCTATTACAAATCAAAATTGATGTTTAAACACAAAAGATACATTTACCAAATTGCTTATTCTCCCTGATGCACCTTTAAAGACATATGAATATGGTAAATGGAAATTAATTCTTATCAAAGGCATGTTGTTCTCCCTTTCTTTGAAACTCATTGGTTTCATTCAGTTTGAACATTCCAGCTTTTAAATTTTCTCATTTTCATCACCAATTTCCAAGCTCTTGCTTCCCCTGACTTCTATTGTTGTGGTTATATGTTTATAACATTTTCTTTTCCTCATTTTTTTGAGAATTATTTTTGTCACTTTTTTTTCCTATTTGTTTCTATTTTGCTCTGCCTCTCCCCCTGTACTTTCAGGCACGAGCAAGCCCGCAAATCTCTTAACAGGTCATCGTATTCTTGCCCTGCACTGACAGGATCACTGAATGATACTGCATTAGGTGCCACAGACTGAATGGGGGCACAATTACCCAAGGACAGCAGGATCCGAGAAATCTGATGGATGCTGACAGAGATAAAGAACATAACAAACATTTGGGCAATCATTGCCAAAATATATACATATCAAAAAAAAAAAGGGGGGGGGTGAGTGCATTTAAAATGTCATTACACTAAGTGTCTGAAGACCTATTGAGTTTTAATCCTGACTTTTCTGCTTACTGGCTCTGTGAATACATAACTTCCCAGAGGTTCATTTTCCCCTTTGGAATATCTAAATGATAGTAGCCTGCCAGGATTATGGTAAGGCAAGCATAAGTCCTTTATGCAAACAATGCTTTGAATATCATTTACTCTTAAAACCATATTAAACTGAAACTGTGGAAGAGACACAAGCGAGCAGGGAAGGGCCATGAGAAAATCTGATTCATTCTTCCCCATGTGCAAGGGAGCACTGGAATTTACTCTTAATTTGGTTTGAAATCTAGGTGCTATTTTTTAGGCAGAGTGACAATTTCTATTTGCTGCTTTTATTAACCTGACCTTGCTTTCCAATGCAGGCGTCTGCTTCTCCTACACTCTCTAAATAGCAAATTCTTTTAGAAAACAGTGTCTCATTTTCTCTTACCTTGCAGATACCATGGTGTTATTTTTGCCCTTGCTTGTCATCTAAGTTGAATAAAGTAACTATGTCCAGTCCATCTCCTGCTGACCGCATGCTCAACCTGCTTTTGAGCATTCTTCCTTCACCAAGCAGTCCTCTCAGATCGTCAAGGCTGTGACACTCTGGGTTCAAGAAAAGCTCTAAAGTTATAGAAAGGATGTTCTGCACATTTAATGGATTGCTTCTAAAGGTGATCTAGTAGGTTTGGCCCATTTCTTTTTTATGTATGCCAGATTCCTACAGGAAAGGTGAAGGCACTGAAAGACATTAAGATAAAACTGAGGGTTTTAATTTTCAGCCTCATATTTAAACATACAGGGGGATACCTGTATTAGGGAAGATTCTTTTAGACATTTCTATGCCATGTTGCTGCATGGTAACGTACGTCAACTCTTAAATTATAAACCTTATTTGCCCCAGTATTAATTTATCAGCTAACAAAAATATGCATTTGCTGTGACAGCTACATTTTCCACAGAGGCATGTGTTTCAACAGGACCCTTTTCTGGGACCCCAACCTGGCACATATGATATTAAGAAGTCAAAACAGGTGTCTTGAAATTCACTTTGGCTTAAGGATTTGTAAGAGCTCTTTCATTCTTGTTGCTATTCCTTAGTGTTATTTTTCCTCACTCCATGAATAGTATTTGAAATTAGGTTGGTTCACTGAGCACATAAACGTTGGGGATAAAGCTTGATGCCTATTCTTAAGGGGATCATGGAGTCTTCCATCTTTCTCTTTGGTGAACCAATTTTGGGAATGCCCCCTTAGCCTGACAAATATCCTCTGTAACCACTGGTTTCCCTGGTACCTCCCTCTAAATAACTCTCCATTCACCCCCAACTCTCTCTGTCTTTTGGCCATCCACTGATCTCCAAGTTATTGATTTGCCTTAATTTAGTTTGAAGTTCCCCCATGCCCTGGAGCTAATTTTCCCATGAGTCTGTTGGGGATGAGATTCTAATCTGCCTGGTTCAGCTCTGCCACCCTCTGCTGCCCTCCTCTGGCCACAGCATTTCACTGAGGCTCACCTGCCCCTCGATAACCCGGAAAGAATCCTAGGACAGAATAGTTTGCCACCTGGCAACCAGCCTATGGGCCAAATCAGCCCAAAGAATGCTTTGTTTGGCCCATTATAAATTGAACCAATATTTAAAGATTGAGAAATTTCATGTGAAAATCTAAGTTTATAGCTTTTCTTAATGTAGCATAAGATCTGAAAATATTAGGCCTGCTTTACTTGATGTCAGTAATCTTTCCTTAGCCCACCACTCACACATTTTAGTATAGGTTGTTTATAGCCAAGGCCCGCCTCACAAATGCGTGTTGTCTGCCTTGTCCCAATAGGCATTTGAACTCCCAGTTACAGAAGTTTTAATCAAGCAGATGTGGTTTATGTATGTGTATGTTAAGGGAGGCAGGGGCACCTGAATCACACTACTTTATTTTTATCAATGTACCCACTCAAAGGAATTGGGAAATCTGTTTTGACTGAGATTCTTTAGTACATGTTCATGAAAATAGGGTTTTCTTCCTATTTTACAATATGCTTGTTCTAAAATTCCTTTTGCATTAAAGATAAACTTTTCTCCCATTTAAGTTATGGGATGATTGAATCCTAAATATCTTAAGCAAGATTATCATATGGAAGAATATATTTGCATTGTTTCCATTTGAGTGTAGAAAAATTATATATAGATTTTAAATAAGCTACACAAAGTCTTAATGTATAAGATGTACATTATGTGTGTGTATAAGCTTCTGACAATTCATGTTATTTCTCTGGTTTGTTATACTTAAGTGGAGTTTCCAAGGCAAACAAATATTCTGTCATAACGATGAATTATATAGCTTAATCCAAATTCACCAATGATAACTCTGTTATTTTATTTATTTATTTTTTTTAAAAGATTTTATTTATTTATTTATTCATTTATCCCCCCCTTGCTGCTTGTGCTCGCTGGGTCAGCTAACCACGCCGTGCGGGCGGGCTTGCCTTCACCAGGAGGCCCCGGGAACCGAACCCGGGGCCTCCCATATGGTAAACGGGAGCCCTACTGATTGAGCCACAGCCGCTTCCCAACTCTGTTATTTTATACAGAGGTATTTCAAAAATAGCTTTTTCAAGTTTGTTCCTAATTCCAGCACAAACACATAATTATAGAACAACAGTAGCACATGCACACACTCGAAGATTTGCTTGTGGGAAAAAGCTTTATGAATAACCAGTGCAAAGCAGAAATCTCTTGCAGGTAATAAGGTGGACTAGCTAAGGTTACTGTGAGCTTTTGGTTGTTGTTGTTATTGTGTAATGCCTGGATGGCCCCTTCTTCTCATCCATCACTTAATCAGAGAATCAAAAGACAGCAAGCTGTAAGCCAGCATCTTGTTCAGGCTAAACCCGTGACCTCTTAACAGGTTACTGAATCTCTGGGAGTTCAGCTGACCAAGTGACTTCTTAGATTTGGGAATTTATTCATGAACCTCCAAAGCTCTGCCTCATGTCACAGAACTGGAGAGCACTAGTGTTGTTCATTGGTTCATCTTTAGGTGCAACTATTACATTCTTTTCCCTTTTGGAAATTCAAATGAAGGACCACATTTTTATAATCAAAATTTCAGATAAAAACGGTGCATTTTCCCCTATAAATATGTGTGTCTTCTGTTAAACCTAATGTGCTACAGATGTTCTGATAAAGAACATCCTAATAAGGTAATAGGACTGAGTTTTGCTGAAGATAAAAATGGGTTTTCTGTGGGGAATGGGGAAGAGGTATGGAGCAGTTTGATATTATTTATGAATTCAAAAAAAGAAAGATTATGTTTGTAAACTTCTCTGTTCCACTGGCCGTGATACCCTTTGATTGTATTAGATTCAACTGAGATGTCTTTGATTAAATTAAGATTAGGGCTTTGATTCAACCATGTCAGTAGGGTATAACTCAGGTGAGGTCTCCACCTCCTTGGTGGGCTGATATAAATGGGCACTCACTCAAGAAGACACAGAAGAAGATACACAGGAAGAGAGAGAGCTCCACAGACACGGTGGAGGAGAGAACTTTGATCCTGCAGCCCCGGGAAGACAGATGAACCATTTGCCAGATAGCCTATAGCTGAGATTGGGAAGAAGCTGGGCCCACAGAGCTTCAAGAGGAAGAGGAAACCCTGAGAGATGAGCCCTGTGCCAGCCTGTAGCTGAGAGAGAGGAAGGCCCAACCCTCTCAGAGATTGGCAACCATCTTTGGTGAAAAAGTACCTCTTATGGTACCTTGAGTTGGACTCTTTAGGGCCTTGTAACTGTAAGCTTTTACCCCAAATAAATACCCTTTATAAAAGCCAACAGATTTCTGGTACTTTGCATCAGCACCCCTTTGGCTGACTAATACAAAGTAGAAAAAGACCAAAGAAAAAAGACCTTCATGAATTAAATGGTTTTGAGATAAAGCATATAAAATAGGAATGCTTTTATTCCTTTTGTATTTTCTGAGGACAGTTCTGCCTGTGAATCCACAAAATGGTGCAAAAACAAATATATCACATTTGCCTGCTGGGATTAAATTTCTCTAATTACACAACCACACTTGATATGTGGGACCGATGAATCATCTTTTTTTTTCCTTTTGTAATCATTGTTATATCCGTGCTCTATAATCAACGTTCATCACAGCTAATTAGAGTTTCTTCATCTGTTGTTTCTGAGATTTGACATTCCTAGAGTTCAACTGCAAAATTCATTTTTAAACATCTCTGGGCTTGAGGATAGGGGGTGGGGTGTTTTTGAAATTTTAATATATTCTGAATTTATTTTTTATTTAATTGAAGTGATTTCTCTTGGTGCAGTAGGCCAAGTCCTGCTTATGATTTTGCAGTACTCTTCTATGATACAGGCATATTCATGTTGGTAAAAAGAGCTGGCAGTCTTTATTTGTTTTAATATACTTTTTGTATTAGATAAGTTATACATTTACTGAAAAATTATGCAGAAAAATACAAATTTCCCTTATATCCCTCTATTATCAAAACTTTGCATTAGCATGGTAACTTTGTTATAATTGATGAAAGAATATTATAATTATACTATTAACTATAGTCCATAGTTTACGTTAGGGTTGACTGTTTGTATTGTGCAGTCCTATGTTGTTGTTTTTTTATTTTAGTCTAGTAACATATAACCTAAAATTTCCCTTTTTAGCTGCATTCAAATGCACAATTGAGTGTTGTTAATTACATTCACAATGTGCTACCAACACCACCATTCATTCCCAAAAGTTTTCCATCACCCCAAACAGAAATTCTGTACCAATTAAGCATCAAGTCCACATCCCTTGTCCCAATCCTGGATCCTGGGAACCTGAATTCTAGTTTCTGAGTCTATGAAATTTCTTATTTTAATTATTTCATATCAGTGAGATCATATAATATCTGTCCATTTGTTTCTGGATTATTTCACTCAAGTCCATCCATATTGCTGCATGTACCAGAACTTCATTCATTTTTACAGCTGAATAATGTTCCAGTTTGTGTATATACCATATTTTGTTTGTCCGTTCATTGGTTGATGAACACTTGGGTTTCTTCTTTCTATCATTTGGCAGTTGTGAACAATGCTACTATGTATATTGGTGTGCAAATAACTGTTTCAGTCCCTGCATTCAATTCTTTTGGGTATGTACCCAGAAGTGAGCAATTCTATACTTAACTTTCTAAGGAACTGCCAAACTGTATTCCACAGAAGGGGCACCATTTAACATTCCCACCAAAAATGAATTAGTATTACTATTTCTCCACATCCTCTCCAACACTTGTTTTTTTCCATGTTTTTTAATAGTAGCCATTCTAATGGGTGTGAAATGGTATCTCTCTGTGATATTGATTTGCATTTCCCTGATGGCTTATGATGTTGAGTATCTTTTCATGTCCTTTTTGGCCATTTGTGTATCTTCTTTGGAGAAATATTTATTTAAGACTTTGGCCCACTTTTTTATTGGTTTGTTTGTCTTTTTGTTGTTGAGTTAAAGGATTTCTTTATACATTTAGGATATTAAACTGTCATCAGAAATGTGGTTTCCAAATATTTTCTCCCATCTTTACTTTCATGATGAAGTCATTTAATGCATAAGAGATTTTGAGTTTTGATGGAGTCCCATTTATCTATTTTTTCTTTCGTTGCTTGGGCTTTCTTTTTGCTAAAGATTTTGTAGATTTCTATGTGATACCAAAAGAGACAGATTTTTCTTGCATTAGATTAAAATTGATTACTTTTCTAAAAGACCTAGAATGTCATGAATTCATATCATATACACATTCAAAAGTTATGTTCACTCTCAAATACAGTTTTCTTTCAGTAAATATTTTTAAATTATGGACATTTCAAATAATAAGTTACAATGATATGTTGGAAATCTAGTTAAAATGTGAGCTAGTATATTACAACAAATTTAATCAACTTTCTAGGTGTAAAGTCCAGAACTCTCACTCCTGGCTCCATTGTCTCATATGTAAATCCCTGCAACCTCTTATTAAGGCTATTGTAACCTTTAAAGTTTTGATAGAATAATACAGTTAACTGGAAATCAGACATTTTTATCCATGTATATCCCACCTTCTTTATTTTGCATTACCTTAGCTTTTTCTCACCATTTTCCTTAATTTGCATTTCCATTGTGGCTGTTTCTGCCTGGACTTCGGAGTCATTCCTCTAATAAACCTGTATTATTGAACAACTCTTTTGGTTTGTGCTCCTGAGAAGTTCACATTACACTGGAGGATCTAGACTTATGAACCTAAAATTACAATAAAATTGAAAAAAGTATTAGAAAATAAGCAACTTAAAGCCATAGTAAATGAAGAAAGTGAAAAATCAGTGAGAATCGTGGGGAAGGCTTCACAGAGGAAATAATATTTGTGCTGACACTTGAAGATATTAAGGCTAAAATTTATGGGGTAACATTCTGGGTGCCAGACACTATTCTAAACATTTAACCAGTATTACTTCCATTAAATATCAAGAAAACCACCCTTTTTACAGATGAGGCACAGAGAGTTAAGTAATTCGACCAAGGTCTCAGAGACAGATTTTATTTCCAAAGATGCCTTTAACAAAGTTCCTCTAGAACTTTGGCACTGTGGCCTTAAGAAGTGAGGTCTAATTCCTCTCTGCTTGAATCTGGATGGATTTGTGCCTCACTTGAAACCAATAGGATATGGCAAATGTGGCACAGTGATTTGCAAGACTATGTCAACAAAAGATGATGCAGCATCCACCTTGATAGCTAGAGCACTTGAGCTGGAGACCCGAGGTGCCATGCTGCCAATATAACTGCCCTGAGACCATCATGCCCTGAGGATGCCCAAATCAGCTCCAAATGGGAAACCACCTAGGAAGGTGGTTATTACAAGGAGAGAAAGAGAGGTGCCTGGCCAGCCCTCAGCAGCTGTAGCACCACCTTCCTCCTGTCTTCGAGCTTCAGCCACTGTCTGACTACAATTGCATGAGAGATCTGGGGTCAGTATTGCCCATGAAAGCCTATCCCAAATTCTTGACCCACAGAAACTGTGAGATAATGAAATGATTGTTGTTGTTTTAAGCCACCAAATATTGGAGTTTTTGTTACACAGGAGCACTAACAGGAATAGTCACACAGCTTATAATAAGTGGTAGAGTCAGAATTTGAACCCACTCTGATTTCAGAGCCTGCTCTAATACTATGCTGGAAAACAAAGCTTCAGAGGATTTATGGATATTCCTTTTGGGTTAAGTAACATTTACATGTTACATTACATCAATGAATGTATTGGAAAACTTTATCCTTCAAATCAATATTCTGAGGCACAGGAAATGTTTTCACATAGTGAGCTTTTTTATAGTCAAAAATTAAATGAAAGAAGAACAAGAGAATGTTTAATGGGATCATAAACACATCACCTATCATAATGGCAAAAACTGACTGTTCAATGATTGGGTAGATATATGTTGCATCATTTAAGTAATGACTTCCAACCATATTAAAATATATGGTGGTTTAGATAGAGGGAGAAACAATAAATTTCTTAAATGAGGCAATAAATAGGCAGCTCAGAGTAAAGAAGAGGGAAGCTGCTTTGGAGTAAGAAAGCTTGGGTTTTAATGAGCATGAATTTCAGTTTTGCCTTTAGTTCATTTATAGCAGGTTATTGAATTGCATCCCCACTATTAGCCAGTAAGGTTACTTAGCACGGGAATGAAGTCTTGTCTTTTAAAAAATAATGGGTTTGATCTTTGGATACCCTGGACCCAGCATAGAGATGACATTCAATAAACATTTGTTACATTCAGGAGTACTATAATTTGTCAGAGCCTCAGTTGCCTTATTTCTAAAATGCAAGGCTCAAATATTTTGGCTTTGTAAACCATGATTATCAGTATTTGTCATATATCTTGGACCAGGAAATTTTCTAGGTCATGGAGGAGGCCTGCATTTCATAAATAAATGAAATAGCTACATTAAAAAATTTATCTCCTTTTCATATTGGATTATAGATCAATGTTATGTGTAAACAAGTACTATTAGCACTGATGTGACATCTCTTCCTACCATTGTCCCATAATGAAGCATGAATGAAAGAAGGCTTGAGACTCCAACTAGCATATAGATTTAGGATATATCATTTTACTTTGGTAATAGAGACTCATATGATTTCTATTTTAGTCAGCCAAATGGGTGCTAATGCGAAATACCAGAATGGGTTGGTCTTTATAAAGGGTATTTATTTGGGGTAGAAGTCCACAGTTACCAGGCCATAAAGCCTAGGTTTCTTCCCTCACCAAAGTCCATTGCCATGTGTTGGAGCAAGACAGCTGCCGACATTTGCCAGGGTTCAGACTTCTTGGGTTCCTCTCTTCCCGGGGCTTTGTTTCTCTCTGGGCTTAGCTCCTCTGTTTCCACCACAAGGTCAGCTGTAGACTATCGGGTGAACAGCTTGCTTCTCTTCTCCTGGGGCCTTCTCTCCAACATCAAAACTCCAACATCAAAACTGCTTCTCAAAACTGCTCCCTCTGTCCTTTGCCTTGCCTTTTATATTCGATTCCCCCACCCACCAAGGGGTGGGGCTGAATGCCCTACTGACGTGGCCCAGTCAACACCCTAATCATAACTTAATCATGCCCAGATTAACAGTTCAGTTTACAAGCATAATCCATTATCTCTTTTTGGACTTCATAATTACATCAAACTGCCCAAGGGCTACAATTTCTTAATAATCTTCTTGGATAGAAGTTTCTCAGTGATGGATATCCTAATTCAGAAAATTGCATCTATCATAGTAATAATAAGGCTTACTCTATTTACCTTGGATGTTGAAGTTCACATGAAATCCTTAATTTGAAAATGTGATGCAAATGTTAATTTTGTGAAACAATATATAATGGGTTATTATAATTATTAATCGTGACTAATTTGTGCAGCTGATAACTTAAGAAAAGTATAGTCCGTGAAAGCAAATCAGTTTGACTTATTAGTCAGATTTTTATTAGTTGTGTTATAGATTTCTCAATGCCTTTAACCTTCATGGATAAGAGCTGATAAACCAGGAAGACTGTATCATCTACAAACTTGCAACACCCCACTACACTATATTCTGAAGTTACTTGGTGGGAACTATTTATAGATATAAACTGCATGGAGGATTTGAATTAAAGGCAATAGCCCTTAGAAAGTTACCTTCCTATAGACTGGATGAAAAAAGAAATAGAGGGAAAAAAGGATAGAAAGAATGGATTTCATATGTAACTATCATTTGGGAAATAGCAAAATAATAATAGGCAAGATTTATTGAGTCCTCACTATGTGACTGAAAAGGTTCCATGCATTTTATATATAATAACTTATTAATCCTCACAGTAGCCATATGGGGACGTTACTACTGCTATTATCCTCATTTATCAAATACAAAACTGAAGAACAGAAAAGATAAGTTAATTTCCATAAGTCAAGGATCTGAGATTCAGATTTAATCCCATAGTCTTGACCATGTTATTACAGTGCTTTTTAGTCTGCTAAGGCTGCCAATGCAAAAAAACAGAAATAGGTTGGCTTTTATAATGAAGATTTAGTAGGGTAAAAGCTTACAGCTCCGAAGCTATGAAAATGTCCAAATCAAGGCATCATCAGAAATGCTTTTTCACCAAAGGTCAGCTGCTGGTCAGATCCTGGACTCCTGCCACATGGCAAAGCAAGCTGGCAGCTGATCTCTGGAGTCCTCTCTGACACATGGCAGGATCAAAATGGTGGCTTTCTTTCTCCTTGTGTTTCTGCTTTCAGTTTTGAGTTTATATAAGTCTCTAGAAGAAGGCAGAGACCTAACTTGGGCCATGCCTCACTGATGCAATCCAATCAAAGGCCCTAAAGCAATCTAATCAAAAGTGATCTAATCAAAGGTCCCTTAACTGATTCTCATGCAATCAATGGGACTCACACCCATAAGAATGGATTAGTTGTTTGTTTGTTTGTTTTAACTTAATTTTTAAAGAAGTTTCAGATTATAGAAAATTTACACCAAAATTGTAGGGGATGCCCCCTCTCAATTAGAAACAGAGTGGGTATCACCAACCCCAAATCCTCAAGATTGGGAATGAACAATGGACTAGAATAGACTTATTCTATTATAGACTTAATATTATTCTAGCAATGGAAGAACTTTTTATCATCGATATAAAAGCAGTGGCCACCAGAGGTTCTGAAGGGAGGGAGAGGGAAGAATGGGTGTAACATGGGGACATTTTCAGGACATTGGAATTGTCCTGCATGACATTGCAGTGACATGCATGACAGGCCATTATACATTTTGTCATAACCTATAAAATTGTGTGGACAAAGTGTAAACTATAATATAAACTATAGTCCATGGTTAGTAGCAGTGTTTCAATAGTAACAAATGTACCACACTAATGAAAGATTTTTGATGTGGGAAAGTAGGAGAGGGGGTGGGGTAGGGCATATGGGAATCCCCTATATTTTTTATGTAACATTTATGTCATCTAAAGCTTCTTTTTTTTTTTTTTTAGGAGGAGTATTTTAATATTAGTTTTTTGATTTCTAAACCTTTGTT
The DNA here is from genome assembly GCA_026826555.1 of Tolypeutes matacus. Taxonomy (NCBI): domain Eukaryota; kingdom Metazoa; phylum Chordata; class Mammalia; order Cingulata; family Chlamyphoridae; genus Tolypeutes; species Tolypeutes matacus. The sequence goes on along the minus strand of JAKSZT010053887.1, from coordinate 62,193,982 downwards.
CACATAACTATGATTCAAATATTTTCTAAATTTAAAGCACATAAGTATCTAATTTGTCTCCAAAGTATACTCTAGCATTTCTATGAAAAGAAAAAAAAAATTAACCCACACACAGAAAAGTACAGTCTCATTAAAAAGGCAAAAAAAAATATATAAGGGATGGATTAATTTTAAGAACATGATTTCCTGGGATTGACAAAAGTACATTGACTCTACAAGAAATACAGGAGCGCAACAAACCAATCACAAGCAAAGACATTGAGTCAGTCATCAAAAATCTTCCAACAAAGAAAAGTCCCGGACTACAGGTGAATTCTGCTGAACATTTTGAGAAGAATTAATACCAATCCTGTTTAAACTCTTTCAAAAAATTGAAAAGGAGGGAAAGTTACCCAACACCTTTTATGAAGCCAACATGACCCTAATACCAAAGCCAGATTAAGATACTACAAGAAAATTACAGATCAAACTCTCTAATGAACATAGATGAAAAAATCTTCAACAAAATACTTGCAAATTGAATTCCATAGCATATAAAAATAATTATACATTACATCAAATTGGTTTTATTCCAGGTATGCAAGGGTGGTTCAACATAAAAAAAATCCATTGATGTAATACACCACGTTAGCAAATCAAAGGGAAAAAACACATGATAATCTAGATTGATGCAGAAAAGTCATTTGACAAAATCCAGCATCCTTTCTTGATAAAACCACTTCAAAAGTTAGGTATAGAAGAAAAGTTCCTCAACATAATAAAGAACATATATGAAAATCCTACTGCTAACATCATGCTCAATGGGGAGAGGTTGAAAGTTTTCCCTCTAAGATCAGGAACAAGACAAGGATGCCCACTGACACCACTGTTATTCAACATTGTGCTAGAAGTTCTAGCTAGAGCAATTAGGCAAGAAAAAATTAAAAGGCATCCAAACTGGAAAAGTGGAAGCAAAACTCTCACTATTCACAGATAACAGGAGCCTATATTAGAAAATGCCAAAATATCTACAACAAAGCTACTAGAGCTAATAAGTGAGTTTAACAAAGTGGAAAGATAGATTAACATGCAAAAATCTGTAACATTTCTATACACTGTAATGTGCAAGCTGAGGAGGAAATCAAGAAAAAAATTCCATTTACAATAGCAACAAAAAGACTCAAATATCTAGGAATTAATTTAACCAGGAATGTAAAGAATCTGCATTCAGAAAATTACAAAATATTTTCCTTAAAAATCAAAGAAGACCTAAACAAATGGAGGGTCATTCTGTGTTCATGGACTGGAAGACTAAACATCATGAAGATGTCAATTCTCCCCAAACTGATTTATAGATTCAATGCAATACCAATCAAAATTCCAATTGCCTACTTTACAAAAATATAAATTTCAATTACCAAATTTATTTGAAAGGGAAAGGAATCCTGAATAGTCAAAAAGCATCCTAAAATAGAAGAGTGAAGTTGGAGGACTCACACTGCTTGACCTTGAAATGTATTATTAAGCTACAGTGGTCAAAACAGCATGGTATTGGCATAAAGACAGATACACTGACCAGTGAAAATGAATCAATAAACCCTCACCTCTATGGTCAACTGATTTTTGATAAGCCTACCAAGTCTACTTTTCTAGGACAGAACTGTCTCTTCAACAAATGGTGCTGGAAGACCTGGATATCCATAACCAAAAGAATGAAAGAGGACCCCTATCTCACGCCCTATACAAGAGTCAACTCAATATCAATCAAAGACCTAAACATAAAAACCAGAACCATAAAACTCCTAAAAGATAACATAGGGAAACATCTACAAAATCTTGTAGTAGGTGGGGCCCCTTAAACCTTACAGCCAAAGTACCTGCAACAAAATTAAAAATAGATAAATGGAACCTCCTCAAAATTAAACACTTTGGCACCACAAAAGACTTTGTGAAGAGGGTAAAATGGCAGTTTACTCAATGGGAGAAAATATTTGGAAATCACACACAGACAAGGGTCTAATATCCATGATATATAATGAAATCCTACAACTCAACAATAAAAAGACAAACGACCGGATTAAAAAATGGGCAGAAGACTTGGATAGACGTTTTTCTAAAGAAGAAATACAAATGGAAAAAAAAAACATGAAAAAATGTTCAACATCGCTGTCTATTAGGGAAATACAAAGCTACAATGAGATATCATTTCACACCCACTGGGATGACCACTATTATTGAAACAGGAAACTACAAGTGTTGGAGAGAATGTGGAGAGATAAGAATGCTTATTCACTGCTGGTGGGGATGTAGAATGGTACAGCCATTGTGGAAGTCTGTTTGGCAGTTCCCAAGGACCATTACTAGGTATATACTCAGAAGAACTGAGAGCAGTGACACAAACAGATATCTGTACACCAATGTTCATAACAGCATTATTCATAATTGCCAAACGATGGAAACAGCCCAGGTGTCCATCAACTGACAAATGAATAAACAAAATGTGATATATGCACACGATGGACTATTAGTCAGCTATTAGAAGATGTTAAGTTGTGAAGAATATGAAAATGTGGATGAGCTTGGAGGACATTATGTTGAGTCAAGCCAGGCACAAAAGGACAAATATTGTATGATTTAGCTATTATTAGTTAAATATAATGAGCAAATTCATGGAGTTAATCGCTAGAATATGTCACCAGAGAAAAGAATGTGGTTAGAGAATGGAAAGCTGAGATTTAATTTGTGCAGAATTGATAAAAGTTGTTTGTAAATGTTTAGAAATGGTGAAAGTACATCACAGGACTTGAAATTAGTAATGCTAACATATGCTTATGATAGTAGTTTGTTTTTTGTTGTTTTTCTTTTTCTTTTTCTTGTTTTTTTTTTGAGTAATGAAAAGGCTCTAATATTGATTGAAATGATGAATATGCAACTTGGTGATTATACCAAATGCCATTGATTGTGTACTTTAGATAAATTGTGTGGTATATGAACAAAAAAATAATAGGGTGGGTTGGGGGGGGAAATACACCAAATGTAAGATACGGACTATAGTTAGTCCTAATACTTTGATGATGCTTTTTCATAATTTGTTACAAATGTCTCACAATAATGCAAGGTATTTGTGGTGGGGTGATGTATGGGAGCCCTGTATGGTGTTATGCATGTTTGTTTCATAAGTTCACAACTTTTACTCTTCACTTACTGTTTATGTATGTTCGTGTATGAATGATATAGTTCAATAAATTATTTTTAAAATGAAAAAAAAGTTTTAGATTACAGAAAAATTACATAAAAAATATAGGGGATGGATTAGTTTTAAGAACATGATTTTTTGGGATTCACAAAATTACTTCAAACCATCACATACAGTATGTGATTATTGTGATTGAAAATTTTATTTAAATATAGCTTTATAAACACCTCAAAATATTTTAAATCTATCATAATTATTAACAGATGAGAACTTTAAGAAGAAGGTAAATGATTTTGGAGTTTTATTTTTCACTGATTTATTACAAGTTTTGTGAGCTATTACACTTGCTTCAAGTCAGCCTAACTTTAGTTTTAGATTTTCTTAACCTTTAGAAAAATTCTTAAAAGTAAATATCTTTCTAGAAATAAAGGCTACACTAGGAGGATGCTCTATAATAGGCTTTTATTCAATGCCTCTGGTGTTTTCACTTATTTAAAGTTTCCATAATTTAATGTAACCTAGAAAAATATAACATTTTTCTAGTTTGCTTTATTAGGTAAATTTATACTGAGTCTTTTTGAAAAAGTCAGCAGAAATATGAATTTAGTACCTAGGAGTGCATTTGTGTTAGGTTTTAAGGTTTACAAGGTATTTTCTTAGGTATTACTATATTTATACTTTTCGATATTTCTTTGAAGTGTTATATTCTTTTTACAACAAATAAGAGGCTCACAAATGAGAAGTAAATTGCACAGCATCTCACATAAGTGGTAGAACTAGTTGCTAAATTTGGGTCTTCAGAGCCTGAAGTCCAATATTCTGTTATCTTAAGGCTGTAATTATTTCTTCCATTTTGTATCGTGGCCATGTGAGGAATATAGATTTTGGTCCTTAATAAATGATTTCTCTTGATAATTTGGCTGATAGTCTAACACATTTCCACATTCCTCCTTTCTCTCTCTCTACTACCATAATGACTAGTTTAAGAAGGGGAATCATTTGGGCCTCAGAAGTTCTTGAAGGTCAAGATTTTTGTTTTGAGTTTCTCTTTTCCCAAGTGACTAGAAAGAGAACAAGTTGCTCAAGTCTTGAAAAGGAGCCACATATACATAATCTGAAGGAAAATCCCAGAATAAAATCCATGCATAGAATTTATTCCATTGTCATTATATAAATTCTTCTGAATACATGTATCTTTAGTATAGTTTAAGTATTAACTTTGTAGTCTTAATAATAAGTCCATAAAGACCCAGAATTTTAAGTGTGTTTCCCAATTATTTGAGGGCACATATGGGTTTTCTAGAGATGTTAATTAGTGTCATATCTTACCTTAACCTATATTGAACCTGGGACCTAAAGAGAAATTAACTGATTTGCTGTAAAAGTTAATTGCATTAAGAAGCATAGGCCATCACTTCATGAAGCCTACTGATTTGAAAATGACTATGATACATTAGGTATATATATACATTTTTGATTAATTTTCACAGAGCAAACAATCTTTTTCAAAAGAAAGTAAAAGTGCACGTGCTAAATTGGACAAAATACATTTGGTTTGGAGAAAGATGTGAGGTGAGACAAAATACTTCTTTACTCTGTGACCACCTCTGTTCATTTTATTTAATCCTGAAAGCAGTATAAATTATCATTTAAATTATAACCAAAGACTCAATGAGTCACAGGATTTTAGAATAAAAGCATGTATTAAGCATATGATCAAAAATAAGGAGCCCCTATCCACAATTTTGTTGAAAGGTAGGAATTAAACCGTTTATTTTCATAGCTTATTTAATAGACCTTTTACATTTTTGCACTTCTGTTGTATCTTTTGTCCTTCCTGCAGAAATGGAATACTGCTTTTGCAAATATCGTATTTAATTTTTGAAGAGACTGCTATATGTCGTTACAGATGGATTGATAGCCTTGATGATATCATTGAACTTTTGTCAGGCCTAACCTGGAAGACTTGCTATATGTCAGAGAAAATTTTTGTCATTCATCTTGCTTTTGAAAGGCCAAATTTATTTGCAACCTTCAATGACATTGGACACATGAAACAGCCTGAAATCTATCATGCAGTGAGTATCTTATAAAACTGCAATTTAAAATCCTAAGTATTGACCTGGTTTTTAGAACCATCTTCAAAGCCAATGACTTTCAATTTTTTTTTACTTATGAACTGTGGTTTTCAGTTGATAACAATAGCTATATTTTCATTTATATTTTTTCTGAGTACATGAGGCCACCACACATGCACCTTGCTTTTTATTTACGCTTTCAAGAAAAATAGAAACAATAGAATTGGAAATGCATTTATATATCTTTTATTTATTAAGGTCAGTATGTAACTGACCAGTGAACAGGCGTTAGTAATGGAGTCTATCCTTTGGTTGGATTATTCAGACAATTTTTAAACATTTTCAAACTATACATAAGTACAGCAGTATAGCATGAAGTAATGCTGTGAGAGTGAAGGCAAGATTGTTTTTGAGCTTCCTGTATAGTAGATCAGGAAATGTGGCATCATCACTATTAATTTATAACTCCATCTATATTAAAACAATCCATTCAATACAAATTAGACAAGAAAGCATTAGAGAGCCTTCTTTGAACCCTGGTTTGAATTCTCAAGGATATGATAATAATTGCTAATATTTTGCTAATAACTATGTTTTATGGTGCTTACTCTATGCTAATTGTGCAAAACACCTTAAATATATAATCTGATTGTCATAATAGCCTTATATTTACTTTCTTTTTCCCAACTGTTCAGGTGACAAAACCAAGGACCATGAAGTTAGAGACAAACATTTCATAAAGCATAGCATCCTTTCTGTGGTAGATTGAATTTTGTACCCCAATTAAGACATGTTCTTAATTTTAAGCCTTATTCCTGTGGGTATGAACTGATTTTTAAAAGGATCTCTTGGAGATGCTATTTTTAGTGATGGTGTTCCCCAACTGAATGACGTTGGGTTATAATCTGTCTTACTGGAGTCCTTTAGAAGCAGAAGAAATTCAGACATAGTGAGATAAAGCCACGAGAAGAGCTGGAAACCAAAAGTCAAGGGAATCCAGAAAAGAAAGAAGAGGAAATCACCATGCAATACAAAGCAAGGATACAAACCCAAGAATCACTGGCAACTAGCACCAGAATATTACAGACTTTGAGGAAAAAGCATCTTCTTGCTGATGCCTTGGTTTTGGCTTCTCCTACCCTCAAAACTGTGGGACAATAAATAAATTCCCATCAAATACCAGCCCTTTATGTGGTATTTGTCATAGCAGCCTGGCAAACTGAGAAACTCTCCTTCCATCAGATCTTCAGTATATAATCACAGGTTGAGTTTTCAGGGTCTCTTGCATACTTTCTACCGATGCTTTTCCAGAATGCTGTCTTTATCATTTGAATATGAAAAATCCCTAATAGTTCAGAAATATTCATGTGCATTGCTATTTTTCATGTATGAAGCATCCAGCTGATTGGATGATAGAGCCTTAGCCATGGTAATGGACTGAACAGAAGGCCAGTATCTTCCATACCTGGCTATAATATCATTGAAAAGTTTTAAGTCCTTTAAGAAACAACTTAAACTTAAAGATCATTCAACAACAACTACAAAAAGCACTACATATTTTAAAAATCAAGTGAACACAAATTTTGTATTAAAAATGATATAACTGTGCACAATTGCTGAGTGCATGTGTTTTAGTTTACTGGGTTTCTCAAGCAATTACCCAATTACCATGCAATGAGTTAGCTAAACAATGGGAACTTCTTAGCTCATGGTTTTGGGGTTGGGAGAAAGTCCAAATTAAGGCATCATCAAGGTCATGCTTTCTTCCCAAAGACTTGTGTCCTGGAACCAGCTGCCAATGATCCTTGGTTCTTGACTTTGCCACATGGCCATCTCTCTTGGCCTCTCCCTTCTCTTTCAGGTTCCATTGACCTTCAGCTTCTTGTTTCCCATGGCTTTCTCTCTCTGTCTGAGTTTCTGCTTATAAAGGACTCTGGTAGTAAAATTAAGACCCAGCCTGTGCCACACCTTAACTGAAATAGCCTCATCAAAAGGTTCACTTACAATGGGTTCATACCTACAGGAATGGAATAAGTTTAAGAACATGTCTTTCTGGGGTACATAGAGCTTCAAACCACCACATATATAAAAAAGAAAGGGAGGTAGTAGGGTAGTAGGAATATTTTAGCCCCAACTTTTAAAATCATTTTATATTTATTGTGCTGTTTTTTGAAAATATGCTCATTGCACAGAAGTTGGGAAATAGGTAAATGTAGAGTCACACACAAAACATCCATAATCACTTTACCCAAAGATAATCACTGTTAGTGTATTTGAATATATTCTTGCATTTTTTCTGAGAACATATATTGATAGATAAGTAGATACATATGGGATTACCATTATGTATATGTGTGTGTGTGTGTGCATACAGGTGTGTATATAAGTGTACATGAACAATATGTCATGACATTTACAGAGGTTAAAAAATTTTTTTTCTGGAGCACCATATTTCTTGGTTTGGATATATCTTAATTTACTTAAACAGTCTCCTACTGTTTGATATTTAAATAGTTTATTTTTCCTCCTCTGGAATTAAAATCATTATGCATACTTGTGATTATATCCTTAGGATATATTCGTGAAAGTAGAATTTCTGGAGGGAGAAGAGTATTCTGATATCTGTAGCTACTTGACTCCCAAAAATGCTGTCCCAGTTTCTGCTCTTACTTGTGATATGAGTACATCCCTTCTGCAACATTGTGTTCTACAGAAAAAACCCAGTATTAATTTCATCTTAATTTTTATTTCTTTGATTACTAATGAAGTTTAACAACATAGCATACTTATTAAACCTTTATATTTCTGGTTTCTTTTTCTCTTTTTTTTTTCCATTTCATTAGCCTGAATTTCTGTTCAGAAAGGTTCATGTTTTCCTTAATGATAGATATTAATATTTTTTATATTAATGATTTCTACCTTTTCCTCTTTATGTGTGAATGTTATTTTCCTCATTTCTTACTTGTCTATTAATTTTGATAACTCTGAATAGGAGATTTTAAGGCTATTTTCATTTATCACCTTGGTGATATTCTAGTCCCCCAAATATGAAACATATTTCTAAAGTGTCTTTAGCCATTTTGTGTGCTACTGCAATTCTTATTTAGCAAAAGAAAGTGATTTTAAATCCTTTTTATGTCATTTTTATATAGTAATCAGTTTAACCAACAAAACTTCTTATTGCCTTTAATTTCTTAACTCCTACAAACCTGTATACCATATCTGATCAGTTTAATTATGAGTTTTCTGGAGATAAGGGCCAATTTTGTACCAATTGCCAGAGTTCCCTTCCATGCTTTTAAGTTATAAGTAGAAGACCATGACACTACAATAGGCCACCCCAAGATCTAAAACACAGGGGTCGGATGTGGCTCAACTGGTTGGGCGTCCATCTCCCATATGGAGGGACCCGGGTTCGATCCCCGGGACCTCCCGGTTAAAAAAAAAAAAAAAAAAAAAAAAAAAAAAGATCTAAAACACATACATAATCAGAGTTTACATTTCCAAACAAAGAAAACTTACAAAAAATTAGTTTGGCACTTGTTAATGATGTGTATAATTGTTAAGTTTAAGATAAATACCATATATGGTAAGGGCTCCTGAGCACATGATATTCATTATCTTAACTTCTCAGAATCAAAACTATTTTTATCGACAGTTTTCTCTATTATCTCACTGATATGCTTGAAAAAAAAAAGTGTTGTATTCATCTCCCCCAGAACCTGAGCTAACAGTCTAGTGAAAAGATTTTCAAATATTTTTAATGGCAGAAAAAAACCTCTCTGTTCAAACAGATCTTAAATTGAGAGCTAGCCAGTATATAATACTGATTAAGCAGTTTTGCACCTACTGAAAAAGACATAATTATGACGGTGTGCTGCTCTTGCCTGTCTTTCTCTCCATGCCATCCAGGCCTTCCTTGAGAAAGTTCTGTGACTCTTTAAGGATATGAAGCCAAGTTTTCCAGCCCAGGTAGAAGAAAGGCAGACGTTTTCGGAGATAGTCAATATTAAAGAGAGAGTTTGCTCAACGTAAGAGAATAGGTTATGGGAAAGACTGTGGTGAACTGGAAAGCAATAGAAAGCATTTATTTGATCCAAAAACATAAGTTGTTTTCCAATGGCCTGTTCAAGGCTATGCAATCTAAGTATTATTTTCGTTTTTAAAAGTCTATATTTATTTCAGGTAAAAACAGACAAAGGCAAATTTACTGGGCCATGTTAACTTAATTTTCCGTTGAAGTAATTTTGCCATGATAAGTTGTTAGATCAGGTCTTACTTTTTAATACAGGCTAATATTAAAAGGTCAACATTAAGACTATGTTAAGTCATAGATTGATGAAGAAAATGTTGGCATTTTATGGAAAAACTTCTGTTGAAGACTTTTGTTTTACCCAATGACTTTTATATTCAAAACTCGTGTGGCAAATTTCTGTGAGATTTAATGCCAGCAGAAATCTGTCCCTACTGAAAAATAAATATTTTCCTTTTAATAGTCAATGAAAAATATATAATTCATTGTTTTATTCCCCCTTTTCACTACCTATTAGAAATCTCAGAACTATTTTTAAAATTTTAATGGCACAAGCAATATTATAAAAACAAAAATAAAAACTTTAAAAGACATAACACCACTACCATAATATAGCAACTTATTTTTTTAGTCTTTTCAAGCTTTGCCTGTAAGAATATATGGCTTTTATAGTTGCATCTAAAACACAGAAAAAATTGTGATCCATTTTGAAATAACAGCTTTCCATGTTGCTTTATAATTATCATAATTACAATTTGTATTGACTGCATTGAGGTGATACAGTTAACTTACTTAATTATTCCATATTGGTGAACTTTTAAGTTGTTACAAATATTTTGCTTAATATGTATATGATCTTTAGTTTTCTTTTTAATGACAATATTTTTTAATGAGCATAATTTTTCATGATCTCATCAGTTCATTATGAACCTGCAGGATATTACATTTGAGAAGGTACCTAACACAGTCATATTCCTTTGGAATATATTTCTATATGAATTCTCAAGAGTGGGATCACAGTGCCAAAGGGCATGAAATTTTTTTAGGGCTCTTGATACCTGATCTATTACAACACATCTCCTCTTTTTAGCAAACAATACTTAGAGAATACTATCCATAACTTTTATGTAAACTTATACTATCATACTCCCTTAGGAAGTCAACATTCACTGATCTTTCTCTTTGTGATATCCTGTAGCACAAAATACATGACCTAATTATAGTCTTGGACTTTTTGTTAATTATTTCATGTTTATTTGTCATGATTTCCTTACTTGTTGACTGAGTCAGGTTGCAAGAAAAATAAACTCATAGTCTAGATTAATGGGGTTTTCTTTGGGAAAATGTAAGGAATAAGAAATCGTGTAAATAGGCCTTCTCCTTCTGGCTATGATGGAATGAATACTAGCAGACCAAGTTTCTTCTAGCAAAGTAAGATATAATATAGAAATCAGTCATCTAAAGATGTTGGAGAATATCATAGCATCCAGGAAAGAATAAGGTATGCTTAACCTTGAGAAATAGACTCATAGTGACATAGTGGAAAAGGCTGAAAAGGTGAGAAGAAAATGGCACTAATAGGGAGAAAAGATGAATAGAGCTTTCAGAAGTCTCACTGGGCTGGGGTGACATAAATCTGCATTTGGAGCTATCATGGAAGCCAAGATTTGATGGATCAAGGTCTTGGAGAGAAGTGTATTAGTTACGATCCAGTAAGGAACATAAACTACAGCAGTGATTTGATCAGGAGATATTATATAAAGAATTATTAACTAGTAGGCAGAGATAAAGTACTAAGAGGATTAAAGAGAATGCTAAATAATGCAGAAATAGCAAGTATAGGGAGCAGCCATTTATCTAGGACTGAGGAAGAATACTCAAGAGAGGAAGAAATATGAAAGCATCTCCCACCAACCCTGGCCAGTTTGAAATTCAGATCTCATTGGAGGGGTTGTGGCTATGGCCCACTGGATGGCAGAATATTTGCTGAGGTGCTGTTGGCCAGGAGTGGCATACAGGAACCTGCACACTGGGAAGTTGCCTACCGGCAACCATATTGTCCAGGCCTGAAAGACAACAATATAAAAAAGCACCAAAAAGAGAAGCCCCTTCCTCTTGCAGCTTTCCTCCCATTCCCTGAGAGGCCTAACAGTGCACCTACTTGCAAAGGACAAATGTTTACAGGGTCCAACTACACAAAGCAAGACAAAGAAGAGTGGGTTTATGAAAACAAGAAAATTGGTGACAAGATGGACAATTTCACCTGAGAAGTAGAATTTATAAAATAATCAAATGGAAACTATAGAAACAAAAGGAAAAAACAGATGATTACAGAATTGAGTCCCTGGAAGACACATTAGTAGTATATATCTAGATTGAAGCAAGGAAAGAAAAAAGAATAAAAATCAACAAAAACAACTCCTGAAAATAGCATGAGACAAATGATGTATGGGAAAAAGTTCTCACAAATATGCATATGTAATACTAGAAAGAAAGGAGAGAGAAAATGGGGTAAAAGTAATATTTGTACAGATAATGCCAGCAATAGTTTCTCTTAATCTGAAAGAAAGACATAAAACCATAGAATCAAGATTCACTACAAACCCCTAAATACAAAAAGAAGCACATCAAGGCATATCATAGTAAAACTTCTGAAAAACAAAGGCCAAGAGAAAACCTTGAAAGGAGACAGAAAAAACTCACATTATTTTCAAAAGGAAACTTAAATGAAAGCAGAATGACACTTTTGAAATGCTTACAGAAAACAATTGCCAGCTAGAATTCTATCAATTGGAAAAATTCTTCAAAAAAAATTAAGGGGTAATAAGTGGGGGAGAATAGACAAATCTCCCATACAGAAGAATTCCAAATAATTTATGTAAAATATTCAGCTCTTAAGGAAGGGGAGCTTAGCTTTCCACTACTTAAGTGTGGGCTGGACATAATGACTTCTTTCAAAAAAATATAGTAACTTTACAATGAAGAAACCTATTAAATACTACCTCAGCTAAGTAGTCAAGGTTAATACAAATAGTGCTGTGCCATGTTGATAGTACATATTGTTGATATATCGTGAAAAAAAAGTAGCACTTTACCTCTCTGGTCTTCTGCCCACAAACCCATAACACCAGACTAACCATGAGAAAAAAGTAAGACAAATCCCAATAAAGGGACATTCTACAAAATACCTGACAAGTACTCCTCAAAACTTGTCAAGGTCATCAAAAACAAGGAAAGTGTGAGAAGAGTCATAGCCGAGAAGAGCCTAAGCAGACATGATGACTAAATGTAGTGTGGCATCCTAGGTGGGATCTTGGGGCAGGATGGGATCCTTAGTAAAACTTAAGGAAATCTGAATAAAGTGTGCACTTTAGTTTAAAATAATTCACCAATTTTGATTCATTGATTGTAACAAATGTGCAATACTAATGTAAGACATTTATAATAGAGGAGATTGTGTGTGGGGTATGCAGGAACTCTCTGTTATCGTAACAGTTTTTCCTCTAAACCTAAAGTTGCTCTAAAACAAAACGTTCATTTTAAAAAATTATGGTCAAAATAAATTTATTTGTAAAACTATGTTGTCAGCCAAGCCTCATGAAAAGAAATATTAGTCCAGTTTTACAGGCAGAAGGAACATTATCCTAGAAAGAAGCACAGCAATGCAGGAAGCAATAATGAGCACAAGAAAAGGCAAATATGTGGATAAACCCAAATTACTATTTACTATCGAAAATAATACATTAGCATCTTATGGGGTTCAAATACATGAAATTGAAATACACAGTTACAGTAGCATAAAGGGTAGGAAGGGCATAAAAGGAGTTGAAGTGGTACAAGGTTCTAGCATTATCTGTGAAGTGGTTAATGTACTAAATTTTATTAGACTTCAATAATAGATGTTGACTATCTAAGGTATCCAGCTAAAAGGATAATAAAAGAATGTATAAGTGACTGTATAATAAAGGGGGAAATAGAAAACTAAAAATAATAAATTTAAAAGGAGACAAGAAAGGAGAGTAAAGCTAACATAAAATATATGGGAAATATAGAAAAATAGTAAAATGCTAAATTTAATCCAAATACGGCAATAGTTACATTAAAAGTCAATGGTCTAAATACCATACTTCAAAGACAAAAATGGTTAGTATGTTATTAAACAAGCTTAGATACATAGATAGATAGATAGATAGATAGGTAGACAGATATAATTTCTCCAACATATGGATGCAAAAATGTTAAAAATAAAGTTTAGAAAACAAAATATCATGCAAACACTATCAAAAGAAAATGGATGTAGCTATAATAATATCACAAGAAGTCAACTCTAAGAAAGAAGTATAGCTAGATCTAAAGAGGAATATTTTGTAATAACAAAGAGATAATCTCCTAGGAAGATGTGGCAATTCTGCATTTGTATGTACCTCACAATAGAGCTTAAAATATATAAAACAAAAAATTGCAGTTATAAAATTACATATGTACAGCAAGAGGTTTTACCATGGCTCTTTGAGTATGTGATAGAACAATCATATAAAAAAATCTTTAAAGATATGAAAACAATGATGAACAAATTCAACCTAATTAAATATACATTATTTGCATGTATATATATTTAAAATATGTGTATATATCATATATATTTTTGCACATATAAATATTAAAAACACTGAAACTGACAATTGCCTTCTCTCTCTCTCTCTCTCTCTCTCTCTCTCACGCGCGTGTGCACTCACATACACACACACACAATCCCAATGGCATCATGGATGAATTTTTCCAAATATTTAAGGAAGAAATGGTACCAATCTTGCAACTCTTTCAGATAATTAGAAAAACTGCCCACTTGTTTTTTGCTTCTTTTATGCTTGTTAACCTGGGTGCCCAAACCGAACAAAGATATTACAAGAAAGAAAATTTTCAGGCAATCACTCTCATGAATATAGTCATAAAAAACATAACCAAAATATTAGCTAATCTTATTTAATATATATTTTTAAAAAGGTAGAGTGCCATGACCAGGCTTATTTCAAGAATGCGAAATAAAATCAATATTTTTCATCATATTGACAGAATAAACAAAAAAATATATATGATTACCTTGATAGAGTCAGAAAAAGCAGTAAATAAAATACTTAAGAAAGTAGGAGTAAAAAGGAACTTTCTTAATCTGACAAAAATTAGTATCTACAGTGAAATGTTAAAAAACTACCCCTCTGAGATCAGAAGTAAGACAGGATATCTATTGTTCCACTTCTATTTAACATTTTATTTAAGGTTCCACATGAAAAGGAACCAATATTTTAAGAATTGGAAAGTAAGAGAAAAATGATGGATTATTTGCAGAAAAAATGATGGTGTATGTAAAAAATCCAAAAGATTCTAAAAACTAATAACATTACTCATCAGATTTAGCAAAGCTCATAGATATGTGAGCAATATTAAAACTCAAGTATATATCTATATGCAATAAACAAGTAGACAAGGAAAATTTTTTAAATATACAATTTACAATAGTATCAAATAACTACTTATCTGAGAATAAGTCTAATAAAAGATGTATTCTTCTACACTGTTGTCTGCACTGTACTATTGATAATTTTGAGAAATTAAAAACTCTTAAATAGAGGGATATACCAAGTTAATGGTTTAGGAGACTCAGTTTTGTAAAAATTGTCAGTTCTTTACAAATTGACATTTGGTTTCAACACAGTACATCAAAACCATGATAGAATTTCTGTGGGGTTTGAGAAGTAGGTTTTATATTATATATTGAAATGTAAAAGGCCAAGAATAGAAAAGATAATCTTAAAGAAAACATGCTAAGCTGGAGAGCTAATACTACCATATACCAAAATTCATTATAGAACTATAGTAATTAAGACAGTGTTGTATTGGCACAAAAATAGACAAATTTAATAATGAAACTTTACAATAAAGTTTATGATTAAAAACAAATTGATGATAATGATATTACTGCAATGCTGAGGGAGGAGGAAATTTTGCTATTTCCATAAATGGTGCAATGTTAATTTAATATTCATAAATGATCCTTTAACCCCAAACTATACATAAAAATTAATGGAGATGGAGCAGAGCCTTAAATGTTAACAGTAGAACAGTAAAGATTTTAAAAGAAAACATAGGGGAAGCTTTTCATGACCTTGAATAGACAAATTTTCTTAGATAAATAAAAAATATGATAAACCATAAAGAGAAAAAATGATAAATTGTGGTTTAGTTGCCTAGTTTGAGGCTGGGAAAAAGTCTAAATCAAGGTGTCATCAAGGCGATGCTTTCTTCCTGAAGACTGTGCTTCCTGGGGCTGGCGCTGGCAGCCTTTGGTCCTGAGCTTATCACTTGGCAATGCACATGGCGGCCTATTCTGGCCTCTCCATTCTCTCTGGGTTTGGTTGATTTCAGCTCCTTGCTTCAGTGGCTTTCTCTCTGTCTCTCTGAATTTCACTCCACTAATAAAGGACTCCAGTAATAGGATTAAGACCCATCCTGTTTGCAATGGGCCACACCTTCCTAACTAAAGTAACCTCAGCTAAACATCCTGCTTACAACGGTTTCACACCAACAGGGATGAGTTAAATTTTAAGAATATGTTTTTCTGGGATATATTAAGCATCAAATAACCACACTCCACCCTCTGGACCCCCAAAAAAGACATGTTCTTTCTATATGCAAACTATATTCATTCCATCAGAATATCCCAAAACCTTTAAGTCCTTTCAGAAACAATGCATAGTACAGTCTCATCAAAATCAGTTGTGTGGATGGCATAATTCCTCTCCATCTATGGATCTATGAAACCTAGAGAACAAGTTAATTGCTGCCAATATACAATGGAGATAAAGGCATAGGATAAATGTTCCCATTCCCAAAGGGAGAAATTGGAAGGAAAATAGGGGTCACAGTTTCCAAACAATTCCGCAACCCAATAGAACATACTCCATTAGGTTTCAAGATGTGAAAGTCATCTATGGAATGATGTTTTGTCCTCTGGGTCTGATGAAGTGTCAACCCCACCCCTTCCAAGTGCTTGCCCAGCAGCCATGATCTCCCTGAACACTAGGGTGAAGGCTCCACCCTCTCCAAGCATCTGGGTGGTGGCCAGGCTCTTTTTGAACACCAAGGCACAGGCTCCACCCTCTCTGAGCTCTGGGTGGCAACACTTTTCATGAAAACGGGGCAGAAGGCCCATCCTCTCCAAGCACCAGAGTAGATTCACCCTTTCCACACACATGAGTGGGTTTGATCTCTTAGCCCAAAAAGATGTCTTCAGTTCAGACCTCAGCTTTCATGGTTCTACCCTTGAAATGATTTTTCCTTCAATTTGTCTCTTCTTTGTCCCTTTTAGTCCAGGCTAGCTATGATTCCATTTATACAAATTATGCAAAAAAACACCACCAACCAAAAAAACCACATTATTTTTGCATGTAGCTCATAGGAGTCTAACCATCAGACAAAAGAACTTCCACAGATCCTTCCTGGATAACTGCAATTCCAATCCTGATTTCCACAGAAATTGCTGACTGGTTCCATTTTTAAGTAAATTCTTGAGTGGCGCACTGTTCTCTGGGAACTCTTCTGGGAATTCAGAATTTTCCAAACCATCCGTTTCTGGTTTCTTTGTGCCCAGGAGTTTAGTTCTCAGCTTATCCTTTTCCTCTCTCATTTCACTATAAACTGCAAGGAGAAACCAGACTGCATTTTCCACATTTAGCTTGGATGTCTCCTCAGCTGAATATCCAAGTTCATCACTTTCAAGTTCTGCCTTCCATCTGACATCAGACCTCAATTTTGCCAAGTTCTCTGCCACTTTCAAACAAGGATCGCCTTTCCTTCAGTTTCCAATAACACATTCCTCATTTCCATCTAAGGCCTCATCAGAAATACCTTTAGTGTCTGTATTTCTACCACAAATTGGATTGCATTCAAACAGGAATTCATCTATTTATCAAAAGTCACCAGTAAGAGAATGAAAAGGCAGACTGCAAAGTAGAATAATATGTACATAATGTACAACAAAGCATTTGTAGCCAGACTATATCAATAATTACTATAAAAGCAATAAGAAAAATTCACTCAGACCAACAGAAAAATGGGAAAATTTTTTGAATAACCACTTTAAAAAGATATCATCCAAATGGTCAATAAACATGAAATTGTACTTAGTGTGGATGTTTGGAATTATGTACCCCAAAAAAATATGCTCTTAAACTTAATCCATTCCCGTAGGTGTGAACCCACTTTAAGGATGTTACTTCAGTTAAGATGTGGCCCAACTCATTCAGGATGGGTCTTAATCCTATTACTGGAGACCTATATAAGCAGAATGAAATTCAGACTGATAGAAAGCCACTGGATGCAAGAGGCTGAAAGTCAGCGTAATCCAGAGGAGAAGGAAGAGGCCAGAAGAGATGGCCATGTGCATTGCTATATGACAGAGTTGCCAAGGACCAAGGATCACTGACAGCCAGCCCTAGAATGCCAGTCTGCAGGAAGATAGCATTGCCTTGATGTTGCCTTGATTTGAACTTTCCTAGCCTCAAAACTGTGAACCAATAAATTCCCATTGTTTAAGCTAACCCATTGCATGGTATTTGCTTTATCAATGAGTAAACTGAAACACTTAGCTTAATTTAAATGAAAATTAAAATCACAATGTGATACTATTACACATTCCCCAGAATAACTAAAATGAATAAAACAAGATATCCCAAATGTTGTCAAGGAGGAGTAGCATCTAGACTCTTAACACACAACTAGTGAGAGTGGAAACTTCTTTCTAAGACTATTTTGTATAACTGCTAAAGCAGAACATACCATACCTTTCAACTCAGCAGTTCAAATCCTAGATATCTACTACCCAACAGAATTGCATACATAAGTTCAAAACTCTTCACAGTAGCCAAAACCAAGAAAATATCCAAATGCCCATCGGCAGTAAAATTGGATAAATAAAAATTGTGGTACATTCATACAATGAGTTAATCTACAGGAATGGGAATGAACAAACTACAAGGACATGAAACAACATAGATGTATTTCATAAACCGAATGCTGAATTAAAGAAGCCAGACACAAAAACAAGCACATGATATGAATATACACTTATATATAGTTCAAAAAGGCACAGCTAGCTTTTAGTGATAAGACATCAGGAATGTGCCTAGCTTTACTGCAGCAGGGTGCCAGTCATTTTCTACTTCTTGTGGTTTCATGAGTTTTTCTATTTCAGAAAACTCACCAACCTGTGATTTGAGATCTACGGACTTTTCTGTTTGTATGCTTTTACTTTTTCTCTTCTTCCGATGTTCCTTACTCATCCATTCTCTCCTTTTCCCCCACCCCCAGTTGTTCCTGCCCCTCATTCCTGATCCTCCCCACCTGTTCCAGCCACAGGCCTCTGGGGCAGGGGGCGGTTGGGGGGGGCAGATCTATTGAGTCCACCGGTCAACATGCAGTAGAGGTGCAGCTTTTGAGCGAAACTCTGGTACCAACTCACCTCACAGGCCACTGTCAAACTCACAGATAGGATAAAATACCTGTCAGCTGTAGGCTGGATTGGGCAAAATATAAAATTGATTCCTGTCTGTAAAGATAGTTTCTGGCCAGTGGTTTAGAAGTGGGCTGTGGGCATATCCAGTTTATGGATACTTCCAAATCATTCTTCTATTAAGTCCCCTGCCCCTAGCTAGATTTTAACCTTTGGAAACCCTGAAATCACCCTTTTATATTCCTCACACTTGTTCAATAATTATTTCTTTGAGAAGCCAATAACAATATATTTAATGGATGAATAGATGACTTAATGTTATGATGCTCTAATTTATCTCTCTGTTCATATCTCAAATAGTGACTTGGATGGGAAATTTCTGGATCTGTACTATAAGCCACAATCTGTAAGGATGCAAAACTCCTTCAAAATTCCATAGTTCACCATTCAAAACTAGTATTTCAGATACCAAAAAATATGACTTGTTTCTTTCTTGACATCAAAAGGGTGCATTTGTTGCAATTAAAACACAGTCTTATAGTTTTATCTCATTTCATCTGAGGAAAAAGAATGATGTCACTCTGTGATGGTGCATTTTAGAGAGAGCCACTGAAGTTTCTTCATATGTTTCTGGTTATAAGAAGTAATTCTGTTTAAAATATTCAATTGCAGATATAAATGAATGTACCATTGGCAATGGTGGCTCTGAGGACCAATGCTGTAATACAGTTGGCAGTTGACTGCAAATGTCAAGCTGGCCAGAAGCTGGAGGAAGATGGCAAAGGATGTGAAGGTAACACTTAGGACTGTCTGCTCACTGATAAGGAGAGAGAGAACATCTATGTAATGCAAAAGAGGGAGTGTGTCTTTTATCCAGAGCCAGCTGAAGCGCCTGTGTTGAATGTTGTCAAGAGCACAGATCTTCCTCTCATGTCTAGATTACAAAATTGCAACCCTAAAGAACACTTCAAGTAGCTTATTATAGAAAACATATGATTATATGCTAGTTCGGTTGTGTCATGTTCTGATTATGGATTTCAATCGTTCATTTAAATCCCTGGACAAAGTACAGATTTTTGAAAGCATTTCATTTAATTCTTAAGTAAAAATGGTGCTTATCATAAAATACTCACATGTTGCTACTGTAGAAATGGAGGGGCACAAAACTAACCATAGGACTAATATTCTTGGTGTAGAAATAAGTTTTGTACAAACTTCAATTTTCTGTCTCCTTTTTAAGTTAATTTC
The DNA here is from genome assembly GCA_026826555.1 of Tolypeutes matacus. NCBI lineage: Eukaryota > Metazoa > Chordata > Mammalia > Cingulata > Chlamyphoridae > Tolypeutes > Tolypeutes matacus. Next base: position 62,173,940 of record JAKSZT010053887.1, on the reverse strand, counting down.
TTCCTTCCTTTATTTATTAATTCATCATTTAATCCATTTGACAATCATTGAGTTCCTGTTTTGTATTAGGCATTATTATATGCTCTGGGGACATAAAAATTAATGAGAAATAAATTCTGCCTTGAAGGATCTCACTGATTAGAGGCAAAGATTGAAACATAAACCCAAACTTTATGAAATGATATTTTAAGGCATTATAGCACAAGGTTAAGTGCATTGCTTTCAAAGGGAGCTGGGTTTGAGTCCCAGTTCTGTCATTTACAATTGACATGACCTTGGGCAAGGTATTTATTCTCAATAACTCTTTCCTCACCTGTAAAATTTAGGATAACAGTAATTCTTAAAACCAGAGCATTGCTGTGAGGATTAAATGATTAAATGAGATAATGTATCTAAAACACTTAGAAGAGTGGGTGGCATATAGTAGATGTTCAAATGACAAGTTATGAATTGAACCCATATTTATAAGCTCAGTTGCTGGCCATTTGAGAATGCAATGGTGCCAGAGAATGCTTCCTTCTTTTCATCTCTAAAGGAGGAGATACCCAAACTGAAAATATCACCTGTACCATGCCTTACAATGGTCCTTTTTAATTATTTATTTCTATCTATTCATGCTACTAAAATGCTTTAGCATTTTATCTCTTCAAGCATTTTTAAAGACCACAGCAGGAAAGCATTTATTCCAATTATGTTTCCACATTGATCTTACAAAAGTCACACTCATTTTTTTTTCTGACAATGTCTGTTCCTGATGGAGGATATGTGAATAGGTTGGTAAGAGAAAACAAAACAAACAAAAGCCATCTGCACAGAAAGCACCAGTGGCTGGAGCTACGGGTTTCACTGGAAATGCCAAAGACAAGACAAGTTGTAGGTGTTTGTAGAAGTTTGAGGTTATTTTATGAATCCCCAAAAGAGAAGGATTATGTTCGTAAACGAATCTATTCCTTTATGTGTGATACTCTTAGATTGTATTAAATTCAACTGAGATATCTTTGATTAAATTACAAATTAAGATTAGGGCTTTTTTGATTCGACCGTGTCAGTAAGGCAGGACTCGGGTTATGTCCCTGCCCCCTTGGTGGGTCTAATATAAATGGACACTCACATGGACAAACAGACACAAGAAGACACACAGAGGAAAGAACTTTGTCATTTTTGATCCTGCCATGTGACAGAAAGGAGAAGCCTCAAACAGTTAGAACCCTGAGGAAAGATAGACCATTTGCCTGAGATCTCACAGCTGACCTTGGGAAGAGAGCCAAGATTGATATAGGAAGCCCTGAGGAACAAGCCCAATGCCAGCCTATAGCAGAGATCAGGAAGAAGCTGGGTCCACAAAGCCTCAGAGATAGAGGAAGCCCAGAGGGTAAAGCTGAAACCTGGCAGAGATCGCCCACCATCTTGCTTTAACACATGGCAGTTGACTTTGGTGAGAAAGTACTTCTTATGGTACCTTGAGTTAGACTTTCCACAGCCTTGTGACTGTAAGCTTTTACCCAAAATAAATACCCTTTATAAAAGCTGACAGAATTCTGGTATTCTGCATCGGCATCCCTTTGACTGACTGATGCAATGTGGGTAGGTGGGAGAATTTATAAGTTTCTCAGGAAGCAGAGTGGTTCAGTTCCTTCCAGAAGCGGTCAGGCACCAACAAAAAGAGCTCCAGGTAGGTATATAGCAGATGTACAAGAGCAACGGCCTATGGGCCTTTCTAGATGGGCTTTACCTCAGGCATTGTTCTCTAGGTCTAGAAAGGTATAATTTTACAAAGGCAAGTCCTAAATTCACCCAGGCTCTTTTTCATACAAGTGTGATAATTTTTATTTCTGGATGTGATTGTTTGCTAATAGTTCGCAGTATCAATTCATTATTGGAGAAATCTCCACGAACCTCCTAGTGTCCAGGGTAAAGGCAGGACCGTGACAACTGAAGTCAACACTGTCTGCCTGATAAGAATTTTATGTCATGATCCCTCCCCAGCCTGACAGGCAGGAACTTCTGGTTCTCTTTGGCTGAACATTATTATTATCATGATTATCTTCATTATAAATAGATCTGAAGTGCCTCACACAGCAATTAGTCATTGTTTAGGTATGGTAATTGCTATTTTTTTTGAAGTACCAGTGGCCAGGGATTGAACCAGGGACCTCATATGTGGGAAGCCGGTGCTCAACCACTGAACCACATCAACTTCCCTGAGTTGGTTTTGTTTTTTTTAAAGATTTATTTTATTTATCTATTCCCTGCCCCCCTTGTTGTTTTTGTGCTTGCTTCTTGCTCTCTGTGTCTGTTCACTGTATGTTCTCTGTGTCTGCTTGTCTTCTCATCTTCTCTTTAGGTGGCACCAGGAGCCAATCCTGGGACCTTCCAATGTGGAAGAGAGGTGCTCAGTCACTTAAGCCACCTCAGCTCCCTGGTTTGTTGTGTCTCTCATTGTCTCTTCTCTTTGTCTCTTTTCATTGAGCCAGCTCCCCGCACAGGCCATCTCTCCATGTGGGCAGGGTTGCTTTCACCAGGAGGACCAGGGAAACGAACCTGGGACCTCCTATATGGTAGATGGGAGCCCAATCGCTTGAGCCACATCTGCTTCCCCCTGAGTTGGTTTTATCATTTGATTTGCTTCTTGTTCATTTTTGTTTATTCAGGAGGCACCGGGAACTGAACCTGGGATCGCCCATGTGGGAGGCGGGAGCTCAACCCCTTGAGCCACATCCACTCCCCCTTATATTATTAATTTTAAAGTAATTATTTGGCTAATTGGGCACGTTAGACTTTACACTCACTAATTCATTTATCTCATATTTTCATTGAAGTTAGTCACTCTTGATCTCTCACAAAGACTCCAAAATATTTAGAGAAGTGATTTCTGTTGTTTTATTTAACTAATGTCCATTTGCATAAACTGAGTAAGTCAGTATTTGTGAGACTTAAGAGTTTAATACTGAGATAATGTGACTTCCTACTGACCTAGATGCAGAACTGGGGCATGGCATTAGGGAGTGGGGCAACTCACTGGTAAAGAGCCACCCCTCTTAGTCTCGTAGTTATATTTTAGCATGTTTTCCTTTTCGTTTGCTTAAGTGACTATTTGGTAGAGATGGTAACGCTAGAGATTCAGCTTCCTGGATTGTTAAACACATGATGATCTTAGATTTATTGCATATGTAATTAAATTTTTAAAAAATTAGAGGTCATTTTGAAATTCAGTGCATTCTAAAGCTGCTTGCAAATGAGCACATCAATTCATGTGAGTGCACTAATGAGTCATTCATGTTTCTTTAGTGACTGCTAATAGTAAAAGTCAGTTGGTTTCAAAAGACCAAATGTTTTGAATGTTGCAGCCATAAAATTAAACAAACATTTAAAAAGATGTTTTCTTTGCATTAATATGAATTTAATTTAATTTATTGGAATTGCTTTTTAAAATACAGATCAACATTTTAATGCAGCCATTTGGTGTAACAATAAAATTAATCTATGGTATACTCTTAACTGGGATGAAAACATTTGTAAATGACCTTCTTAGCAAATACTGTTCTTTTAACTTTTTCTCTAAAGAGGTACAATTTTTAGAGTAGGCTTCTGATTAGCTTAATTACATTGGTAACCCCCTTATCTCAGGCATAACATGGAACCTAAAGCTTGGGTTCTGATTCACAGTGTACATTCTTACATGAAGAAAGGGAAAAATAAAGAGGAGGAAGTACTGTCTGTCACTGAAGCTGTGGGTTTATTTATTTTGTTTGTGTACACACATACACACACACATATACACATACTTTAAAAACAATTTAGGTTAATAACATAACTACCCACATGCTCTTCTTCAGTCCTGTCCCCATGTCAACCCTGCCAGAGGCGGTTATCCTGAATTTTATGTTTATGATCATTTTGCCCTTATTTATATTATATACAAATATAGTTTTATCATATATGAGCATACTCAAATGGTATATTCTTAGTTTTGCTTGGTTTTGAATTTTATACAAAGAGTGTTATACTAAATGTAGTCTTCTGGATGTGATTTTTCCACTAATAGTATGCTACTAAAATGTTTTCGTTGCTGTGTACCACGACGTATCAATTCTTTCATTAATTGGCATTGATATTACAAACAGTGCTGCCTTATTATTCTTATACATATCACGTGCAAGAATTTCTCTTGGGCATATACCTAGAAGTGGAATTGTTGCATCATAAGGTATGTGACCACTGAGATTTTGAAGGTAACACTAAACTATTTTCAAAGCAATGTACCAGTTAATTCCAGCATCAGCAAAGTTAGAGGGAGTCTATTGATCCACATTCTCTCCAACACCTGGTATTGTCAGACATTAATTTTTGTCAAAGAACTATGATGTAAAAAAAAAAACAAAAAAAAAAACTATGGATGTGATATTTCGTTGTGATTTTAAGTTGCATTTCCTTGATGATTAATGAGGTTGAGCATTTCTGTATATATTTATTGACTATATGTATGTCTTCTACCTGTTCAAAATATCTTGCTCATTTTTCTTCTGAATTATTTGTATTTTATTTATTGATCTATAGGAATTCTGTGTAGTTTTCATTTTTCGATGCCAAGTATTGTAAATATTGTTTCCCAGTCAATAGCTTATCATTTCACTTTTTTTATTTGCCTTTTCAATGAACAAAAGTTCTTACATATAATGTAGTTGAATTTGTCAGTCTTTAATTTTTAGTGCTTTTTGTCTTGTTTAAGAAAAGTTTCTGTACTCTATGATCAAAAAGTATTCATTTCTATTTTCTTGTGAAGTGTTGTTTTGACATGTAAATAGCTATGCAATGTGGATTTTTGTGTTTGGTATGAGATAACAGTACATTTTTCCAATTGATAATTATAATTTTTAAGCTCCATTTATTGGAAAGTACTTCCCTTCTCCAGTTCACTTCTCTCATACATTCAAGTTCCATGTACACATGGGTCTATTTCTGGGTTCTCTATGTTCCACTGGTTGAATTGTTTATTCTGGTGCCAATATAATATTGCCTTAATGCTACACTTACATGCATTCTTCCAGTCCATTTTTTGCCATTTGCACATTTATATTTTTAATTTTAGAATCAGCTATCAAGTTCAATGAAAAACTCTGGTATTTTGGCTATGTAGACTAATTTGAGGAGAAATGGTATCAATGCATCCTCATGTAACATTTTCCCTTTTAGGATAATATTTGTTGAAGTTCTTTTCTAGATACCCTTGTTGGATTATGCAAGTTACCTTGTATTCCTAATTTACTGTCTATATATATTTTTATTAAGAATGTGTATTAGATTTTATCAAATGTTTTTTATCTTGTTGGTTAAAATGACATGCTTTTTCTTCTTTGATTTGCTAGTGAGGATTATGCTAATTCTAGATTTTCAAATATAAAACTCTCTGCATTTCTGGATAAACCCAATTGGGTGTTATGTCCTTATTTTCTGTAGATGTAATTTGTTATTATTTTATTTAGAACTTTTGTATTCATAACTATCAAGAAAATGAGACAGAAATTTTTGTTTCTCATCTGTTTTTTTAATGGCAGATGGTTCTCAAGCAGGAGCAATTTTGGCAATGTCTGAAGACACTATTGTTTGTCACAAGTGAAGGGAGGGATGCTGCTGGCATGTAGTGGGGTAGATCAGAATGCTGCTAAGCATCCTCTTCTTCTATGACTCTAATTATACATTTGATAGACTCTCTCATCCTGTCTTCCATGCCTCTTTCTTTCATATATTCTATTTTATTTTCTCTCATTACTGTATATGTTCAACCATTCCGTTAAGTTTGTGATTTCAACAGTTTTACTTTACTTTAAACTTTAGAATGATACTTTAAAATATCATTATTTTCAGATCTGTAGATACCTCTCCATTTGTATGCTCATTTTTATAAGTGTGTGCTTTTCTTTTACTATTTCACACATAGCTATTCTATATTCTGCATCTGATTCCAATATCTGTGATCCTTGTGGGGGTCTAAATCTATTGTGTGTATGTGTATGTGTATGTGTGTTTAATTTCTAGAACATTAGTTATACTCACTTCCCTTTCCACATTATATATACCTGGTATAGAACTTCTACCATAGAATTGCATTTACTTATTTACACACCCATATACCTGTGTCATCTATTAGACTAGGAATGTATCCTGGGAAATGGCCGTATCTTATCGTTTTTTCATACCCAACTCACAGCTGTATGGCACTTGGCAGAATGTCCTAAATGCTTATTTAACAATGAACGGATGAATGAATACACATCCATTAAGAACTTAAATATATAGTATACAAGCATACTGTCAGTTTATCTTTTATTCATTTTCTTACCTATAGATTCCAGTCATGTGGGGATTGTCATTTAAAGTCTGTGTAGTTGAACAGTTTGGTTATCAGTATAGGTCTTTGTGGCAGTTTGAAGTTCTTTTATGAATCCCAAAAAGAAAAAGATTATGTTCTTGAACTAATCCATTCCTATTGAAGTAAGATCCTTTTGATTGGACTACATCAGTGAGGCGTTACCCAGGTTGAGTCTCTGCCCTCTTACTAGAGCTGATATAAATGGAGACACAGAGAGAGAGAGACTCAGGAAAATGGAGCTCTGCCATTTTTGACCCAAAAGTAATTTTAATGATATTTTGGGCCATTTATTTTCCTGAAACACATTAGAAATGATAATGTGAATGAACAGAGAATGTAACTCAGCATGTGCTTGTTCTGGAATTATGGAATTATAATTAACAGAATTTACAGAATCATAATTTATAGAATTATAAATAAAATTTATAGAATTATAAATAAGTTTCTGTAGATGGAATCCCAGGAAATTAAATGATTTGAACAAGCTCAGAATGCTAGTTGGTAGACAAAGTAGCAGCAGAAGCCAGGCTTTCTTATTTGTTGTTCAGGGTTCTTTCCTCACATTGAATTGATAGGCAGTGTGAACTGGATACAGAACAGGTTAATCAGAACTGTGGAGTCACAGTGCTGAGGCCATCAGCTCACAGAGGCCAGGATCTACAGAGAGATTGACTCTGGGAAACTCCAAATGTTATTTTTTAGAAACATACAATGTTTTTTTGTGGAGCTAGGAAAGAATCCAGCTCCCCTTTTCCAATTTGTCATTCCTCCCATTTGATCAATCAATCTGGCCAGTAATCATTTATTGGGAAACTACTCAATGTGCTCAGTACTGTGCTGGGTAATTTGATAATACTGGAGTAGTACAAAATAATGGTTTCCTCCTTCAGGGTTCATTATCATTAAGCATCCTTGATATAAAATTACTGTGTGATATTTTAAATGAAAGTGCAAGTAATTATATTATATGCTTTGAGAGTTCATCCAGGCCAGCTCCTGGCCTCCAAGCAGCACTATATATAGACCAACTGGATTTTTATCCTGGTATTAGACATCTCCAAGTGAGTGGGATCTGGAACTTCTTTCCATACTCTATTTAATAATCCTTGCTATCAGTAAATCCTTCTCTATGTATAAACTATATTGCTCCTGTTGAAGTTTAATCCTCTTTGATTTTATTTTTTTCTTAGTTCAGAAAGACTGAATCAATCAGACTCCTCCTCTATGGACTGTTAGCACCTTAAATATCATATATATATGATATAAGATACATATATTTATATATATATATGTTCTTGAGTTAGTAAAAATTACTTGAAATAATTATTAAAGATTTGTCTACTTCTTTGTGTTGCTTCTCTCAATAGTCACTTTATCAAGGGCCTCCTTCATAGCCATGGCACTGGAGAGAATGTCAAGGCGGGAGCAGTTCCATGGCCTCAAGGAGCTAATAGTCTATTAGGGTGATATAAAAATAGAGAACAATTTCAGAAAGTTCCCATACAGTCTATTTCTACATACTAAAGAAAAGGCTATCCTCTTGAATTTTAAGAAATATTTACAATACGGAATTTGTTATGTTTAAAAAGGTTGAGCCACTTAAAATTCTTGTGTCTTATAATAGTTAACACATGACATATGCAGAATTTCTTTCTATCCATTTATTCACCCAACATGTATTTGCACAGTACATTGTGCATCATGTAGAACAAAGAGCACAAATTTGGGCTTGAATATTGACTCTGCTATTTACTAGCTGTGAGATGTAAGGCAAATTACTTATATCTATGGGTTTCCCTCTCTTCATCTGAAAAACCAGAATAACAGTACCTAAATGTACGTAGGTTGAGGGATTGAGATTTTGTAGGAAAACACCCTGATTGTAGGAAACCTCCCCCTGCTACATGACCTAGGAGGAGGGATGTTCATTAGCATAACAATCCGGATATCTTTCTGCATCCTCTCACTCCCTGCTTCTAGAGGAAGAGTCTCGAATTACTTCATTTGTTAGTTTAGAGAAAGGATTTGTGCTTGTGGAGTTCAGCCGCCTTCCTAATTTCTCTTTGGTGTCTGCCAGTGCCCTAAAGAAAGTGTCCCTCTGGTGTGCTCTCCTGTGAGATATGTTTAATCAGGGCAGGACCCTGCATAGGGGACGACTGAGGTTTCACAGATAACCCCTGTTACTGGGTGGGAGAGTTTGCCTAATTCTCTGTGCAGTTTTAGCTAGTCCATTTTTTTTCTACACCCTTAAATCCTTTTCTCCCATTTCAACTTTAAAACAATAAAGCTGATGTTTTTGTCTCCATCTGCCTGACTATTTGGGATTAATTCTCAAACAATATATTATTGGGTCCTCTCAAATAATAACACCTAATTTTACTTCTCTCCTACTTCCTTTATTTCCCTCTATGATATGTGTTGTTGAAGATAAAAATATAAATACATGTAGGGTTATCTTTCTGTGCCCAAAGAACTTCAGTACAACAGGAAAGATAAGATGGATACAGAAAAAGCTATAGCATAAGATGGTGGGAGTAAATAGAATGCAGGCACAAGCAAAGTGCTATGGGAGAAAGAGATAACCACTGTTTAATCAAAATGGACCATGAGGAACAGGCACAGGGACTACTCACTCTGTCCTAGGGCTGAACAACCCTCCTTCATTTTCCTTAATAAAATTCTCCATTGGATTTCCACTTAGTATTATTTGCCCGGCTGTATCTCTTGAGCACACTAGAAGACATCTGAGATAATAACAGCAAAGCTGTATCTTTACTTGCCAGTGCCATGTTCAAAACATTCTTTACAGAAACTCTGAGTTAAGTAAGACTTAAGTATCTGAGTCTTTTAGGCTAGAGAGAGAACCCATACAATTCAAACTGGAAACTCTACTAGGAAAGTGGAAAATTAACTTTGTACTTTTTAAGCCTATCTTTTAAATATATCCCATCATTTCCCCCATAATGATTCATAGTAATCATTTCAACAGCTCAGCTTTTGACTTCTTATAATCAAAAGCATATTTGGAAGTGAGGTGAGACACAGAAGACCATAACTGATAAAAATTTCCCAAGATGAGCCTGCTCACTTTCTAAATTTCATTAGGGACATACAGATTTATGGAAGTTAAAGGTTCCAGATACCAAAAGAGGGGACTAGAAAAAAATAGGTCTCTGAAGTCTGTGGCTGCCAATAAAGACATCTTTCACAGAAGCCTCTCATTGATAATGCATCAGGACAAAACTTAACCAACAGGCAAACCTATGCTCTCAGCAGCACCTGCCATTAGCAAAGACAATAGTTGTGTGGGAAGGAGTATCTGGGAATGCTGGGCAATAAGGCATCTTCTTTCCAAAGTTTGGCTCATGGTCCTTAAATTTTATCATATATCAGGAATCAAAACACAGGTTTTACTTTTTGAAGAATAAGATCTTTTAACTCATTCAAAATTATGGAAAGGTTATATTATTAAATATTTATCCTAGTCCCAAGAAAAATTTCCATACTGAAGCACCGGTACTCTACCCTGAATTCCTCTGACTTTTGCTTGCTTGCTAGATATTTTTTGATTATGGGATCACACCCACAAAAGGATCAGTACACAAGATCCTATATTCTAAAGAAAGATCTTTTTTGACTTCTTAAATGAACAGGTTGGTTCCTGCCTTTGCAAGATCCACATTACTCTTTCTTAATGTCATAAAAATTGTAAAGTTTTCTTGCTGTAAGAAATTCCTTTATCAATTTCTAAATAATGGAAACATTTTTCTTTCAAAAAAGACTCATTAAGGTAGGCAATGAATCCATTTGTGTAATTTCTAATCAGGAAACAAGCCAGTTAACATTGACTTGTGCAGAATATTTAATTAGGTTGATTTGTAAATGTTTGAAAGTGGATAGAGGTGTTGGTAGCAAATTATTGCAAATGCAATTAACAGTGCTAAATTATATGTGTGCATGCTGTTGAGAGGGGACATTTAGGGTCATTTATGTCACTAGAAGGAAAGCTAGAGGATAACATCCTGAACCATGTTGTGAACAATGACTGTGTTGTGGTTTTGTGGTTAATAATACAAATATAAGAGTGTTGTTTCATGAACTAGAACAAATGTGCGTCATTATTACAAAGTATTAATAATAGGTTGGTATATGGGGAAAAATATACCTAATGCAAACCATGACTATAGTTAACATTATTATTTAAATATTCTTTTATCAGTTGTAACAAAGGCACCACACCAATGCTAACTGTCAATAACAGAGAGATGTAAGAGATATGGGATTTTTTCTTTTTGGAGCAATGAAAATGTCCTAAAATTGATTGTGATGATTGCACAACTTTGCAATTATACTGAGAGCCATTGATTGTACACTTTGGATGGACTGTATTGTGTGTGAATATATCTCACTAAAACTGCTTAAAAAATGGACTTGTTATTTTGCTATTGACTTTCATGTATCTGTAATTTTAGAGACCTTTTGATGACCAGAACCCCTCAGAACCTCATAGACTGAAGCTACACATTGCTAAAAAAAGCTGTATATCTTAGTTCTTAAATTCAAGTTAAGTTTCTGATTTTATGATTCATTTTAGTCCTTAATATTTTCACAGACCAGACTTGTATTTCCTTCACTATATTTAGTATCAAAATAAAAGGGCATCACTCATTTTACTTGTCCCAATGTATACATATTATGGGGATGCATTTGATGGATGTATTCTACATGCATTAAAACCAAGTACATGATAGTATTCCTATTTACTTGTATTTTTTTACTTTATATCTTCTATTCCAATGTCACATTGCCAATGGTATATTCCTAAGTATAACAAATATTGTAAATATTTAGAACACTTCAGGTATTACAAAAATAAATTTTCATACATTTCTCTATTTCTCGTAAGTAGGGAAGATATATTTAAAGAATCATATCTTGAGCATTTTTCTAAAAATATTCTCTTTTTGGCCACAGGGATGCTAAGCCTAAGGCAGATATAAAAGCATAGTACCCCTGTGATTATTTATTAAAATACTCAGGACAATTGATCATGATTAATTGCTATTATCCAGTATAATATTCTTCATAGTCTGTATAGGAGACTGAAAAAGCAGTTGCTGTTTTCTAAACTCCTTTGATAACTCTCAAGTAGGAGACCACATGCTGCTGCTGCATGGCATTGTTACTGTAGGAGGGCCACTGCTGCCTAGGAACACACCCAAGAAGGGGAAGGTTGTTGGCCTTGGTCTCAGTTTCTCATTGGATCCTTATTGACCTCATTTCAGGGTTAGGATGGAGAAGAACAGAGCCAAGACACCCCAGGATTCCATTTCCTCCATATCTCTGTGTGGGCAAGAAAGGGCTGGGGGAAGGAGCAGAGACAGGAACCAAACATTGAAAGGCATGCATTTTATATGTATATTTTAGGCTGTGATTAAGAAATACTTCTAAGTTTCTAAGAACCTATGAGTTCTAGAAAACTGAAGTTCTTTGACTCTGATGAGCTTCAGAACGAGGAAGCTGCGAGTTTGCCAGCATAAACCATCCAGTAGGGTTCTGGGGGAAAAAAGTCCTCTCTTTGCCTCATGTATATTTAATATTTTTAAGTATGACTATTTTAGTTTCCTGGGCTGTTCAAGCAAATACCATGAAATGGGTTGGGTTAAACAATAGGAATTTTAGCCTCACGGTTTTGAGACTAAAAGAAAGTCTAAATCAGGAGTTAACCTTTTTTGTTCCACTGACCCCTTTGCCAGTCAGGTAAAAACCACAGACCCCTTACTAAGTCCACACTATACTGTGTATTATTTAATAACTATATCACACTCACACCAACAGGTCCCCACAAGAATAATGTTTTTTTGAATTTCAATTCAAGCTCACAGATCCCCTGTTAAGAACCCCTAGTCTAAATCAAGGTGTCATTAAGGTGATGCTTTCTTCCCAAAGACTGTGTAGTTCTGGGGTTGGTGCTGTGAATCCTTAGCTCCTCTGTCACGTAACAATGCACATAGCAGTGTCGCTTGGTCTCTCTCTTCTCTTCTGGGTTCTGTTGATGTTCAGCTTCTGATTACTCCCTTCCTGGCTTTCTCTCTCTCTGTCTGAATTTCATTCTGCTTATAAAGGACTCCAATAATAGGATTAAGACATCCTGACTGAGGTGGGGTATACCTTAACGGAAATAACCTCATCAAAAGTTCTACTTATATGGGTTCACACCAATGTATGGATTAGGCTTAAGGACATGTTTTTTGGGGGTACTGTAATAGTCATCCAAAGGGGTAGTGATGCAAAACACCAGAAATCTGTTGGCTTTTATAAAGGGGTATTTATTTGGGGTAGAAGCGTACAGTCACAAGGCCATAAAGCAAAAGTTACTTCCCTCACCAAAGCCTGTTGTCACGTGTTGGAGCAAGATGGCTGCTGACATCTACAAGGGTTAAGGCTTCCTCTTCCTCTTAAAGCTCTGTGGTCCCAGCTTCTTCCAATATCAGCTGTAGGCTGGGATAAGTCTTGAATCTCTCCCAGGGTTCATTTCTCTCCAGGCTCAGCTGCTCTGGTCTCTCCACAAGGTCAGCTATAAACTATCAGTGAATGACTTGTCTCTCTTCCAGGGGTCTCTGCCGTGTCTAATGGAGTCTTCTCTCTTTCCTCTCATATCTGCTTCTCTGTGTATTTACTTCCTGGGGCTCCAGCATTAAAACTCAACTCTCTCGCCTGCTGTGTGGTTTTCTCTGTGAGTCCCTGCCCACCAAGGGAACAGGGACTCAACGTCCTACTGTCGTGGCCCAATCAAAGCCTTAATCATAATTTAGTCAAGTAAAAGTGAAACCTCTGAATCCAATAAAATCTAATACACCCAGAGGAACAGACCGGTTTACAATCATAATCCAATATCTATTCTGGGAATTCATAAATAATTCCAAACTGCTACAGGTACATTCAGCTTCAAACTACCATAATGACCAAAATGATCCTTGTGCTAATTCATCAAAAAATGTTGACAATTGTAAGGAATAAAGGTAATCATAAACTGCCTTTCATTAGTGAGAATATACGTTGATTTAAAACTGTCATATATCTTTGAACAAGTGAACTATAAGCGTCTGCATTTAAAACAATTAGTAATATTAATTGTATTAATAATACAAATATAAGAGTGTTCTGTGATTTATAACAAATCTACAACACTGTTACAAGGTGTTAATAGTGTGGTATATGGGAAAAATACATTTAGACTATAGTTAACAATAGTATTTTAATATTCTTTCATCAATTATAAGACAGGTACAATGTTAATGCAAAGTATCAACAATAAGCAGGTATATGGGAACGCTGTACATTTTACATAACTTTTCTGCAAACCTGCCATTTCTCTAATTTAAAAAAGACAATATTTTTCTAAAATTCGAAGGACTCAAAGGCAGAAACAAGTTATTTATTTTTACATAATTTCTTACATTTTTAATAATTATCACATATTTTGAGGTCTGAACAAGCACTGGAAAACACATTAAAACTGGAATTGAGAAAATTAAGTTAATTGTAATTTATTTGATATTCTCCTTATTAGAAGTAAATTGATACTTACCTGGCAGGGGAGATACCATGATCACGAAGGTGGTTTTCCCAGGGCAAGGCTTATCCATTGTACTCTGAATGTGCTGACCCCTGCGATTTCCCCAAATGAGGGAAACTCGACTGCATAATTTGTGGTAGTGGGGGACTGCGTTCGTGCTCTCCCCTGAAAAAAAAAAAAAAGTAAATTGATTTGATCCTTATTAAAAGCCCCAAGCCATGAGAAAGCAAAATAGCTATGTGAAAGCTTAGTGTATTCAACAATTAAAGATATTATAACTCAGTGTTTCTCAAACTTTGATGTGCATATGAATCAGTGGGCATTATGGTCCCAGAATCCTAAGGATTGGGGAATAAAATATGGACTACAGTGGGCTTACTGGTATTCTACTATAGACTTATTGTGATTCTAGGAATGGAAGAAATTATATTATTGATGTGGAGACAGTCGCCACTGGAGGTGCTGAGGACAAGAAGAGGGAGGGAGAGGTGTAATATGGGGTCAGTTTCAGGACTTAGGAATCATCCTAAATGACATTACAACAGATACAGGCCATTATATGTCCTGCCATAACCTACAGAATTGAGTGGGAGAGAGTGTAAACTACAACGTAAACTATAATCCATCATTAGTGGCAATGCTCCAAAATGTGTTCATCAATTGCAATGAATGTACCACATCACTGAAAGAAGTTGTTAATGTGAGGAAAAGTGGGAGCTGTGGAGAGTGGGGCATATGGGAATTCCTTATATTTTTATATTTTTTTATGTACTATTTTATGTAATCTAAGTATCTTCTAGAAAATAAAAAATATATTTTAAAAAACATATTCAGATTTTACACTTCTGGGCCTGGGCCTAAACATCTGCACTTCTAATAGGCTCCAGAGTATGCTGTGCTTTTGGTCCTTGGGCCACACTTCGAATAGAAAGGGTTTTGTTAGCCCTATATTTCACTCAGTTTGTCAGATATATATTAAGTGCTTGTTAATTATACTATAGATTATGGCGAGGGGTTCCAAAATGGTGTAAGATATGGTCTGTCTCCTCTGGAGCTTTTAACTTTGATAAATAAATACAATTCAGAAATATTGATATTAAATGGATATGCATATGGATAGATAAAAATCAAGCAATTTGCTTCATGAAAAAGGATCCATGGTCAAATGATTTGGGGAAACATTACATCCTAAAACTACCTTGAGAAATACCAGATAAAAGAGAAACCACTTACTTACCCAGTAGCTTATTTTACCAGAGCTGCTATCACAAATACCATAAACTGATTTTAACTTAACAGAAATTTATTGGCTTACAGTTCTGAGGGTAGGTGTCTAAATCACGATATCGGCGAGACTCGCTTTGCCCCAGAGTCTTGGCGTTCTGGAGCTGACTTGCTGCAGTCCTCGGAATTCCGTGACTTTCATGTCTGCCTCCAGTCCCTTTCTCCCCGTGGCTGTTCCTTTGGTCTTTGCTGACTTCCAGCTTCTTCTTGCAGCCTTCTCTAATTCCTGGCTTCTGGTTTCTTCTCTTTAAGACTCCAGTAATATGGATTAAGGCCCAACCTCATTCAATTGGGCCACAACTTAACTAAAAGTAACATCTTCAAGGGATCCTCTTTACAATGTGGTCACACCCACTAGAATGAAGATTAAGAACATGTCTATGTAGGGGTACCTAATTCAGTGTGCCACACCCAAGTTTCTCAAACATGTTAACAAGGAATCACTCTTTGAATGTGAAATATTTATAACCCAGAATTTAGTCTTTCATTGAATGCATTTTGAGAAACCATGTTTTGAAGACCTATTGGGCAAAATTAGAAAATATATTCAGTGGATGATTTGTTGAATGACTTCAACTCTGTAGGTAAATCTTGTAAGTAAACAGACAGGGCTACAGCTTTCAATGGGAGACTTTTGAGTAGAACAATGTTAGGATGAAAATGCAATTTCTGAAAATTGTGCTGGCCATGTAATGAAAGATAATATGGAAGGACTAGGGATATGGAAATGGAAGGAAGACCATTTATAGACCAGTGAAATTGCCCAGCTATTGACATCCATTACATGTATTAAGGAGAAAGGAATCAGTAAGTTCTGATTACACACTCAAGAAATAAGGGGAATAAATAATTCTTTGGAAACAATATGGAATAAATTATGGATAGCAGAAATTCCAAGATCAATATGATAGAATACGCATATCTTAAAAAGCACAGAATTGAGATACCACATCCTACTGGATTTCTTAGAATATCAATATACAATCTTCTACACTTACAAAAATTCTAGCCTATTTATTTCTCATTTCTCATTAGGAAATCAGTGCTTGATTTCTGTGCATGACCCAGCCATAGGTTTCAAAATTGCCATCTGGCAAGGCCTGCTTGTTATCTTCATTATGAAACTAGGCTTTCTTTTTATTCTGATTCCTGATTTCTCCATTAAATCCTAAGTTAAGTCAGTTTCAAATTAATAAGAAGTAAGATTAAAGGTGAAACTGTCAAGAAATGTTGTTATTATTTATGTTGTTGGTGCATAATATTCGGCATTGTTCAAAGCCGGTTGTAAATAAGTTGTCTCTTTGATGAGAGGACCTGTCTTTACTTTGTTCCTGTTACTGTATTTACTGTTTCCCTTTTGTTCAATATCATTGGAAAATGGAATTGCCAGATGGTTTGTAAAGAGAAGTGAGCAACAACTGCTCTTTAAAAAGAAAAAAGAAAAAAAGTCTGTATACAAACAAACACAAAAGAACATTTGCTTTGGCAAAAAAGAAAAGTCTTTGGCTTAAAATACATACATACACACACACACAGAACCTGAGTGTTAGTTATATATTCTTGTTTACATCAAGATAAATATGGGTGATAGTGCCTAAATTAGGTAGAATATGGATCTCTAAGAGCCACTCATCATCAGCGTAACACAGATAACATGCAGGCAGGCACCTGGCTAGTCTTCTTAAGCTGCAGCTATTTAACTCTGCACTCATGTTCATGATGGCACTCCCTGAGATCAATAAAGAGTCACCCTCTTTGCCCTCTTGAACTCAGACTCTATGAAGATCACTAATATGGGCATCAAGAGACCTCAGTGTTCATTCCAGATCAAGCCACTCTGCAACCAATAATACTCCTCTTCCTTTCTCTGGGCCTCAATTTGTTTATCTGTAAAATGAGGCATTTGAAATACAAGATTTCAAGTTTCTTCCAGGTTGTAAATTCCGTAATTCACAAGCAGAAACCTGCAACTTTAAAAGTAATCAAAAACGGAATCTGTTAAAGACCCCAGGAATTGATTTTAGAGGTTAATGACAGCATAAATACTACTTTGCTGCTCCCCCACAGCTTTCCTTCATTAATCCTAGGGCTACACAGAGAACCTAAGGTAACTAGTAAAATATAAATTAAATCAAGTTAGAGGCTGGAAAAGAGCAAGACCTGAGCAGCAATTAAATTTAATCAGAGATTATGGAAACCATGGATTCTACCTGGTCTTTTACGCATATATTTAAGACAACATTGTTTTCCATTCAGGCTTGTTTCTATGGCTCTTCCCCAAAAAAAGTCCCTTGAATTCCCAAAGCTCCCTCAGCTCTAGCACAGCAGTAGACAGCTACCTTGTATTCAACATATTCATGTTGAGCTTATTATTATCAATTATTAACATCAGTAGTCAGTCTAGAGGAGAATTTTAGACATGAAAACAAAGCACTATATATTTGCTTAAATAATTCTTTGAATTGCTCACTTTTCAATTGAGAGGAATAACTGCAGTCTCAATAAACATGTCTGTAAATATATATATACATGTATTAATAAAAAGAAGTTAAGTTCCTTTTTGCCCAATAAAATGGTTTACATTTGTTGTGCTAGCTCTTAGGAAAGAAATTTTAAATTCTAAATGGAAGTATGTTCTTATTTTAAGAAGTATTAGTACTAAATTTTATTGTCGTGCTTGCTAGACATATATCATGAACACTCACATGTCAGTTCAAAGTTATCATAAATTAATAAACTTATAAGAAATGAAAGGTAGTAAAAATTTAAGGAGATTGTTCATTTTTAAAAGTTGCTCTTTGTGGATCTTTTCTCATGTGTTTATGATATTGACATAAGTGACGATTCCAGTAAGACCAAGCACCAGGATTTGGAAAAATAAGGAAAATTAAATGACTTCTGAAACTTTTATTAGAGGAAAAATTTAATGGAGTTAACTTTACCCTCAGAGTGGCTAGGTGAACCTGACTTCAACCTTAAGCTACTTATAGAGCTTAAGAAAGAGTTTGTTAATAAAGGGAAGACAAGGAGTGATCAAACACAGAGGTGTAGAATGAGGAAAGCCCATCCAAGCCTGTCTGGGAGAGATAGATTGGAGGCTTAAACAATGATATGTGAGCATCCTAATCCTATGTACAAATAAGTAAATAAGCTTGGCTAGTGTTTCCTACTTAACAATTAGTTTCATCTAATTCCATTTGTTAGATCTCTTTGATAGATTGTAATACAGTTTCTATATCAATTTGGATTCACTTAGGAGAGAAAGAAACCACACAGTTATATGAACATGGAACATTTAATATAAAGACTTATAGGGGGAGTGTTTATGGGAGGGAAGGAAGGAAGAGAGGAAGGAAAGAAGGAGGGGAGGGAGGAAGGAAGGAAGGGAAGGAGGGAAATGGGAGGGAAGGAGGGAGGGAGGCTTAGCTGGCATGTAGTTAAATACTCATTATATTTTATTAATACCAAAAAAAAAAAAAAAAGAACTATTAACTACAAAAGGAGACTGAATTAGTGAGGGATTGTCTATTAAGAAGTAAAGAGAATTCTAAATAACATGGAAATAGCAGATATAAAGAGCAGCCCCTAGGGCTGAACTGGAGCTCCCCAGGAAGGATGCTCACCCAGGGGTAAGAGCCAGACTATGGGAGAGGGTGTGGCCGTGGCTCACTGGGTGGCAGAGAAGTAGCACTGAGATCATGCCATAGAACTTGCTGGAAATCTGATCTCTGGAACTTGCCAGAAATCTACTCTTGAGGGTGCTGGAGAAAACTTTTACAGAAAATGTGGCAGAGGAAGTTGCTAGGTGCTGGGTTACTGCTGGCCACCAGTCACTGCAGAAGCCAAGTGCTGAAGCAGCTGCCTGGTTCCAGAGAAACTGTGTGCACTGTAGATGTGCATTAGGGAAGCTGTGTACAATGCTGGAACCTAGTGCTAGAGAATCCACCCATACTGCTGGAACATAGTGCTGAAGAAACTGCCTGGGTTACAGAAGTTGGTTGCTGGAAAAGCCAGGTGCACTGCAAAGGACAGACACTGGAAAAACTGTACCAGGAACCTGCCTACAGGATTACACTGGAGTCAGAAGGAAAACCCCTGCCTCTGCAATGTATCTCAGGGCCCTCTATGGACAAAGGTTAATATGCTTGCTGACAAAGGAGAAATATTTAAAGGGCCCAGGATTATTTTCACAGGTGAGGCAAAAAGGGTGCATTTTTAACTGAAATGCAGTAAATCATTAACTAGTACAGTTCCCAACCATGATTCCTCCACCATAAGAGGATTATACATAGAAGAACTTTGTCATGTAGGTTTGAGTACTCTCTTAAGACAAAGTATATTTCCCCACCCAGTTGTCAGGATTGGTCATGTGACTTTCTTGGGCCAGTAGTGTATAAGTTAAAGTGATACAATATCTGTTCTAAGCAGAAGTTTTAATTATGATTGGGTGGTTCAGCATGCATCTCTGCCTTCTGCCATGGAGAGAGGGACTCTAGTACAAGCTTGTACCTGGGTTGCAGGTTGAGCTACAGAGCTGTGGAGAGTAACAGCAAACCTGCAGACCTTGATGTAAGGAAGAGATATTGGCAGTTTTTGGTTGTTTGTTATAACAACAAGATCTGACTGATGCAGTTTCCATTCTTGATAAATGACTTTTTTATCTTTTTCTTGGTTATTCACGATCATGCTGCATAAACCATGGTGTAAACTGCATTGTTTTCTGATTTTACATAGTCATCTGGCGTAGAAGAGAGAATGGGACAATTCCTGCCCTTGGATTGAGGGGAATTCATTACAGCAGTGTTGATCTGAGAGAAGTCTCAGCCAGCCGTGATTTCCCATATGACATCCTAAACTCACCTATGTATAACTCCTTGGGTGGAAGATTAGAAATGGAAAGATTATAGTCAATAGGTTCTTTAATTCATAGGGCCTCTCCATATTGCAGCAGCTTCTCTCTCTTTACCAGTTTTGATGATCAGCTGTCAAGATTATCATTTACTTCATTTTATATGATCTTTATCAAATGTCCCTAAACCACTTGGATCCTAGGTTATGACTTCTCATTGGATAACTTGCTTTTCTTAGGGAGACTTCGTAGACTTCTGCTCAACTTTCTGGGGGAGGAAATGATTTTTGTTAAAGTGAGGTGTAATTCTTCTTCAGCTGTCTTGTCATTGATCTATTAGGAGAAAATCATTTTCTAATTTACTGATATATTAGCCATTATAATTATAATTGTCTTTTAGTACATCATGATTATAATGGTTATAGCATTTGATAATCTCGGAGTACCTTCCAACCTCACACACACACACACACATACATACACACTGCAGTCTCGTGCTAGATATTCAGTGGAAAAATGCTGCTAGGAAACAAACAAAAATATTTTAAATAAAAAAAGTTATGAGTAATTCACATGCTATAGTATTATCATTGAATATTTAAAAGCATGGGATCAAATACTAGCATATATTTAAAATATACATTTAGTAAGAGAAGTGAAATAGTCCTAATATTCTTTTTTGAGCACTAGAAATATTACTTCCTATGGATATTCCAAAATATAATTTTAAATTGACTTGGGTTTTCAGAGCTTGTCTCTGTAATGATAGTCAGTCCTAGACAAATTAATTTGAACAAGTACATGTAAGGAACATGAGGAAGTGGAAAAAAGCCAGAGTCTAGTCCAGTCTTCACCAATGTGCTTACTGAGTCTGTTTCCTCACTTCTAAAATGGGACTAAGAAAATAATAAAATCTACCCTACCAAACACTCATACTTTATTTGGAGGGCTGGGGGTCGGGGTACATGATCAATTGAAATATGTATGTGGAATGTATATATAAATTGTAAAGATTTTTTCAAATCTGAAAATTTTTTATTCTAAGAAATAACTGAGTGATGCTATGCTAATATTTTCCTAAATCCCACGGGACCTAGAGCCTAGTCTGGGTTATAAGACTTAATCAGAAGTATGATCTTCAAAATATATCCTACCACAGAAAGAAACATGATATTGGGATAGGCTCTAAAGGTAAGGGTAGATATAAATATAATTTCTCCTTCTGAAATCATTAACAACCCAATTATAATTTCATCTATAAAGAAGTATCATATTTCCCACAAAACCCATTTAAAAGAAAATGTGGTCAAACACTGGGGTAATTT
Organism: Tolypeutes matacus; assembly: GCA_026826555.1. NCBI lineage: Eukaryota > Metazoa > Chordata > Mammalia > Cingulata > Chlamyphoridae > Tolypeutes > Tolypeutes matacus. Next base: position 62,152,533 of record JAKSZT010053887.1, on the reverse strand, counting down.
ACCATGGGAAAGTTATCATGCTATCACTAAAACAGAAAGGGATAGAATGATGGGATAGAGGCATAACGGCAGACTGCAGGCAGGGAGTCATGATGGTTTGAAGCTAAATGTGCCTGAGAAAAACAGGTATGAACCCATCGTAAGTAGGACCTTTTGAATTAGGTTACTTTAGTTAAGAAGGTGTGGCCCACCTCATTCAGGATGGGTCTTAATTCTGTTACTGGTGTCCTTGAGTAAAATTCAGACAGACAGAAAGTCACAGGGAGCAGCCAAAAACTGAAATTTGATGGAAACTGAAAGAGCACAGAGAGGCCAGGAGAGGCTGCCATTTGCATTGCCATGTGACAAAGGAACCAAGGACTAAGGATTGCCAGCAGCCAGCCCCAGAGCACCAGTCTACAGGAAGAAAGCATTGACTTGATGATGCCTTAATTTGGACTTTCTTTTAGCCTCAAGTCCATAAACGAATAAATTCCCTTTGTTTAATTCTACTCATTTCATGGTATTTCCTTGAGCTGCCTAGAAAACTAAAACAAGAGGTAAAGATGAATGGAATAGACTCAGCCAACAGATCATACTTTTGGACTTTTTGGAAAAGATTTTCCCAATTATATAATGAACCCCTAATCCCTTTGTTTTTCTAACACACAGCCCATTAAGCCAACCCTCTAACATAACCTCATGCAGTGCATTATAACTATTTGTTAAATTTTCTGTCCCTCTCACCAGACTATGAAAGCCTTGAGTATAAGAATCTTGTCTTAATTCCTAGTAGCACTGATGTGTGGACAAGGCCTGGCATATAGTAGATATGCAATAAATGTTAGATGAAGGGATGGATAGATAGAGTAAAATTCTAGGAAGAAATAGGATTTAGCAAAATTGTAATTGAGCATTGTGCTTCTTGAATTTTAAGGAACTATCTTCAAGATACAGCACAGTGCAGATTTTTATATTAAAATTGGTCCATAGTCTTGAGGCAAATATTTTTCTGCAGACTCTTGGAAAAGAACATGGTGAATTTCTATTGTCCATGTTCATTTAAATTTATGCATTTATTGAAAAATAAGCTTAAAACAACTATGATGTACTGCTTCAAAATATAAAACTTTTCTTAGTACAAAGGAATGCATTTTTAGGCTAGAATGGGATGTGGAGGAGGTGTGTACAGCATATAAGTCTAAAAGCTTGGAATTTTTGTCATAATATAAAGAATACTATATAAAATATGTAAAAGAAAAGAGAAATTTTAAAATCAGTTGAATACAACAAATTCTAAATTATAATAAATGTATCAAATTTCATATTGTTTCAGATGTTTTAAAGGTGGTATAGAAACTCTCAAGCATTTTCTGGTATTTTTGAGCAGATGTAAGTATTTATCTGTAAATGGGTCATTTCATTCTTAATCTTAAGCATGACAAAAGCATTTATATAATCCTTGAATATGCTTAAAGAAAATATTAGGAGAAAAACCATATCTGCCAGGCTGAACAAATTTGACTTTCAATGGAGATGCTTGGTAAGGTAAATCTTACTTTGTCTGTTGCCTTGCCTGCTGTGTGGTATGAATTCTTAACCTACTAATCACACATCTCAAGACCTAAGAATATGGGGCTCCCTAGAATAGGTTATATATTTTTTATTGCCATATCGAATCAAATTAATGCCGTTTTTCATGAGAGGACTAATAAAAGTCACATTCTGTATTGAAACATCCCTGTATTTTATGGACCCATCTGATATTCCCTTAATAAAGTTTTTTAAACAATCCATAATAGATTTGGCAAGAAGCTCAGATCTGCCAGCACTCTCATTAACAGCCCAATTTGAAGCACTACTTTAGGCATAATTATCTGCAAAATGTTATTGGGGCTGTTTAATATTAAAAGACTAGTAGCTGAGGGGACAGGAAGCTCAATTATTCAAAAATCCAGTTAGATTGATATTTGGATTAATTTAGCAAACAAAATTGCGTTTTGTTATTATTTCAAAGTACAGGCTTATATTCATTTCTCAAATATGTAATTCATTGAAAATGTCATCATTTCTAGGTGATTCTGCATGAGAAGAAAAATTCCCTTCAGCTTATTGAAACACAAATGTTTTACAAATGACACCTTACACAGTGTTTGATGGGTTGACTATACTTTATAAAACAAAAAAGCCTCTGCCCCACCTAATGGTCATAGAAAAGATACTTAGAGAATTAATCACATGTAATTGTCTTTCACATATAATTTTAAGTGTATCAGTTATTTAATTAGATTCATTAGAAGAACTTTAGAAGACCTATTTGTGAGGATAAACTCCATTTGAGAGAGAGAAGGCATTATGCAAGTAGCCTTGGAGCTGAGGAACAGCCTTAAGTTTTTTGGCCCAAGTTGCTATTCACAGCTTTCTGACCAAACTTGAGCTGCTCTGTAAGCTCGCATTTCTTCTTTCTGGAAGATCTCATGGTCCTGGTGTCTGGGCTTATGTGGCTTTTCCTGAAGTAAGAATCAGTGAGATGTTTAGGGATTTTCACACCACTGATACCAATTTTGGTAGAGGTGGCAATGACAGATTTCTAGTATGTTCTGCGGAGAGAAACTTGATTGAGAACCAGAGGCAAGCCACTGCTCACCTGCTTTAGAAAACCCATCCACTTGTCTCTCTGGCGGCCAGTGAAGATGATCAAAATGGACCCTCAGGTAATGCTATTTTGTAGTTTTCTTCCAGCCTGACTTTTTCCCGTGGCTCAACAGCTTTTGAGGCACATCTAGGCATTATGCAAATTTTAACCACTGAGGTACCACCATTCTTGTCATCACTAACTGGTTTTCTGACAGTAGCAGGAAACTTCTCAGGTTTTTCCTTTCAACTCAGGATTTAGCTGCTGAATACTTCCTCATGTGGCCTTTCTAGAATATATCACAGATCAAGAATATCTGCCAATTCCCCTGACGGTGTTTCAGCTGCAATGGGGTTTCCCTTTCTTGGGCTTTTTGGCTTTGACGTTAGCCTTTTTAACCTTGCACAGGCATCAGTCTTCTTAGCTTCAGGTTTGTTTTTGTTTTTGTTTTTTGTTTTTTGCCTTAGGATCCAGTTGGTAACTTTTTCACTTGCCATCTTGTAAAAGATGGGAAGACAATAGTTTTTTATTGACTCCTCTATCTGCGATTTTCCTCTAGACCCCAGACTGTTTACAAATGGATTTACTTAGTCAGAAATATTAGCAAACTAAAACATGAGGTAATCATCAAAAAGAATGAGATAGTTATCTATGATGCAGTTAAAAATTGTTTCTACTATATGAACACTTGTGTGAATATGTGTGTGTGTGTGTGATAGAACAGGTATCAAAAATATCCGGATGCATTTACAGGAAATTACTAATATTAGGTTAGTTATGGGTCTGGAGGATATAAGGGTTGGTCAGAAAGAGAAAGAGGCTTTTGTTTTCAATTGTTTCTCCCCTGTACTGTTTACTTTTTTTTTTTTTTTTTTTACCTTGAGCATGCAATACTTTCTAATAAAAACAAAATGTTTTCAAAATGACATTATTCAGTTTCCTTAAACTTAACCATAACTTACATTCAGTAAAAATATTCCAACAAAAATTGATAAAAAATTTAAACTTATTAAAATCAAAATATGCAAGCACATTTTAAATTTATTATTAGTTACAATGAAAGGAAACCCAGGCTGTGGTTATTAAACTACTAGCACTTATAGTGGATTCAACAAAAAGTAAACAGAAAGGGACTTCCCAGACTTGCTAATAGTTATCCTCAATTGTGCATATTAGTGGAACTTTAATAAATATTCATTATTGTACATTTTAGACATTAGTCATCACTTTTGTATGCTTCTCTCATTAGATATGGCAATATACTCAATTCTTAGTATGTCACTTGAGTTATTAAATCAATTTTGAATCAAGTATTAAGATTTGGAATTTCAGGATTGAAATTAACATTAATGTATTTTTGTTCATTTTTATTAGTTTCCAGATCACTTAGGTCTAACTCCTGAATCTATTTGTTTTAATATTCTGATAATTTATCCAAAATGATTTTAAATTCTCCAAAGACCATTAGGTCAGAAGCAGGTCCAAGTTACTAACATATCGTTTTTGAAATCATTTCCCTTACTGCTTTCATTGGTTGACCTCATTGTTACATCCCCAATGATTAGCTAATCCTGCATAAGACAGGGACATAAAATGAGATAAATTAACATCCTGGGCTCCTGAGTACAATTCAATAAATGACAATTTTCCCTGCCCTGCAGAGAGAATCTAATTTTTTGGAAGAATTACTTATTTTACTCATAGAAAGCAATGTGTTCCCCACCTCATCGGGAAAGGTAATAATTACAGGAACTGTTTTTCACTGTGATATATTTGTTTGCTTTTTCAGTTATTGCTCCTGGGCTATTATTGTAACAACTATATTTCAAACACTAGCTTATATGATATCTCTTTATTCCAAACAGGACCTGGACTTTCAAATTATATTTTATGCACAATTCACTCCCACTTTTTATATTGACTGTATTCTCTATGACCAACTCTGCAATATCATTTTGTTTTAAGTTTCGTTGCTTAGTTAAAGCTAATTTTGTTTTGTTGTTTCCAATATTAAGGGAGTAAGAAATATTCCCTTTAAGGTTAATGAGGCATTAGGAAGAATTGAGGATTTGTTTTTCATATCTAAGATGTTATTTTTTCTAAAACTGGAGAAGAATAATTTAGGACCATTTAGGATGATCCATCATCTGATTTTTAATTTGGAGCTACTTACTCCAGGCATTATTTTTTTACATAATTAAGAACATCACCCAAATTTTCTAGGACTGACCTGATTTCATATGAGCTTATTCTTTTTTATTTAGGACCTTTTTAAGGGTATGACTAAATATGTATTGATTTTACAACAGTTGTTATATAAATAAATTTATAAATAAGAACAAATTTTTCATTAATGTGTCCCAAAATTTGGTTCAGAAAATATAGTCCATATTTTCTTCCTCTCTGGCAAGCAATCTAAAATATGTTCACAATAAACTAATTTTGCTGATTCAATGGCATAATATCTTTCCTTTTTACAGTGAGGTTAATGAAAGGAAAGATTGAGCCTGCCCAGGTAACCACCTGGAATTTCTTGGCCTGCTGAGGATCAAAATCTGTTCTGGTCCCGGCTGAGGTTTGATATACTAATTGGCTACTGACTATGTCACTTAAATATCAATAGAACAATTCTGGGTGCCACCTCTGGCTGGTACTTCAAGGATCGAGACAGGGATTCCAGGAGTTCCCCTGCAGATTGCTGCCAAGGAACATTGGGCCAAGGGAGTAGTAAGGTCACAGTTAGGTTAAATGTTACATTTATTGTACAGACTAGGTATATGCGGAGAATAAGGGGGGGGAGGCGCGATTGCTGAGGTAATTAAAATTTTATAGTTATAAGTATTGAAACATAAAAAAGTATTACACTCCATAAAATAAATATTTGTGATTTATAACATACAGTAAGTGAAAATACCAGTGTAGCAAGGATATTCATCCCACTTAAAGCCCTATGTCAGGACTGCTTAGCCTCACATGAACGAGTCCATAATTTCCCAGGTTTTCTGCTGATGCCCTTCTACAGCAAAAGAGCTTGTGGTTTGAAGCTGTATATATCCCATAAAAAGATGTTCTTAAATTTATTCCATTCCTCTGGATGTAAACTCATTGTAAGTAGGACTTTTTGATGAGACTATTTCAGTTAAGGTGTGACCCACCTCATTCAGAATGGGTATTGACCTTCTTCCGGAAGTCCTTTATAAAAAGAATGAATACAGAGAGAGAGAGAGAATAAAAGGTGATGGAAGCAAGAAGCTGAAAGCAATGAAACCTGGAAGAGAAGGGAGAGGCTCACAACTCTATGTGCCTTGCCATGTGGCAGAGGAGCCAGAGATCATTGGCAGCTGGTCTTTGGGAAGAAAACATCGCCTTATTGATGTCTTGATTTGGATATTTTCTTGGCCTCAAACTGTAATAAATTCCCATTATCTTAGCCAATCCATTTCATGGTATCACCTTTAAGCACCCTAGGAAACGAAAACAGAGCTATGGGAGCCAAAGTTCTCTAGATTTTTAGAGAGCAAAGTGACCATAGCAGATATGTTACAGCTCTACCTCACAGAATTGTTGGGAGCGTTAAATTGAATGGGATTTTGTGTGGAAAATGCCTATTATCAGTCACTCTAAGTGCCCAAACAATATTATCTTCCTTCCACTTATTTTTTTTCAATACTCATCACACACTCAAGCAAAATCCACACAAAACTCACTTCTTTTTTTATCTTTTTTATAGTCATTCACTAGATTCAAAGCTCCTTGAGCACCGCCCCTATTTCACAGTTTTTATGTGAAATATAGTTTTTATGTATGAACCCAGTGCACATCATAGAAAATAAGGGTTTGTTAATTAAATGTTTTGGACTCTTCCCAAGGATGAATGTGGTTTTTTGTCCATTCTGCTTAAAAAAGAAGTAACATTGTAGAGGAGGGCAACTCACTGAGCTTTTTGAGCTTGGTGGCAGTAACCATTGAAGGCATATGACTTCCCCTGTCCAGATTAACAAGGCCACCTTCTCATCTATAATTTGGTTTCTTTGGTAGATCTACTCCCCAGGAATGTGATTCACTGTGAAGAACAGACCAGGGGTTTAAGCCATTGACATATCTATAACTAGGAATTCAGTTGAGCCCATATGCACTTCATCCCTTGGGGCGTCCTTGTGAACCAGTACATTCAGGCCTCTGAATCCACCAAGCTGAGAGACAGAGCCGAAGGCAAAAAGAGCAGCCTCTCTGAATCAGATCTATTAACTGAGTCCACCTGGCCATTTTGACTGTGTGTGTGTTTATACCCTTTCACTGGTTGAAATAATGATGGTGATGATGTGACAATATCATTCATCTATGCCCAATACTATCTCCATTCTCAATTTTTCACCTGAAATTGTTATAATAATGTAAAAAACACATTGGTTCATAACACTTTGTAAAATGTAAAGTATTCCTGTTTCTACTTAAGCAAGGAAAATGGGGCTCAGAAAGATTAAAATATTTGCTCATGATCAGTAAAGGCAGAACCACTATTTTTTTTACTCCAAATCGTATGCATTTTCCATGATGTCATCTGCTTTCGTATACATCTTGTGAAAAGATGTTTTTAATCCTTTCAAAGAGGAATTTAAGTTTTAAAATGTGTTAGTATCCCAGAAATACTTCTTTTATGAAATGTAATAAAAATTTGATAAGAATTCAATGGGTGGCAAATCCATAACATTTACTTTACGTAATTAGTGCCTTTTTTGTTTAAAAGCATGACCTAGATCCTAGATTTATTGGATTTTTTTTTTCATGCATGTTCCAAATTGAATTCATTCTATTTAAAATTTTTCTGGGCCACTCTGAATTGTTTCTGGGCTATGGCTGATATTTGCAGACACTCTGAATCTGGAATCATTGAAAGGTTATATTAATGAGCCCTTCTCAAGCTATTCATCAGTGAAAATATCACAAATGCATATGGATTTTAGTCTCTTTGTAGCAAAGTGTGTCATCATACTCAGCTTCCCAGGAGACTACCCACACCCTTTCTTAGGGGTATAATTTAGTGTTATATATTTTTTTCTTCAAATAAATTTATCAGTAAAGTTGGGCAGTAGAGGAGGTAAAGGCCATTGGATCTAGAACAGTAGATAAGAAGAGCATAAATATTAATCAAAAGCAAGCATGAAATAGTAGATTTTGATTATTTATTTATTTTCATCTAGGAAAAAAATGCAGTTCTCCCTTAGAATCTGTGTATAGGGGCATCTTGAATTATGCTCTGGGGAGGAATATTTCCTTTTTTTCTGGCATTTTCTTACTTTCTCTCTCTCTTTTCCTTCAAACATTTTTTCTTTTCCTTTATATTTTCATCATCATGGGTCAGAATATACTTTGTTATATCTCTTTTTGTTAAAAATATATATGCTTTCCTATTACAAAAAGACTCTATGTTTCTTATAGATTACCTAGAAAGCAGAGATTTTTTGGAAAGGATGGAATGGGAGTTTCCTTATTAAATTCCTCATCCTCTCCAAAGATATAGTAGTGGTAGATAAAATATATTTTTAATTGAGTATGAATAGCCAAAAGAAAAGCTTTCCATATATCAAAAAAGGAATAGTGTTACAGATTTATAAGTCAGTGTGGATGGAATTGGCTAAAGTCACAGGCCTTTTGGACTCTAGATCTGGAAACAGGTAAGGCCCCAGGTATTGGATTCAGAACAGAGACTAAAAGAACCCCAAACACGGCAGGATACCTGGGGCGGGGGGACTCACTGCAGGGCTTATTGTGTCTTCCTGGTAGTATGCTAAGTTTGTCACGTCTATTAACCTATTTAATCCTTATAGCAGCACTAAGAAATAGACACTACTTTTTTATTTTCCTTTTTTTTAGAAGAGAAAACTGAGACAAAAAGAGACTAAGTGATTTGTCTAAAGTCATACAGGTAGATCCAGTTTTCCCTGACAGTGAGTTTGAACTCAGTGTCCAGAAGAAAAAATAATCAAAACCAAAAAAAAACACAGTAAACCAAATGCAGAACATGGTAGATTCCAGAGCCCTGATATGATGAAACCATAACAAATACAAACTGATTAAAATTATCATTTAAAAGACAGAAACTGTAAAATTAGATTTTACAAATAGACTTATATGGTACTTAAACCTAAAACAATCAGCTAAATACTAAACCAAACTATCTGCTGTAGCAATAATAGTATCAGATGATAATATATTTTAAAGTAAAAAGCATTTAATGGATCTGTTGGGTATTTGTCTCATCATTCTCAGTTTCATACTCATCTTTCTCCATTCTCCTCTGTACTATTGGGGATGGAAATCTGCAAGTTTCATATCCCAGAATCCTTTTCCAGCTAGGTCACAGTGAGATTCAACCAATGGATGGCACTCATGCCAGGATAAAAAGTGAAGAAAGCAGAAGCTATTTAGCCTGTGGTGGTGTTACTCCTGCTCAGCAGCTGCAAAAGGAGTTCCCAGAAGCATCAGCAATGAGTACAATCTTTTAGGATCCAGCCCAGGAGCAGCAGTAGCTTCCTAAAATCTAATAAATTCCTACCCCCACTTTGTTCCTCCAGTCCTTCCAACATCTTTGTACATATTTTCTTGCATTAAATCTTTGCTTGAATTCCTGATGACACTAACTGTACACATGTTATTTAGAAAAAAAAAATTATATAGCCTCAAAATATACAAAGCCAGAGCTGACAGAATTAAGAGAATAAATTGATACATTGAAAATCACAGTAGAAGATTTCAATTTTATATGGCACTTACCAAACAATTAATAAGGACGCAGAATAGTTAAATTGCTTATTATATATACAATTTTTGTATATAATGGGGGAGATCTGAACCCCAAATTAGAGGACATACATTATTTTTCAAGCACACATATACCATTTACAAGAGTGGATTATACACTGTGTCAAAACAAATCACCTATTCAAAATAATCCCATTATCAAGAGAGAACCACAGTCAATACCTCTAAGTTTAGCCTTCAAGTCTCTTTTCTGTTTATAAATACAGATTTATAAACCTATTTGTAAATAAAAGTATTTATAAATCTATATCTATCTATCCATCTATCTAATCTATGTATATGACACCATGATTTGTGGTGTTTCACATCATGTTTCTATCTCTTGCTAATTTTCAACTTAATTTTGACTTAATATTTTTTCACATCCATGAATTATCTGTCAGGGCTCCATTAGGATGATAGTAGAGGAACACTAGGTTTGAAATTAGTGAAACATTGCATTTATTGACTATGATAATGTCTTTGTAAGCTTTATTTGCTCACAGCTGTCCAGCCTTCATAAAGTCACATGTGAGTTTCATTGGGTTGATGTAACAGTCACACAGTGCTAAGCCTCAGAGGGTGTGTTAGGTGAGTTGATGAGGGTAGGTGGGAAAGGGAGAGAGTGAGACTACACTAATCAAAATGACCAGTCCCTGTCTTCAAAGCAGCAGAGGAGACAAGCATGAGAGAATGAACCAAGGGGGCAGGTGAGGTTCTGTGAACTGAGTCTGGGTGTGGTCAGCCTATAAGCTCCCAAAGTAGAGCTTTGTGGTGTAACACATGCTTTTTAAAAGTCTGTCCCAGTAATCTTTTTAGTGAAAGAGATTCCCTGGTTATAAGAAGGCAGCAGAGTAGATAAGAGTCAATAAGAGTCTTTAAACATTATGGACATTTTTGCTCACAGAAAGAGAGAGTGATTTTTTTTTCAACCTAAAATATCATTTAAAGAAAGTTAAACATAGAGATATTAGCATATCCAATGAAAATATATTCTTCATAGTCTTGAATACGGTACATCACATCTTTAGTGAGAAAGTGAAAAAAGAATAACTTATCATATAGATACTATATTAGTTTGTTCTTGTTAGCTAATGTTTAAATCATTTTAGATTTAGATTTTTTCCCCCTTCATTGTCTTATGTGTAATTAAGAACCCACCCCTAAATAATGTTTCTTTTTTTCTGATTGACATAGGGCAGACATCACCTTTCTTGGGTACTAATTGTTGTTTAGAGATTTTTATATGTTTCAAGTTTAAAACAAATTTTTTCATTGGTTGATGTCATGAATACTCTGCTAACAGGAGTATGTATAGGTGAGTTGTTGAGGATAGGTGGGAAGGGGATAGAGTGAGAATAAAAAAGGAAAAAGAAAAGCATTTGCCATGTTCTGTTTGGACTGTATATGCCTTCATTTGGCATTTCTCTACTTTCATACAGTATTAAGACTTCTGCAAATCCCAGCGAGAGGACATTCATTTAGCAGCTAACAAGAAGCAGATGTTTTCTGTGGGAGATCAATCATTATTTTCTATATTTCTTATTCAATAACTTTATTTTCAACATGTGTCATGTCCTGCTGCGGCAATGTTCAGAGGCCTGTCATATAACAGAACTGGACACAGCTTGAGGTTTGAAACAGCCAAACTTCAGCTGGAAAAAAAGGGAATTCAAGATTTTCTTCTTTAATGATTTTGCTATTAGAATAATAATGAGTTTCACAAAGAAAAGTAGAGTGTAGTTGGAACTCACCTTGTTGGATGGAAATTTTTGTGTGTTAGGTGGTAGGTGGTTTTAAGGTAGACCTCAGGGGAATGTTTAAGAAATACCTCTGTTACTTTACCCTCTTGTTGTTTCTATGTTCTCTTCAGGATACCTTCACCTTTATCAACTCCTTTAGGGCCCCAGTGGTCTCCACCTTATTGAAAGCAGAATCAGGGAAGGGTATGATATCACTGATTAATTCCTAGTGTTACTGGAAATAAACTCTCCCAGAGAATTGCTTTCAATTTTTATCAGTTTTCTTGAAGTAGGAGAGAAAGAATTTAGAAGAATCCTCCTGAAATGAAAATCCTCGATAATAATGTCTAGATTTATAAAGAAAGCCCCAATATAATCAAAATAGTTCATGTAAACAAGTCTTCTATGAATCTTTCATGAAATTTTGACAACATGCAAGTGGCTGTGTGCTGAGCGAGTTAAGGAATATTAGACAAACTATTTGTAGTCTTTGAATTTTATTATTAGTGATCGAGATGTATCTTTGGATAAAGCAAACAGATAATGTACTTCAGTTTACAAAAAATCCACAGTAATACTAAGACAATCTTGATATGTCCAGGAATTTGTCATTTACAACAACAAAGCCTTCTAAAGATACATTTATGCACAAAATATTTTTGCTTTGCTGGAAGCCTTTCTAAATAAAAATTGGGGGAACTGGAGTCGTATATTGCCATAGTATTGCATTTCTTCTTGCCATGGCACCAGGGATTTGGAAATTATCTGTTCTCCCCATCTACATGGAGGCATCCCCTTCCCAGGATTTTGGGACCACTTGACTTATTAACTGGCTGTTACGCTGCAGATTTTGAAAACCTAGATAACCTACGGGTAATTTTACTATACTCTTGAGTGTGGAAAGCATTCACGAACATACGAAAGTGGGAAGAAGCAGAAACACACTGACGAGGAAGTGGGGGGGATTTTATGGGGACTTGGGGAGGAGACAGGTATGTTGGTGAGTCTCATGAGAACAGAGTTGTGACCAGGGAAGTGGCAGAGATGTAGGAACATTGGCCTGTGGATGTGAAGGCTCCCAGACTTGGCCAAAGGGTCCCAGCCCGTTACCAAGCTTGGCACAGAGGTGGCAGAGGTGCTGCCTGCTAAGGGCCTTTGAGAACTCTGTCCACAAGTGACTGCTGTGGAGTACAGGCAGCAGCCCTTTTTCAGGACATGGGCCATCCTGGGCAGAGAAGCCTCTTTCACCAGCTGAAGGACTGAAAAAGAACTTCCTGTCAGATGAAACTCAAAGTAGATTATCTATGTTTTACTTACATGCATGTATTATATTTACTCTTATGAGATAATATAATCCGATGCTGTGCTTTTTAGAAGTATTGTGTCTGCTTTTTATAGTTTTTGCCACCCCCACCCTCATTCTTACTAAGTGCCATTACTTAGTGCTTCAGGTTTGCAGCAGTTGTTCTGACTTCTGATTTCCTGCTCTTATTTAGCTATGAACTTAAAATTACCTCATATAGTTCATCAGAAATATAAAGAATGCTTTGGAATATTAAGCAGTGATTTCAAAAATAGAGTTACAGTATGATAAAATGTTTATGATACACTAATCAGTGAAAAAGAAGCAGAATACAGATTTATAAAGCATGATATGATATCTGTATTTTTTTAAATGCAGCAGATAGAATTTCAGCTGCAGACAGGATTAAATGGGTTTAGGCAACACTATAACTTGGTGATAGGTCTGTATCAGGGTGAGGTACATAAGGTGATTGACTTTTTTTTTCTTTATTTCTGAAAGTAAAAATAAGGGAGATTTCCTGCAAGGATGTCTTCAAGGAAGAGAAAAGGAAATGGGAGGATAGTTTAGTGCCCACACACTACCTGGTAGGTCGATATATATACAGAGAGATTAAAAATAAATAAAGCAGAAATAGAAGTAGATATGGATGTGAAGAAAGAGATATGGAGACAGGAATAGAAATTCATAAGGACAGAAATACAGATAGAGATCAGGTATGTGACAACTAGAAAGAAAATACACCAAAATGTTAACATAGACTCTCTCTGAATAGTGGCTCTATGGGATATTTAATTTCCTTTTTAGAAATTATTTTCTGTAATATCTACCTTTTCAACCATAGTAAATATTACCTTTATAACCATAAAAATATTTTAAATGTTTATGCATGAGTTAAGCTTGAATAAGCACAGAGTGAAGGCCTATTTTCCTTAGGTTAAGAAGATTGTATGAGCTCCAGGTTTTTAAACCTTTGATTTCTCCTTTATTTGGGAAGTGACTGTATTGCAAACTCATTTGCTTCTCCTTTTCTATATTTACAAATGTATTGAAGACCAGTTGCTGGAGTACTCTATTTCTTTCCCTGCATTTATTGAAAACAAACAAACAAACATGTTTAAGGACTTGAACTTTGTGAGTTTGGTAACTCATAAAGAAGAAATAACAAAAGGTTTTAATATTCAAGTTGCTCAGAATTAAAGAAGAGCTTTCAAAGATTGATAATAGAACGATACAGCAAATTACTTTTGAAATGACATTTTGCTAATATGTGGTTTAAATTGAAAAGCTGTGCATTAAATTTCTGTGAAAATATTCATGAGAATATTAGAATACATTTTGATGTAAGAATATTTAAAAGTAATCTAAAGTATTTTCTGGGCTCAGAATATATTTCTGGGTAATTAAATTTATCAAGCCCTATTTCTGGATTTTTGATGAAAGAAAAAAATGCTACCAAATGTTGAAATATACTTTCAAAAATATATTTTTAAAGAAATATTTAATATCATTATTCTGTAATTGATATACTTATACCAAATGTTATTACTTGAATTTCAATAATTTTTTTGAAAGAAAGAATCTTAGTGTATTGTATTCAGGTTGGATCAGAATTATAATTGAACTTTTCTATTATAATGGGTGGTTTTTAGGAAACAATTATCAGTCATTTGTAGCAAATCAAATTAACAATGATTCTAACAAAGAAGAATAAAGATCATTTCTCTTTGGAAGGTAAATTATTAAATAGATGAAATTGAGGAACACCATCTTCACATGTGACTTTCCAATCAGTTAAAAAAAGATTTACATCTTCAGCTAAAAATGCATCCATAGTTTACAATTATTTTGGATTTTTCTCTTCAAGAAAACAGTTTTCTTAGGGAATTCAATAATTATATTTTAAGTTTCTTCCCCACGAGAGGTCAGTATTAATATTTTGTGTCTTCCACTTTATTAATAAATATTCGTTGTTTATTGACTCAGTTGACCAGAAATTTATCTGCCGTGATGATTTTCAAAGGTCATATCAACATAATCTACAATGTGGAGTGTTTCTTAGCTATGCAAATTAAAGCAATATTTTCTAGATGTTGTATTATGTTCATTCTTGGTTAAGAATTTACCACTGTTTTCCTGTGCCATAGCTTCTTCTGTTACACTACCTACAGGGCTTTTTCCAGGTTCCTGAAAGAAAGCTTCCATCTTAATTACCTTACCAATAAGTTCCAAATATAGGTAATTTTACTTGTTTTGAATAAACATCAAGTTCTTACAACAATTTTATCTTTCTTCATTGCAAACAGTTTTTTACTTTCACCTTGAAAGCCTCACTCACAGGAGTTCAATAGTTTCTCCAAATAGACTGCTTCTTAAAAATTAATGGGTTGTTTCACAAAAATATGTTAACAATAAAATTATTTCCAGCATTAGAATTGTATTAGTCAGCCAAAGGGGTGCTGATGCAAAGTACCAGAAATCTGCTGGCTTTTATAAAGGTTATTTATTTGGGGAAACAGTTCACAGTTCTAAGGCCCTAAAGACTCTAACTCAAGAGTCTTGAGTTTGGCAACTCACCAAACTCTGTTGCCATGTGTTGAAGCAAGATGGTGAGCAATATCTTCGAGGGTTCAGCCTTCCTCTTCCTGTTAAGGCTCCGTGGGCCCAGCTTCCTCTGCTCTCAGCTGTAGGCTGGAGGATATGTTTCGTTCTGGATTCAGCTGCTCTGTTCTCTTCACAAGGTCACCTGTAGACTATCGGGCTCATCTCTCTTTCCAGGGCCTCTGCCTCTTCCATGGAGCTGTCTCTCTTCCTCTGTGTTCTTCTTCTCCACGTATCTACTTCCATGTTCTTGAGTGAGCGTCGGTTTATATAGCCCACCAAGGGGGGCGGGGACTCATGCCCTAATGATGTGGTTGAATCAAAGCCCTAACTTGATTTAATAAAGTAAAAGTGAAACCTCTGAATTTAATACAATTAAAGGAGTATCATGCCCAGAGGAACAGACCAGTTTACAAACATGATCAATATCTCTTTTTGGAATTCATAAATAATAATATCAAACTGCCACAAGCATTTAACCATATTTTTCTGAATTTTTTTTCTTGTGAATTATTCTCTTTCAAATTTGACTTTGTATCCTGGTCCTTTTATAAACTATTTAGTGCAGGTAAGGTATCCAGGAAGCAGCTCTGAGATGGAAATTAACATGTAAGAATTTTATTAGGGAGTACCCTGGGGCAGAAGGAGAAATCAGTGTGTGATGCAGTCACGAAAAGGCTTCAGTAGATCCCATGGGAAGTTTTAAAGCTGAGGTGGCTCTTCAGAGTTGTCCCCAGTTAAAGCAAGGGGGCTCTATGAACCAGTCATCAGATTGGGGCTGCCCCAGGAAGGGGACATACCCATAGATAAAGAGGCTATATTCAGCAGAGGCAGTTCCCAAAGAGCGGTGACAGCTGAGGGCTGTATATTGGTAGCACTCTTGGCACCTGGGATAGAAGTCCTTCATTCCTGAAAAGGGATCTGAGTGGCACACTGTAGCATCCACTACAGCAGTCTACCACCAGCAGAGTGAGCAGAGGTGGACCTGTTTGGAGAGTCTAAGTCAAATTGCTTTGAGCTGAGGTACACTTATTGCTCTGGCAACAAAATCATGCAGCAGGTATTGCTTTCTTTTCCTACCTCTTTGCTTCCCTAACATTTTCTTTTCTTTGCATATTTAGAAGACCAACCATTGATGTGCTTTGTTTTCTGAGCTTTTGTGTATTACAAATTGTCATGAAGAATACAAATATACAGATAGAATAGCTGGCAATGGGACTGTTATGTTGTTTTCTATGTGTAGTCCTTCTAAAATTATTTGTTAGATCCTTATATAGCTCTCTTGTGACCTTGTTTAATTTGATTGGACATTTTTAATTAGAGCCTGCAAAATTTCTAAATGTGCCATATGGTTTGCATAAAAGATTTAGAATAGAAGAAAGGATAATTATTGTCTGTGGAGTAACTAAAAGAATGTTCAACTAGCCAATGTGATTCATTGTGATTTACACGTAGAAAAAAGAACTGAAGCAACAGCAATCAGTTTTGAATTATATTTAATGATTCTTTCTTGGCCTTTTTATTTTCTGTAGAACTTGTGGGTAAAACCATAATGAAAGTAGTAAAGTCAACCTCCCAACAACTTTTGTTTTAGATGATCACATGTAACTTAATCTATCGTGTGTTGTAGCAGTTACTTGGGAATATAGTAAGACTTGAAAAAAGAGAGTTATTCTCTGATTAGAACAATATTTTGAAAAATCTTTTGTGTAGTAAATAATGGCACTTTTTTCTTATGTTCACATTTTGAAACATGGGCAATAGGTCTTTCTATAGTTCATCCTAAGTTACTGAAGACATTAAGAAAACCTTCAGAAGGGAATAGTTGTAACTGTGATATTATATATAAATTATATAACATATTCACTGTCTGATCAATAGAGATTAGCAGCCAGGTGCCATTGGTGATTTCAGTTACCAGTTCTGGAGACACAATATAAGGAATTTTTTTTTTAATTAGAAGTGGTTCATTGTCATTATAAAATATAAGAATGATGCAGAGAAAATGAAATTCTCTTCTTAGTAACACTTTCTACCCTTTGTGCTTAGCCTTCCCTTTACATGTACTTAACCACTGGTATCAGTTCTATATAAACCCTTAGTAGTAGTCTAAGCATTTACAAAAACACATGCATCCAGGCATGTGTGTGTATGCATACATTCATATATTCTAAACATTTACATAAATTTCTATGCATATGTGTGTTCATATATATATATATACAGGCATATCATACCATGACATTATGGCATAGACATATTTTTATGGCAGCACATTTAAATAGAATTTACTATTTTAAACTCTCAAATAGTATTCCATAGGATGGATTTGCCATTTTTATTTAACCATTCTAAAGCACATAAATAAGTGTTCTTTGAAGTAAAACTTACTTGATTTATTGCAGTTCATTTATTTTATTAAATAGATGGATAATTTAGTGTTATTTTATTTATTCCCTCTGAGACCAAAGTGATATATTGTCCCCAATTTTGATGGTTAAATTTTTTAAAAGTTTAAATCTGATATTCTTATTTAAATATTAAGATTAGGATGTTAATTGTAAGATAAATATCCCATTATACTTTAATAAAACTTTTATATCTTCTTCCACATGTTCCTTTCCTCTGAGGTAGCCTCTTCTGTGCTTTTCTCTTTTCTGACAATGCCAGTTCCTCCACAACTCTATATAATAAGAAATAGCAAATGCCAGGTTCTTCATAAATAAATTTAATCCCATAAATTAAAGTCTACCTTTAAATAAACTTTATATTTTGTGTTAAAATTCCCATTTTTCAGACATGCATTATTAAAGCCTGACCTACGACAGCACATTCTTCCAATTTCTAATCAATGTCCATTCAACCAGAGCAATAACTGCTTCATAAGCTAAATTAGAGTGCCTACTTATAGCTGATAATTCTTGGTACAGCCTCCTGAGCATCAAGTGCGAATTTCAAGAGATACCGTCCCTAGACAAATTCAGCGTTATCAGCCTCAATCCAGACAGCTTTTGCTTTCAATGTTACTAGCCTGCACTTTTCCATCTCTTTCATTTGTGCTGCCTTTGTGAAGCCACACAATTGCGTTCAGAACACTGGTGGAAGCAAGAGCAGAGCAGCCAGAACGCATGTTTTCTTTACTAAAGCACTTCATCCCCTACAAATTTCTCTTCCTTGTTCAATTCTCAATGAGAACCTCATCTACGCCTTGTATGCCGGCAGTCAGAAATTCTTAAATGATAAACCTGTAAAATGTATTTTCCTTATACTGTCACATCTGGTGCTAGCAGAGTTCTCTCTTTAAAAAAAAAAAAAATCAGATCTACTTTCTAAAATGAATGACTTAAATCTAGGTCCATTCTGCGGCATTAGTTAGAATATTTCTGACATTGGTCAACTATATTCTTGGCACCACTGACTCTATAGAATTAATTATTTTGAATTATTGATTCAAAAATCTAATTGATTTATTAGATCCCTGTTATGTTATGCAATTTATCTTCTTGCTCTGTGAGTACTTTTGCTTATATTTCTTTTGAATTATTTACTCATTCATTCATTTGAGTTAATAAATCTCACCGGGGCATCTACTATGCTCAAAACATTGTATGACATACTTGGTCTCCTCTATAACTTTGGACCACCTAAAAATGGTTGGAAGCAGCGTAGTATGAAGGAAAAAGAGCACTAGCTTTCCATCAGAAACTGTGGGTTTGTATCCTGGCTCTGCATATAGAAGCTGTCTGACCTTAGCTAAATTACTTAACCTAAATCAGCTTCGGTTTCTGTATACATCTAAATGGGGCTAATATTATATTTCCACTTCTCAGGAAATAACAAATGCCAAATTGCTTTATAATTGATTAAGGCAAGTGTTAATTATAAAAAATTAATTATACATTTCCTACCCTGAAATCTGTTTTATATTGAAGGCAAATACAAAAGAATTTACAAATAACTATAATGCAAGGTAGAATGTGTGTAAGAGATGGACAGAAAACATACTGTAGGAGTTTGCCCAGGAATGAAATCATTTCCAATTGGAGGAAACAAGGAGGTCTTTGTGGAAGAGGAGGAATATCAGCTGGGACCTTAAGGATGGTAGAATTTCTGCTTGTGGGAAATGGAGAGCTCACTCCAGGTAAAGATTGGGATGAACAAAGGTTTGTAGGTAGGGAAAAGCCTCTGCAATAATGAGTGACTCCATTTGCTTAAAGCATTGAGTATATAAAGCAAAGTAGTGAGGATTGTTCTAGAAAGGATGATCATAGATAGGAAAAAGCTGATCTGGATGTTGGGCTTTGCTCTCCATCCTGTTGGCATTAAGGATACACTAAAAATTTTGGAGCACCAACAACCAATAATTTTTAGACAGCAGGTCATTAAACTCTCTGATGTAAGGAATCTGTTTTTTGTTTTTTTTTGTTTTTTTCCGGTGGAATTGCAGATAGACAGTTCTACCAATTTGCATGCCTAAACTGAACATTTCACATCACATCTCAGTCTGAAGTACCTGAATTTGAGTTACCTCACTGATTCAGAGATTCTTGAGGGACTTCTCCTTAAATAAGAGTATAACAAAGAAACCTCTTAATCCCAGTGGAGAATTCCAGACTCTACCCTCACAAAACGCCCAAAAAAATGGAATATTCCAGCTTCACTTCCATTTAGTGAGTGTCAGGGTAGAGAAGAGAAAATGCCAGGGACCAAGAATATGTAGTGAGAGAAGTGAGAAAGAATCATTAAAAGTGCCAAGTGATGAGGCCAAGGTTGGAGAGAAAACAGTGTAGAGGTTGTCAATAGTATTGACATCTACAGAAAGGTAAAAAATATTAGGACCATGGACTGTTGTTACTTTGACCATTAGGAATTCTCAGGTAACCTTTGATCAAGCCAGCTTTCTTTTCCTACCTCTGTGGAATTGAACAGGAAATCAACACGCACTGAATGGAAGATAAGAGTTCCTTCTGTCACGCTGTGCTTGGTGTCTTTGGAGGTAAAGTAGAATAGTAGGGCTACATTATGATTTTTGTGGGCCCTAGGCACTTCTTAATAAGCCCCTCCCTCCATAAAAAACATTAAACATATATTAAAAATATATATTTAAAAACTGCATTGGGATACAGATGAATATATTAAGATTATATGTTAAAATAATTTCATAAATCTAAAAGTTCTTTTTTTCTTCTGAGTTTAACATAGTAAAACATTTTCATGGGCCCCTAAACGTATTGTGGGTTCCAGGCACTGTGCTTAATGGATAAGTCACACTAGTGGAGGGTGGCACAATAGATATGAGAGGATATCTGGGGGCAAGATTCTGGAGAGCCAGTGAGGATAGGACGATGCCCTGACTGGGTGGGGAGAGGTTAAAAGAAGTGTTGACTAACTAGAAAAATTGAGATGAGAGTCTGGAGCCTCAAGGAGAGAAAAGGGAAGGGTCACAAGGAATGGGACAATAAACAAAAGAGTGCTTGGGTCAGATTGGGTATAGTCCTGGTCTTAGGGTGTTGAAATTTTCAAGAAATGAGAAGATTCAATATGTGGTCTAGAGATTAAGGTCAATCATGGGCCATAAGACTATTTAATTTTTAAGTTTAATTTTAATCATTTGTTTTTTAGATATACCATATATTGACATCAAAAATTAATTTCCTAGGAAATATATTCTGGGAAAGAAATAGCTTTTTAGATGATTCTAAGTTTTGAGAGGGAAATGTCCCTAAGTTATATTCTCCCAGTTCCAATTTATTTCCTGTTATTAATGGAAAAAAATGCAAAAAGGGGTATTATTTGTTCCAGTGGGTGCTTTAAAAGATAATCACCACACCAAGTTTTGTGAATAGTAACTTCAGGGTTTTAAAATTAGCACATTTAAGTTTAATTTACAAGTGCTAATGTTTCTGAGATAATTTTAAGCAATATAGCATCAGATTATATATGCACTATTTTATAATAATAGAAGTCAGATTTAACTACAGGTTAAGTGACTACATTAAAAGGCAATACAATTATTTTAATGGATTTCTAATTAAATGCTTAAACCTGGATAATCAAGAAGTGAGCTTTAAATTATATTGATCTTTCTTGGATTTTTCGTTGAAAAGTATTGCCAAAAATAGTAAAAAAACAAAACCAAAAAACCCCCACAATTCTGTTTTTTAATGTGAGACTTTATAATAGATAATACCTGTTGTGGTAAACATCAGGCAAGGAGAGTTGCAGCAAAAGAACAGGAGAATGTAATTTAATAATGGACATAATCATTTCACTGAAAAAGAAACATAATTTGTAAACAAATATAAAATATTCATACTCAAAAGTAATAAAGAAAATGCATATTAAAGCAAGTTACCAGTTGTGCTAAGTAAATAAATTAGCAAAATGTTACATTGTTTAATTTGTACTATCTTGTTTATATATTTTTTTTAATTTTTAAAAACAACTCTTTTTACTCTGATACATAATTTATTTTTTTTCCTTCCAAAAGTTTTGCAATGTGTTTATGTTACATCCATACCAAAGAACAAAGGAGAAGAGAAGTAGAAGGAATAGAAGGGGGAGGAGGGCATACAAAGGATAAATTAGTGAGCTCTCCACAATTGGAAGTGAGCCATCAGAGTCTGAATGTCCATTTGTTAAAAAGGTTAAGGAAGGGACTCTACAATGTGCAGGAGTTTGGATTAGTTTACCTTTTAAGGCACATTTAAATTCTACAATTGGGTAACTCAGTGACTCCTAACATATTTTTATATGCATATATATATATATATATATATATATATATATATATATATATATATA
>JAKSZT010053887.1:62047373-62130658 GCA_026826555.1 Tolypeutes matacus | reverse complement strand
TATATATATATATATATATATATATATATATATATATATATATATATCTGCTTACTAGAAGAGAAAAAAAAGTTAATTTAAGTTTGGTGACACTAGGAATGACACATAATTTAACCATCTTCTCAAAAATATAAAGCAAACTCAAGCTTTTGTAGTATAAAGGGCGATTTTAAGCATCCTATTCATTTTTTTCATTAAATCTTAGACTGTATGTGATATATTAAATAAAGTATTTATTTTCCTAATTATTTTGGGATTTTATATACCTAGATTGCTTTAAATATTAAAGTTCAGATAAGTGAGTCTCAAAATGTGGTCTTTGGAATTCAGAATTTGAATAACCAGGTGAGCTTGCTAACATGTGCTTTCCAGGTTCTGGAGATGTGCTGAATCAGAATATCTAGAAGGTGGATCCTGGGGATCTCCATTTTAAACAAACTTCCCGTGTTATTCTTATACCCTAAGTTTATATGCTCATTTATACCCTTGTACTCAAAACATTGACCCACAGTCTGTAGCATCCCTTGGGCATCCCTTGTAGTTTGTTAGAGATGCAGAGGCTTAGACCCTAGTCCACACCAATGGAATCAAAATCTTCACCGTGACAAGATCCTTAGGTGTTTCCTATACACCTTAACAAGTCTAAGAAGCCCTAATTAAAGTCTGATTTTAAAATTTTTGATAAGGAATTCTGAGAAGCCCTGATTAGACTGTATCCAAACAGTGACAAAATGGCCTGATCAGTTTTCACTCACAAGCTTGTGGATCTCATCTTCTCAATTGATTTTTTTTTTCCTGATCATTCATATATCCTTTCACCAAATATTTATTGAACATGAACAATCTAACAAGAATGCTAGAGAAGAAATGAAAGACAGCATCTACTTTCATGGAAGGTGGTCACACAAATCAACAAATACAACCTTACTTGATAAATGCAATGAGAGATGTACCCAAGAGTCTATACAGTATAATGGAAGCCACCTAAATCAACTTTCCACTTGGACTGAGTTTTAAAGGATGTCTTTACCAGAAAGGGAAAGGGAAAAAAGCATTCCAGAGTGAGAAAAGATCACGCTGTATAACGTGAAAGAATGCAGCACATGGAGAAACTGCAAATAGAAGTAGAACTGAAGCACCCAGGCTGGCTTTAGAACACCTGGGCCCAGACTGATAATTAGTAGCCATGTGAACTTGTACATATCTCTTAAACTCTTTGTACCTGAATTTCCTCACTTATAAATTGGGGCTAATATTAATATCCCCATCATAATGTTATTTGGAAGATTAAATAAAATAATATAACTAAAGTGCCTAGAAATACGTCTGGTAGTTAACAAGTACTCAATAACTGTTAGTGAACATTATTAATTCACTATGACTAGAACATATGTAGGAATATGGGAAATAAAATTACAAGTTTTAAAAAGAAAATAGTTTCACCTAATTACCTCTCAAAACAAGCAACTAGTCACTTGGCAAGAGAAAAAGGCATGAAGGACTTTGCATATACTGTTAAGGAGTTTGGAAGTGAAATGAGGTACCCAGAAGAGTATAGTTATCTGTGGGAAAGGAAGAGGAAGAGGAGCCTAAGAAGGAACCTGGAGAAACTAGAATAGGATATGGGATAGTTGGGACACAATGCTTTCAAGGAACCCTAGAGAAGAGAATTTTAAAGAATGTTCAACAATGTCCAATAAGAAAGAGATTTTGGAATAACATGATAACAGAGAAGTGTAAATTGGATTTGGTTGAAAGTTTCTTGGATACATCCCCAAGAGCATTTTTTCAAGGGAATAATAGGCACAATAATCAAAAAGCAATGGAATAAAGAGCAGTGAAGTGGAATATATTAGTCAGCCAAAGGGGTGCTGATGCAAAGTACCAGAAATCTGTTGGCTTTTATAAAGGGTATTTATTTGGGGTAGAAGATTGCAGTCACAAGGCCCTAAAAGTCTAACTCAAGTTACCATAAGAGGTACTTTCTCACCAAAGATGATTGTCAATGTCTGTGAGGGTTCAACCTTCCTTCTTTCCTCTTAAGGCTCCATGGTCCCAGCTTCTTATGATCTCAGCTGCAGTCTGGCATAGGGCTCGTCTCTCTTCCCAGGGCTTTCTCAGCACTGCAAACTCTCAGGCATATGTCTCACTTCTCTTCCTTGGGCTTCTGGATCTTCTTCTATGTCTATGAAACTCTCTTTTTTCTCATATATCTGCTTCTGCCTGTCATTGAGTGAGTGTCCATTTATATAGCCCACCAAAGGGGCAGGGACTCAACCCTGCACACCCTAAAGACATGGTCAAATCAAAGCCCTAATCTTAACATAATCAAGTAAATGTAAAACCTTTGAATTTAATACAACCAAAGTGTATCATGCCCAGAAGAATACACCAGTTTGCAAACATAATCAATATCTCTTCTTGGAATTCATAAATAATATCAAACTTCCACATGGAGGTAGAGAGTAGAACTATTCTTTAAAGATGTCAAGAATTTAACTGGATAGGATTTAGAGAAGGGGAGATTAAAGATACAGTAGGGATATTAGCTGAATCCAATTCTCTGGTGAGTTAGAAAGGATGAGATTTGAAAAGTTGGTAGACTCATGAGTGTTTGAGCACTTCCTGCCATTCTGGTCCAACAAGATGTTCCAGATTCACCTTGTATTTCCCCTGCTCCAAGGAGCTATTTCTCCAAGGAGACCTGTGTTCTTCTAGCGGGAAAAAGCATTTAAAAACTAAGACCTTTAACCAGATGTTTTCACTGGTCCTGAATTTTCATTGATTCTAGGTCCTTCCAGGGACAGAAATCAGAAAAATAATGAAATTATGAGTTGATAATCTGTGTGACAGTTTGAGATTATTTAAGAACCCCAAAAAAGAGAGATTATGTTTGTAAACTAGTCTGTTCTTCTGGGTGTGATCCCCTTTGATTGTATTAGATTCACCTGAAATGTCTTTGATTAAATTACCTGTTAAGATTAGGGCTTTGATTCAACTCAGGGTTGAGTCCCTGCCCACTTGGTGGGTTGATATAAATGGACACTCACTCAAGAAGACACACAGAAGAAGATACAAGAACAGAGGGATCTTCATAGATGGCAGAAGAGGAGATAGCTCTGTCATGTTTGATCCTGGGGCCCTGGGGAGAGATGAGCCATTCACCTCATAGTTTGCATATGAAAAGAACAGAACAGCTGACCAGCTGATAAGGCCTGGAAAGAAATGAACCCTATGCCATGCTCATATAGGAAGCCCTAAGAGACAAGCCCCATGCCAACCTACAGCTGAGATTGGAAGGAGGTGGACCCACGGAGCCTGAAGCGGAAGAAGGAAAGAGAGACCAGGCAGAGATCACCTGCCATCTTGCTTCAACACATCGCAACACACTTTGGTGAGAAGGCAACCTTGAGTTGGACTCTTTAGGGCCTTGTAACTGTAAGCTTCTACCCCAAATAAATACCTTTTATAAAAGCCAACAGATTTCTGGTATTTTGCATTAGCACCCTTTTGGCTGACTAATACACTCTACCTTCCTATATATTTGAAAACATTAGTATATCAGTGTTAAATTTCTTGGGTGTGATAATGAAATTATAGTCTTATACGAAAATGTTCTTTTTCTTAAGAGATAAATGTTTAAGTATTTAGAAGTGAAATGTTATGATGTCTGAAATGTACCTTAAAGTGATTCAACAAAATAATAACAATGGTGAATATATATGAAGATTATAAGGGTGTTTATCAACAATTCTTTAAACTTTTCTATA
Organism: Tolypeutes matacus; assembly: GCA_026826555.1. NCBI lineage: Eukaryota > Metazoa > Chordata > Mammalia > Cingulata > Chlamyphoridae > Tolypeutes > Tolypeutes matacus. Next base: position 62,126,888 of record JAKSZT010053887.1, on the reverse strand, counting down.
GCTTTGGAAATTTCAAAATAGAGAGTTGGAGAATAGAAATGGAAGTGGAAAGTAGCCCTTCTACTTGGGGGAAAATAGATCAAGATGAATATTGTTACAAATAAGTCTGTAAGTGGGACTGCAAAAAGGGAAAGATGAACTATTTCTGTCTGACCATTTCTCTTTTCCTAATGAGTCACTGAAAACTTGAGATATTGAGGTAGTAAGCAAGTTGAAGAGAATGCATAGGTTATGTAGTCACTAAAGAGGTTGAGGGGAAGGACTAGTTAGCATTATGAAATCCTAACTAAAGTTGGAGATCAAACATGTGAAGAAGCTTAATTATTCATGGTTTGGGTAACATGCCCTCATAAAGCTCAGTAATGAAAGGTATAGAGTAAAAAAGTTGGAAGATTGGATAATTTCAGTACAAGAGTTTGCCAAATGACTGTGGGAGGAATGCAATGTCATAAAATAGAGGATGGAATTGGCAAGAGTGTAATTAAAGAGGTAAGATCTGCAGTTTTTGGCTAAACAACAACAACAACAAAAAAAAATAATGTGAAGGCAGGATGAGATTGATAAATCAGTAGAAACTTAATTAGAATGAAAGGACCGTAGGTGCCTTAGTTTGACAGATCGATATGACAGATACCACAGAGTGGGGTCTTCACTACAGGAATTTATTGGCTCACAGTTTGGAAGGTTAGAAGTCCAAAATCAAGGCATTAGCAAGGTCATGCTTTCTCACCAAAGTCTGTAGCATTCTGGTGCTGACTTGACACAATATTTGGGGTTCCTTGGCTTGCATTTCTGCCTCCTGTCACAGGGTGATCCCTCTCTCCTTGTGTCTGCTCTTCTGGTTTCCATTGGCTTCTAGTTTCTGGCTCCTCTGGATGAGTCTGAATTTCTTCTCTTAATAAGGCCTCCAGGAATACAGGTGAAGGCCTGCCCTCCTTCAGTTTTTTGTAACACCTGTACACGATTTTAGAAGCTCTTATTCACAAATGAGTCCATACCTTAGCTGATAATACATCTTCAGAAGGTCGTATGTACAAAGGAGTTCACACCCACAGAAAGGCAGATTAATATTAAGGATTTGTCTTTTGGTTAGGGTAGATAATTCAATCTACCACAGTAGGCTAAAATGAGGTCAAAAGGCAGTAGTACTGGAAGAAAGGGAGAGAATATGTTGGGAGGATAAATTGTGGGTTGAGAAAAATAAAAGAGTTTAGAGTTGAAAATATGAAACAGTTCCTATTGATAAGTGCCAGGGTATGATCAAGGAAGCTGGTGACTGGAGTGGAATGGAGATGAAATTCAATGGAATTATGAAGTAGAGGGGAATTTGGGAAGTAGTGTTAGATGGGCATTCCATGTTGCAAAGGAAATTCGGTAGTCTTGGACAGAAGGAAGACTATGCACCAGGTCCCAATAATCTTCAATGCCATACATTACCTAAAGCTGAAAGATGAAAGCAAGGGGTTCTCCATGCTCCAGCCAGGAATTTCTAGGGAATAACCAATCAAAATGTTTGAATTTCTATTTAACCAAGAAAATCTATTGCAAAATATTTATCATTAGATCAGATATTTTGTTAAGGGATTTTTTAACATTTTATCTGTTTAAAAGAATTTTACAAAGAGTAAGCAAAGGGTAGTTTTCACTGATTTAAAGAAAAAAAGTTATAGATATTTTATATTGGAAGAAAATTATGGGAATTTCATTTTAATTGCCAGTCCTACTTTTTAAATTTTACATATTTTTATCACTGTGCAACTGATTTTGTTGATGCTCTCAGTAACTAGACTCTATGTACTTTGTAAAGTGGTAGAAGAGGCTTTGGAGGCAAATATTTAAAAGGTATTTCCAAATGTAAGGCAAGTTACCACTTATAGAATGGCCATGTAAGCTCCTACCAGATTAAATCTCCTACAGATAAGAACCAAAAATTCAAGAATCTATCTATCTAATCTATCCTCTATCAATCATGTATCTGTGTATATATGTGTGTGTGTTGTGTATAAAACAGCTATCTGGAAAAAAAAAAAAAAAAAACCTGGCAGATTCTAGAAGGAAGTCAAGTTGGAAGAAGGGAATAAAGTAACTTTCCCATTTTTATGGCTTTTTAGCCTGAAGGCAGGCATGCATATTTACCTTGTGGGCAGCTATAATGGGAACTGGAAGTTCTATGGTTTAAAAAATCAGGTAGCAGTGTTTAGTGCAACCACAGCTGCTGGAAAGTGAAGCAGGGTGTTTCCAGAAAGGAGCAAGCAAGACAGAGGAAGAAATCAAATTTTCTGTATAAATTCTGCTCAAATCTCTGTCTGACACTTGAACTACATATGTGTGGGGCTGAGTCGGAGTCGAAGCAATCCTTCCAAGTCTAAAAGAGCTGAAATTTGAACAGCTCTCAGGATAGATTGTGCAAGTTAAGTCCAACTAAGTTAAATTACTGCTAATAAATACACACACAAAATCTTTGGAGGAATATAATATAATACAGAAATCTCAAAAATACAACATTTAAAATGCTCAAAATGTAACCCAAACTTATGCAAAGTTATACAATATACAAAAAAGCAATAACAACTAAAAATGTGGTCCATACTCAAGAAAAAAGATATTAAATGGAGACCAGTGTGGCATAATCCATATATTCAAATTAGCAGCTAGGGATTTTAAAGCAGGTGTTATACCTATGTTCTATAATGTAAATGAAAAGATGCTCAGAATGGATACCATATAAGAACTCTCAGCAAATAAATCAAAATTAAAAAAAAAACTAAATAGAAATTCTCAAACTGAAAAATGTAATACACGAGAATTAAAAAATCACTCATTTTTTAAGATGATAGGGGAAAAAGTCAATTAAATTGAAGATAGGCCAACAGTAATTATTGAATCTGAAGGACAGAAAGAGAGAATTGAAAATGAAAATTAATTGAATTTCAGACACCTGTGAGATCATATCAAAAATCTAAGTTACATGTAATTGGGGTCTGATAGGAAGACGAGAGGGAGAAATGAGGAAGAAAAATATATTTGAAGAAATAATGGCCAAAAATTGTTCAAATTTGATTAAAGAAATACATTTAAATATTCAGTGAGCACAAGGAAAACCAAAGCTAAAAAGAAATTCTTGAAAGCAACCAGCAAAACCGAACCAAAAAAAAAAAAAACAAACATAGGGTAGGAACAATAATTCAAATAAATTTTGAATTTACATCAGAAACAATTGAGACCAGAAGACAGAAGAACAATATCTTTACAGTACTGAATAAAAAACAACTGTCAACTCAGAAATCTAAATGCAAAGACAATATCCTTCAAGAATGAAGGTGAGATAAAGATATTTTCAGGTCAAAGAATACAAAGAGAATTTGTTGCCAGCAGCTATGCACTACAAAATAAATGCTAAAAGAATTTCTTTAAGCTGAAGGAAAATGATACCAGAGGAAAAGCAAATCCTCAGGAAGGAATATAGCAAGTCATCAGTATTGTAGTAAATATAAAACTAGTTCTTTTCTCTTAATTTATTTAAAATACATATGATTCCATAAGCAAAAAAAGAAATCATTGCCTTATGGGACTTATAAATTTATGTAGATGCAATATATGTGACAATTATGGCATAACGTTTAGAAGGATTGCTGAATATAAATGGACTCATACAGTTGCATGGTTTTAAGTCAAGTGGTACAATGTTAACTCTAAGTAGACTGAGAAAAGTTAAAGAATAAATTGTAATTTCTCAAGCAACTTCTAAAATTTGCAAAGACATAACTAATAAACATATAGTTAAATTACAGTGAAATCCTAAAAATATTCAAATACTCCAAAAGGAGAAAACAAAACGGGGACAAACAGAAATAAAATAATAATTTCAAATAATTCCAACCATCCCAATAATTACATTAATGTTAATGGACTAGCCACTCTACTTAAAAAGCAGAGATTAACCAAATGGAACAAACAAAATGGTACTGGCACAAGGACAGACATATAGACCAATTAAATCAAGCTGAGAGTTCATATCTATGGCCAACTGATTTTTTTTTTTTTCAAGAGGTACCACGGATGATTGAACCTGATCTTGTACATGGGAGGCTGGCACTCAACCACAGAGCTATATCAGTGCCACCTGGCCAATTGATATTTTTGATGAGGGTGTCAAGTCCACTTAATGGGGAAAGAATAGTCTCTTCAACATATGGTGCTGGGAGAACTGGATAGTCATATGCAAAAGAATGGAAGTGGACCCCTATCTTACACTATATAGAAAAATTAACTCAAAATGGATCAAACAGCTAAATATAAGAACCTACACTAAAAAACTCCAAGAAGAAAACATAGGGAAGAAATTTCAGCACATTGTATTAGGCAAAGGTTCCAAAGATTTTACTCTAAAAGCCTAAACAACAACCAAAAATAGATAAGTGAAACTTCATCAAATTGAAAACATTTGTGCAATAAAGGGATTCATCATGAAAGTAAAAACTGTGGTTCAATCAGTAGGGCTCTCGTTTACCATATGGGAGGACCTGGGTTCGGTTCCCGGGGCCTCCTGGTAAAGGCAGGCCCGCCCACACGGCGTGGTTGGCTGACCCAGCGAGCACGAGCAGCAAGAGGGGAATAAATGAATAAATAAATAAATAAATAAATAAACAAACAAACAAACAAACAAACAAACAAACAAACAAAAACACAACCTAAGAATGAGAGAAAATATTTAGGAACCATGTATCTGATAAGGGTTTAATATCCAGAATATATAAAGAAATCTTACAACTCAACAACAAAAAGACAAACAACCCAATTGAAAAACAGGCAAAAGACTTGAATAGACATTTCTCCAAAGAATATCTACAAAGGCACAAAAAGCACATGAAAAGATGCTCAGTATCATTAAACATTAGTCAAATGCAAATGCAAATCAAAGCCTCAATGAGATACCATTTCGCACCCATTAGAATGGCTACTATTAAACAAACAAACAAACAAGCAGAAAATAACAAGAGGATGGGGGGAAATAGGAACTCTCATTTATTGTTAGCGGAAATGTAAAATGGTACAGCTACTCTGAAAAACAGATTTGTGGTTCCTCAGAAAGTTATATATAGAATTACCATATGACCTGGCATTCCCACTTCTAAGTATATACCCAAAAGAATTGAAAGCAGGGGCTCAAACAAACATTTGCATATTGATGTTCATAGTGGCATTAGTCACAATTGCCAAAACATGGAAGCAAACCAAGTGTCCATCAACAGATGAATGGATAAACAAACTGTGGTATATACACACAATGGAATTGTTTAGCCATAAAAAGGAAAGAAGTCCTGATGCATACAACAGCATGGATGAACCTTGAAGGCATCATGTTGAATGAAATAAGCCAGATAGAAAAGGACAGATATTATATAATCTTATTTATGTGAAATAATGAAAAGAAGCAAATTCTTAAACAGAAGCTAGAAAACAAGCTACCAGTGGCTGGGGTGAGGGTAGGCAATGGGGAGCTAATGCTTAATTGATACAGAGTTTCTGTTTGGTAATGGATCGTGGTATGGTAAAGCAACTTTGTGAATGTAATTAAAACCACTGAATTATATATTTGAATGTGGTTAAAAGGGGAAATTTTAAATAATACAGAATAAAGCTTTTTAGGAAAATTATAGGATTGGCTTGTAGAACAGAAACAGTGAACTCTAATATAAGTTATGAACTATAGTTAATAATATAATTATAATACTATTGTTTCAGTTGAAACCAAAGTACCACTCTAATGCAAAGTGTTAATAATAGGGAAAACTGTGTGTATGGGGGGGTTATATATGGGGACTCTTTATTTTCTGCATGAGTTTTCTGTAAATCTACAACTTCTTTAATAAAATAAAATGTTAATGTACTAACCACTCTAATGAAAAAGCAGAGGTTAACCAAATGGATAAAAAAGTAAGATCAAACGATTTGTTCTGTAGAAGAGGAGCAGTTTTAACATAAAGACATAGATAAATTGAAAGCAAATGGAGATGGGATTCAATATGCTATGGTATCTGTAAGCATAAAAAGAGTGGAATGGTTATATTAATATCAACTAAATTAGAGACTTCTGCTTTCAACCAAGACAGAATAACAGGATTTATTCTCCTCCCTGAGATGACTGAAAACTGACAAAATATATGAATAAACAGTTTTCAATATACTGGAAATCATTCAAAAATGGGCAATCATCTTTGAGAGACATGAAGAAACTATCAGCTCTATAATTGCCAAGTCCTCAGCTTACTATCCTGAGAGAGTTTCCAAGCCATAGCACAGTGTGGAGAGACCCAGGTAGAGGCTGGCAGATTCCCTGAGTTAAGGAGATAAAGCAGTCAGACCCGGGAGACCAAGGCAGCTAGAATTTGCAGTACAGAGCACTAGAGAGTTAGAGAGCTACAAAGAGAGAAAATGATAAAGGTCTACAGAGGGTCTTCCTTGATTATTCAGGAAACACATGCAGGTAAGCAAACTACACAAGTCTCTGGAATAAACCACCCAAAAGAATTAAGGGAACAGTACCTCACACTCACATAAAGCCATGAATAATGCCTCTTCTCACAAGCCAGACTGGAAAACCTCATAAAACCTAAAGTATCTGAACGAATAATCAGTGTCTTCCCTTGGTATTGGGGAATTATTAGCCTTGACTAATAGTTGATTCTTTCCTGCATAACAAATCTTAAAATCAAAACCCCAAAGGATATAACTGTTTCCAAGTAACTTAACTGTATCCCCAAACAAATATCAATAATTTGTATTTGGAGGAATACAAAGATATCTAATAATCAGAAACATTATGTTCTTGCATCCAATAAAAAATAAATAGACATACAAACAAGCATGGAAATATGACCAAAGGCATGTCAGCTCATTTTTTGCCATATCCCTTTTGCAGATTACTCAGAATGTGGAACTGCTGGACACACAAAAAAATCAGTGGACACGAGTGACAGAATGACTGTCAAAAATATTTACTTGCTCTGGGAAATATTTTTATTGTCACAGCATACTACATGCCCAATAAAGTTTCATACCAAGCTTTCAGTCACTAGGTCAATGTAGACAATAATTACGACAGAGATGACACTTGGGTCATATCAAGAATATGGAACAGCTAATGCATACCTCTAAGGATGTTCTTTGAGTCATCCAGGATGATGGCCTTATTTTGAGATAGCCCCTGGATTAGTCAATACTTGTTTGGTAGTAACTCAGAGAAATACATCAAACCAACTTAGGTGGTGGTTGTTTTGAACTTAATTGGAGTATGTAACTGAAAAATCCCGAGGTAGATCAGGTTCAGACAGACTTGGATCCAAGTTCCCAAGGAATGTCTTCAGAGGCCTATCTCTTTTCACCTCTTGACTCTACCTCCTGCTGGGTTGATTTTATTCTCAGGCATACTTTCCCCAAAGTAGAAATTTTGTACTAAATATTACCTTCCCTGGAAGCCTTCACTGTTGTCCTAACGGTCAATTTCACAGAAAAGCTAGTGCTTTATTCCTGATAGCTAGGTATGATTTGACTTCATCTGGGGTGGGCCACCTGCCATTCTTTGATCTAATCACTGTGGCCAGAGAGATGGAGTTCTCAGGATCTCAGTCAGGAGCCTGTTTTGTGGACATCATGGGGAACAGACTACACTCTATCCCAGCCCATAAGATGTGAGTTCTGTAGCCAGGAAAAAGAGAGGAGTAAAAAGTTTTGTGCAAATAAAAGCCCTTCAAAGTCATAGTGTCAATTCATCACTATCATAGTTTTGTGTTGTTTTTTTTAAATAAAAACTCCCATGCATGGTGTAAATTGTAAGATTTCTGGTTGTTAAAAAAGAGCCAGTTCACGTCAGCTAGTTTTTCCATTTCATTTGGAATGTGGAGAATAAGACAGTGAAAAGGATTAGGAGTCAATCAGAGGTAAAGTAAGGAAGAGAGGCTGGTTGCTCAACTCCTTTTTTGAGCCTTACTTGCCAAATCCTGTACCCTGGTCCTGCTCTCCAGATGCCTAATGAGGTAGAGCTGTCTAAGGCCACATGTCAGTCACATGCCTAGTCTCTCTGCTAACCTCCACATGCCCCAAATTGTATGTTTCTCCCACTCTTATATCCATAGTGATCTCACTCTTTTCTTGAATCTCAGCTGTGTAGGAGGAAAGCTAATTAAAACAAGCTACCCTGAGCTGAGAATATTAGCCTCACATTTACTTTCACAGGACAGTTTCCCCTTGGTTCATATAATCAATGGGAAAGAGGTTTGGGCCTGGAGACCTTCCTTAAAATTTTCCATACATGACAGTATGTCAGCCTGCATTCTGTCCTATGTCCTGGGAAAAGATGCAGAAGGGTATTTGAATTATTTCTAGATCAACCTCATATCTCAATCAGACAGCAGGCAGATAACCAGTTTTCATTACTTGCCTCCTAATCCCAAACCTTATGTTTGTCCTCTGGTCTCCTATATTCTTTCTTCTGCCCTTCCAGATGTTTCTCCATTCGGCATTCATTTAGGAAATACTTACTAAGTACCATCTAAATACTAAAGTTGTGATAGACCCAAAGGGAAAGAGAAGAATTAGAACCAGTCCATAAGATTACAATCTCTGAGGATCATGCTATTCATTCTCCTAGGAAGTGAACTGTGAATTTGGCTCAAGGTTTCTGTTTCTCTAACTCATTATATAGGGAGAATGCATTATCCACCCCTGGAAATAGTATGTTCAGCTGTCAGTCCACAGTGGGTTTGGCTCATCCTTAAAAACTGGAAAAGAATCAATGTGAGTTGACCTGGATGTAGAGAAAATTAACTAAGCAAAACCAGGTATATGAATTTTTCCAGTTGGACCTAGTCCCATAAAGTACAAAAACAACTTTACATATCATTAAATATGTGTCAATGTGATATTAGTAGTGAGCTCTGTGTACATGCTTTTTCTTTGTTTACTGCTCCCACACAGAAGGACCATGATGACAATATTGTATCATTATATACCAGCACTGAGGATCACTCTGTGGTCCTCAGGCATGACATTGGGTCATGTTGTAGCTGAGGCAGCAATATAATTGATCCATGAAAACATGATTTTGGCAGCCCCCTTTTCAATAAGGAAGAAAGAATAGGTTGTTCTGGGCTTGAAAAAATTTCTATGAAACAGAGATCTCCAAAAGCCTCACTTGGCATCCATACTCTGCCCTGCAACAGAAAGACCTTGTAATTACCAAATCCACCAGATTCTTTTCAGTTCCCATTTTATTTGATTTTTCAGCAGCATTGATATTGTTATTTGCTCCTTTTTCAAAAGACTGTTTGCCTTGGGTACCAGGATTCTATACTATCCTACTCCTCCACTCTCTCACTGCTCTCTCTAGTTCTCCGTTGCTGACACGCTTCCTCTGTTGATTCAGTTATCCAGCACTTAGTTATTTTTCAATTTTTGCCACATGTTTATTGTGCACCTACTACATACTAGGCACTGGATTAAGTACCGGAAACACAGTGGTAAGCAAAACATACCACCTCTGCCCAATAGGAGCCAACAATATAGTAAAAGGTGCTGGTTCTCTGGGTTATTTGTGTCCTTAAAATACTTTAAAATCATGTGAAGGCAAACCAACCTGACATTTTTTCCTACCTCCCTTCTGAGTTAGCACAAAGGATCATATTGTCAGATTAGGATGACCCAGATCAGAGAATAGCCAGCATCATGGTTTACTAGTAATTTCAAAGCTACTGGCAATCAACTGGCACACATGAAGCAGAGGACAGTAACAGCCTCTGACGTTCCACTGATACATTCTCTCTAATTTAGAGGAAGAGTTGGATGTCTAATAGGCTTGAAGGTCACCTGATGAAATGGTGAGAGAGATTTAGATTATGAAACATGTCCCAAATGGACACCTGAATTATGTGGCATTTTCTAGGGAGCTAGATCCTTGGTTTGTTTACAGTAAGCATTATTAAACTAGGGATGTTCTTTTAAAAGATTTCACAGATGATATACAGATACTCCTCCAAATAAATAGTCTACATAATTAAGAGGCAATTATCAGCTTTCAGCATGTTTATAAGGAAATTAGACAGGGATACTTCTCTCTCTCTCTCCCCCCTCCCCCCCCCCCGTTTCCCTCTCCCTCTCCCTCTCCCTCTCTCTCTCTCACCACTTCCCCTTCCCCTTCCCTATTCCCTCCTTCCTTCCCTTCCTTTCTTTCCCTGGAGTGTTTGACCACTGACATCCTCCCCACCTTCATTGGGAAAGAAAGGGATCAGTGGCCAGCTTTTTTTTATTCTAATGGAAGAGGTACTCTTCCAGCTTCCTTAGAATTATCCTATGTGCATGATCTCTATCCCGTATATTCTCAAGAACTGTACAGGGCCTGGGATTATACCCTACTTGCAAGCTAACAAGTTAGCCTGTTACTATGTCATGGATGCTGGCACAAGACATGAGTCTCCTGGATCAGAGACAAAAGGTTATTATTCATGGCAAAAGCAGTAGCCAGAACTTCATTTGTTTGTGTCAATTCCCCGTGTTCTATCAAAGCTCATGGCAGTGCCACAAAGGACCCAATATAGATGACTGCACATGGGTTGTGGGTTGTAATGTGGGTTGCATTACACAAGGAGAACACCGAGCTTGGGGAATTCACCACTTACATAGTAAGCAAAAGCAAATCTGCTCTTTTTCTCCAGGGAGTCATTTGTTCTTCCCCCACATTTGCTCACTGCGAACACCAGCCTGAAAAGTGGCTTGAGTAGAATGACTCCTAAGTTTCAGGTTTGTGTGTATAGATAGATGATGGCTAGAAAATTAACCTATATGTTTTTTCCTGATATTTATCCACATACCCAATTGCCTAGTAGTTATCTCCAACTTCTCATATCACTTGCCCATCAAATTATTTATATCTAAAACTAAATTATCTATTGTTCAATATTCCTCCTTCAGTGCTGTTTCTGGGACTGTCACGACCATCCATCCAATTACTCTACACTTTAATCCTTACTCTACACATACCAAGCTAATAGAATTTTCTATGAGAACACATAATCTCCTATCCTTAGCACAAGATATCAAGCTCTTTGAGCTTTGTTCCTTCCTAGTATTGTCATTCTCTTCGAAATCATACCATCACAGTCCTATTCGCCTCTCTTTTGAACTAGAGTTTTTCTTGCTGAGAAATTTCACCTTTATGGCTATTAAGCTAATGGAGATTATAGCTTCCAAGAAAGGAGCAAAAGCAGATAGCAGAGGCCAAGGTTCGGAGAAATGGGTAGAGAAGAAATACACACAGGAGAACTGTGAGCAAGCTATTCAAGAATGTACCTTCACACTTCTTGACACTATAAAATATACCATGACTTTGCAGAGGCAGTTTGTTAAATCCTTAATGTTTATAATAGAAATGACTGAAGATTTTCACAAATCCCAAACTCATTAGAATCTTGATGGAATGTGATTTATCCAATAAATTCTCTAAGGAATAGCTACAAATTATGACTTTTTCAGATGACTTTTTTAGTAATTAGAGGTCAACACATCTTTTTTAAAGATATGTGCTGACTTTGAGCCATACTCAATGCCTTCTCCCTTTACGCCAGCTTTACAGTGTATTGGTATCAGTTAGGATGACTTTGTTTACAAACTATAGGAACATGCAACTCGAAATGATTCAACAAGAAAAGGGGGTTATTGGATCACTTAACAGAGAATTCAAGAGGTAGGGAGGACTTCAGGAATAGTTCAATCATTGCTCCGACTCCATTTCTCTGTTAGTCCTTCAGTTCCATCCTATGTTTTTGTTTTTGTTTTGTTTTCCTTTGCTTTTGGCTTTATTTTTAGTGTAACTTCATTAATGGGAGCAAAATAGCTACAGAAGGGATAAGCCTCACACTTACACATTATAATTTCCAGAAAAATGGAGCATTTATGTCCCAAGATTCCCAATCTACATGTTGAGCTTCATGCTAATTGTATCACATCTGATCCTATTCATTCATCCATTCAGGAGAAAGCCATAGGCTAATCCAGAGATGACCTGCTCCAATCATTGTAGTAAATGGGAGTGATATTATGCCAAGTAGTGTCCTCTCCAGAGTTGGAAGAGGGGTGGTGTTTGTCAATCTCGTGTAAACTACATGGATTTTCTAAAGTGAAAGAGGTAAAATTCTCCGAAGGAAAAACTGGGGCTTATTTAGCGTGAGAGAAGAAGCAAAAGAGATGAATCTCAAGCAAGCAACTAGTAAATATTCACAATTCAAATTTTTTCTTTAGTAAACTTAGAAACTATTTTATGCCCTGAATTTTTAAATCTACTTGTAAATGGCCAAAAAAAAAAAGTCAGGAGTCTACTGCCAAGAATACAGACAGGATAAGTGAAGCCAGAGTCCAATTCTGAGATATCCCACAGGAAGTATGGGTGCGTGTGCAGATTAAATGCTGTGGATGACTCTCAAACCCTTCATTTGTTCATTTATTGGTTCATTCATTCAGTCAGTCATTTATAGAACATTTATAGACTGTCTCATCTATGCCAGAAAATGCATAGATCTTTGCCTTTAAGGAGTTCACAGTCTATCAAACACTTTAGAAGTACAAACAAAAAGTCAGTAGTTTTGATATACAGCATGATTACCTCTATAGTATAACACAAACAATAAATCAACAATGGGAAATCTTGTGGAATCTTCAACACACCCATCAAAACTTCCTCCAAATCTAACACTTCTCCAGTGCAAACTCCAGCGTAAGGCACCCCAGGAACACTTACTTTCAATCAACAGATTTCTAATTGAATCTGTGTATTAAATGGCAAATGGAAGAATAATTTATCTTACTCTAGTTTTCAGGTAAATGGTCATAGAATCTAAGAAAAATAATGTGAAACTATTTTGATTGTTTGGAAACAAAAATGGGTCATTGTTGCTTCAGGAAGCTTTTATGTACAAAATACATGTGATAATGTAAATTCTTTCAAGCTATTCATTTCATTCTGTAGCCATCTGGGGAAATTGTTTTGAGGATAAATACAGCAAAAATATTTAGAGAAAGGATGTTAAAAGGAAAAATAGCAGACATAATTGATTCTTTTTGAGGAACTTTTATAGTATAAAGTCATGAGATCCTTGGTCCACATCACAGTGAGAATGCTGAAAAATTTCTAATCACCCTATCTTTATTCCATCAGTGTCCTGGAATTTCTAAGGGCAGGGATTTCTGTAAGCATCTAACATGAAGATATAACTCAGAATTTTCAGAGAAATTGTTTCTTCACATGAAGTATACTTGAAAATAAGATTTTAATGTAATATTGACATTTCTGGTTTTTAAGTCTGCTGGGCAGAATCTTAATAGGAAAGAAAATCACTTGTGGCAGCTTCAGCCTAAGTGTCTAAAACCATGGCAATGTAACATGGTTTCAACCTATATCAGAGGTATCCCATCAGAAAAGAAATAAAGTTTCCTTCATGTTTTACAGATACAATACCTTTCTCTAACTGATAATGCTAAAATTGTCTTTAAATTATTTATTATTATTTTGGAGTAAAAATTACCAGAAATATTAATGGTTTATTTGGGAGAAGTTTTTGATAAATAGTTAAAAATATTTTATAAACTTATGCACTCTAATTTTTTTATTATTTAAATTTTTTTTTTAATTTTTGATCATAGTATTAATTTAACCATTTGGACTGCATTGGTCTAAATTTGGTCAAACAACTGAGATGTTCAGTCAAATAATGACGTTTACGATCCATGTAATATTTATGGTTGAACAGAGGACTATATACGCTCTTGCTACTCAGAGTGTGGTTCACGGGACAACAGCATCAGAATTACCTTGAACTTAGAAATGCAGAAGCTCAAGCTGAACCTTAGATCTACTGAATGATTTTAACAACATCCCTAGGTAATGAAAGCAATAACTACACTAGTACGTCTTAACTTTGTTACACATTAGAATCACTTAAGGTGCTCTTTTTAAAAATCTGTTTTTTATTTTTATTTTTATTAGAGATGTTTTGGTCTTACAGAACAATCATGCATAAAATATATGATTCCCACATACTACCCTATTATTAACACCTTGCATTAGTGTGATGCATTTGTTAAAATTGATGAAAGTACATTTTTATATTTGTAATATTAATTATAGTCCATAGTTTAAATTTGGTTCATTGTTTGGGTTGTGCAGTTCCATGGATTTTTTTTTTTCAATTTTATTCAAGTACCATATATATATATATATATATATATATACAACCTAACATTTCCCCTTTTTATCCACGTTCAGACATATATTTCAGTGATGTTAATTAATTTCATAATGTTGTGCTACCATCACCACCATCTATTACTAAAACATCTCCATCATTCCAAATAGAAACTCCGTACATTTTAAGCCTTAACTCCCCATTCCCTATCCCCACTGCATCCTCTGGTAATTTATATTCTAGATACTGACTCCCTGAGTTTGCTTATTCTAATTATTTCAAATCAGTAAATTTCTACAATATTTCTCCTTTGGTGTCTGGCATATTTACTCAACATGATGTCTTTAAGTCTCACCCAGGTCGTTGTGTGTATCAGAACTTCATTCCTTTTTATGGCTGAATAATATTCCATTGTGTGAATATACCACATTTTGTTTATCTGTATAAATTCCTTCTCAATATATACTGAGAAGTGGGATTTCCGGGTCATATGGTAATTCTATACTTAGCTTTCTGATGAACTGCTAAACTGTCCTCCACAGCTGCTTCACCATTTTACATTCCCACCAGCAATGAATGAGTGTTCCTATTTCTTCACATCCTCACCAACACTTGCAATTTTCCACTTAAAATAGTAAACTGTGATGGTTAGGCTAATGTGTCAACTCGGCCAGGTAATTGTGTCCAGGTGTTAGGTCCAGCAAGCACTGGGCTAATTATAATTCAAGAGCATTTATGGACTTCAATCACCAGTGAGTTTACTGCGTGGATGGCTGATTACATCTGCATCAATCAGGGAGGTTGCATCAGCAATGGGTGACGCTTTTATCCAATCAGTTGAATGCCTTAAAAGGGGAAGTGATTTCAACATTCAGAGAGAATTTTCCAGCTCGTCTTTGGACTGCCACCTTCTCCCAGAAACTCATCAAGGACCTTTCATCAGACTTTCATTGGAGCCCCTGGCTTGCAGCCTGCCTGTGAACCTAGACTTGTGCATCCCCAGGGTCACGTGAGAGACTCTTATAAAATCTCATATTATTGATAGATATCTCCTATTGATTCTGTTTCCTGAGAGAACCCTGACTAATACAGTAGCCATTCTAGTAGGTATGAAATGGTATCTCATTGTGGTTTTGATTTGCATTTCCTTCTGCAATGATGTTGAGCATCTTTTCATGTGCTTTCTGGCCACTTGTATATTTTCCTTGGAGAGATGTCTGTTCAAGTCTTTGGCACATTTTTTAATTGGATTGCTTTTCTTTTTGTTCTTGAGTTGAGTTAATTACTGAATATTAAACTCTCACCAGATATGTGGTTTCCAAATATTTTCTCCCAATGTGTACATTCTCATTTTACTCTTATCATAAATTCCTTTGAGATGTCAAGTTTTTAATTTTGTAGATGTGCCATTTATCTGTTTTTTTTTTTCTTTTGGGCTCTGGGTGTAAAGTCTGAAAAACCATAGCCTAGCACAACACCCGAAGCTGTTTCCCTAGGTTTTCTTCTGGGAGTTTGATAGTTCTGGCTCTTATATTCAGTCTATGACCCATTTTGAGCTGATTTTTTTTTTATTTGCTGGGAGGTAGGGGTCCTCCTTCATTCTTTTGCAAATGGAGATCCAATTTTTCCAGCACATTTGTTGAAGAGTCTATTCTTTCCCAATGGAGTGGTTTTTTGCTCCCTTATCAAAAATCATTTGGCCATAAATGTGAAGGTTGGATTCTGAGTCTCAACTTTATTCCATTAGTCTATATGTCTGTCCTTGTGCCAGTACTATGCTGTTTTGCTTACTGTAGCTTTGTGATACATTTTAAGATTGGAAAGTGTGAATTTTCCAACTTTGTTCTTTTTCAGGATGGCTTTAGCTATTCAGGGCCCCTTACTCTTCCATATAAATTTGATGATTGGCTTTCCCATTTCTGCAAAGAAAGTTGTTGAAATTTTTATTGAAACTGTGTTAGATCTGTAAGTCACTTTGGGTAGAACTGACATCTTAATGATGTTTAGTTTTCCAATCCATAAAGGCAGAATGTCCTTCCTTTTATTTATGTCTTCTTTGATTTCTTTTAGCAATATTTTGTTGTTTTCTTTGTACAAGTCCTTTACTTTCTTGGTTAGATTCATTCCTAGATATTTTATTTTTTAGTTGCTATTGTAAATGGAATTGTTTTCTTGCTTTCTTCTTCTGATTGTCCATTGCTAGTGTACAGAAACACTACTGACTTTGGGTTATTGATCTTGTACTCCACCACTTTGCTGAATTTCCTTATTAGCCTGGGAGTTTTGTTATGTTTTTTTTTTTTTTTTTTTTTTTTTTTAGTATTTTCTGAATATATGATCATGCCATCTGCAAATAGGGAAAGTTTTATGTCTTTCTTTCCAATTTGGGTGCCTTTTATTTCTTTTTCCTGACTAATTGCTCTGTCTAGAGCTCCCAGTACAATGTCAAATAAAATTGGTTATGATGGGAATCCTTGATTTGTGCCTGAACTTACAAGGAAAGCATTCAAATTAAGTATTTCAGTCTTTCAAATTAAGTATGATATCAGCTGTGGATTTTTCAAATATGCCCTTTATTATGTTGAGAATTTAAGGTGCTTTTGAAATGCACACCTCAGGAGGTTCTCACTGTCTGCCATAGTAAACAGTGCCTCAAATAGGGGTGCTTCTGGGGTTTCTAGAGACATCTAGACACTATAGGCTGGGCAGAAAACTCCAGGAAATTGGCACCCCATCAGTGGACCTTACCTTGGAATATATGATAATCCATCACCCCCAATATCAGAGATTCATTCATAATTTTACTACACATGATTCTTCTATTCCATTTATTTGAACCTATAATTAGCAATATAGCTGTTAAATATATGTCCCAGAGACATAAATCTTCCAACTGTTCATATGTCGAGTGAGTCTTGAATCTCAACAGAGTTGTAGCCAATACCTACTTTCCAGTTCATCAGACTCACCCAGGACAACTAACAAAAGGTTGATGATGGATAATGCCCAACCCAAGAAGCAGAGAATATCTTCAACTGCAAACAAGACAGTTCCATCTCTGTGGGATCTAAGCCCCCTCAACTGGAGGCAGAGTTGGGCATCACCATCCCTAAATCTTCAAGATAGAAGAAATAACACAAAAGGGGAGAATACAACTGTGGACTAAAGTAAACTTAGTATTATTCTAGTAATGGAAGAACTTGTAATATGATTTAAAGACAGTGGTCACCAGATGTTCTGAGGGGTGGGAGAGGGAACAGTGGGTGTAACATGGGACATTTTTGAGACACTGGAATCATTCTGCCTGATACTACAATGACAGATACCAGCCATTATACATTTTGTCAAAACCTGTAAAACTGTGCAGTGCAAAGTATAAAACATAATTTAAACTATAGACCATGGTTAGTAGCAATGCTTCAATATGTGTTCATCAATTATAACAAATGTACCACACTAATAAAAGATGTTGTTAACAAGGGAAAGGGTGAGAGCAGGAGAAGGTGGGGTATATGGGAATCCCCTATATTTTCGATGTAATGTTTATGTAATCTAAAGCTCCTTCAAAAATAAAAAATAAAAATTGTTTTTTAAAAAATCATGGTTTTATTTTATTAAAGTTCACATGAAAGGTGGTAAATTCAGTCAATCTAAAGAAATTAAATAAAATTCTAATAAAATTTTGGAAGAAATTTTAAATTGTAAAACCCAATCTTGACAAGTCTTAGAGTCAAGTGGGGAAAGTATTTTTTTATATAGTAAAATTTTTATAAAGTTATATATTTCAGGAGGATAATCTGTATAACTTGTTCTTTAACGTATTACTCTTTTGTAAGCTATCCTTAGGGAAAAAAGTAACATACAACAATTTTCATGGTAGAATTATATATGATAAGGTAAATTAGCATCAGTTCAAATGTTTAATAATATTTGTGTTTAAGCACCCCATGGCATATTACCATATACCATTTTAAATGACAAGTGGAATGTAATACATGGAAATGTTTACATGAAATAAATTAAATAAAATAACTCAAACCCACGATCATATTACCAAATTGTATAGAAATATATGACTGTTATTGGCCTATATAAGAAATGGATTTTTAAATTATTTAAGCACATTTAATGTTATTTTACTATATATTCAGAATTTGATACCATTAGCCCCTTGTTCTGAGATTCCAGACTAAAAACAATGAGGTTTTTTAATTGGTGTAGTAATATGTACACAACCCGAAATTTCCCTTTATATCCCTTTTGAAATATACATTCAGTGGTAATTACATTCACAAAGGTGGGCTTGCATCACCATCATCCATTGGCCAAAACTTTTTCATCACCACAAACCAAAACCCTGTACCAATTAAACATTAACTCCCCACTTGTTTACCCTACCTAGCCCCGGTAGCCTGTATCCTAATATCTGACTTTATGAACTTGACTATTCTGCTTACTTTATATAAGTAAGATCATATCATATCTCTCTTTCTGTGTCTGGCTTATTTCACTCAACATGATGCCTTCAAAGCTCATCCATCTTGTCATATTTATCAGAACTTCATTACTTTATATGGCTGGATAATATTCCATTGTGTATATATACTACATTTTGTTTATCCAGTCATCTGTTGTTTGACCTTTGGGTTGTTTTTACTTTTGGGCAATTGTGAATAATGTCACTATGAATATCAGCATGGGATTATCTGATTGAGTCTCTACTTCCAATTCTTTTGGGTATATAATGAGAATTGGGATGGCTGGGTCATATGGTAATTCTGTATTTAACTTTCTGAGGAATTACAAATCTGTTCTTCACAGTGGTTGTATCACTTTGTATTCCCACCAACAATATACCAGTCTTCCTATTTCTCCACATCCTCTCAAACACTTGTTTTTTCTGTTTTTTTTTTTTTCCTCTGAATAATCACCATTCTAGTGGGTATGAGAAGGTATCTCATTGTGGCTTTGATTTGCATATCCCTGAAGGCTGACAGTGAGCATCTTTTAAAGTATTTATCGGCCATTTTTGTTTCTTCTGTGAAGAAATATTATTAAGGTCTATTGCACATTTTAAAATGCCATTGTTTTTTTGTTGTTGTGTTGTAGGAGCTCCTTATATATTCTTGATATAAAACCCTTACCAGATATATGGTGTGGCAGTTTGAAATTATTTTATGAACCCCAAAAAGAGAACGATTATATTTATAAAATAATCCATTCCTATAAATTCCTTTCAATTGAACTACATCAATGAGGTGTGACACAGGTTGAGTCTCTGCCCTCTTGCTATGTCTGATAAAAACAGAGACACAGACACAGGAAAATGAAGCTGCTATTTTTTTTAAACAAATCAATTTTATTGATACATATTAATAAACATACAATTCATCCAAAGTGTACAATCAATGGTTTTTGCTATAATCACATAGTTGTACATTCATCACTTCAGTCATTATTAGAGCATTTTCATTATTTCAATAATATTAATAAACAAACAAAAAAAACCAGACAAACAGACAAACAAGAAGATTCCTCACCTCTCAATCTCTCTATGCTTCCCACCCCCTGCACATAGCTGCTGTTTCTGGCCCTCCTCTCCAAAGTGTACAATTAATGGCTTTTAGTATAATCACAATGTTGAACATTCATCATCTCAAAAATTTTAAAACAATTTAATAACTCCAAAAAGAAAGACTCCACACCCCTAAGCATTCCTTCCTCAGACCTACATAACCACTAATATCCTTTCATCTTTATAAATTGATTTATATTTACACTTTATATAAATGGAATTGTATACAATATGTAGTACTCTGTGACTGGTCTCCTTCACTTAGTATAATGATTTGGTGAGGTTTTTTTTTTTTTTTTTTTTTTTGTCTGATATTAAGTTTTTGTACTATTAACTTAAATTTGTTCAACTTCAAAGAAAAATGGTCTTATATATGCAATTCTATTCATATTCATATTTCACATAATATATTTAGTTCATAATAGGACAATCATACAGTATTTGTCCTTTTGTGTCTGGTTTGCTTCCCTCAACATAATGTCCTTCAGTTTCATCCATATTGTCATGTGTTTCATGACTTCATTTCTTCTTACTGCTGTATAATATTCCATCATCTGTATACTCCACAATTTGTTTAACCATTCATCAATTGAAGGACACCTGGGCTGTTTCCAACTTTTGGCTATTGTGAATAATGCTGCTATGAACATCGGTGTGCAGATATCTGTTCATGTCACTTCTCTCAGTATGGTATTGCTGGGTCCCATGGCAAGTCTATATTCAACTTCCTTAGGAACCACCAAACAGTCCTCCACAGTGGCTGTACCATTCTACATTCCCACCAACAGTGAATAATCGTTCCTATCTCTCCACATCTTTTCCAACATTCAAAGTTTTCTGACTTTTTAACAGCAGCCAGTCTAATAGGTGTGAAATGGTATCTCGTAGTTTTGATTTGCATTTCCCTGATGGCTAGTGATGTTGAACATTTTTTCATGTGTTTCCTCGCCATTTGTATTTCTTCTTTGGTCGGTTGTCTTTTCAAGTCTTTTGCCCATTTTAAAATCAGATACTTTGTCTTTTTATTGAGTTGTATAATCTCCTTATATATCATGGATATTAAACCCTTATCAGATATGTGCTTGCCAAATATTTTCTCCCATTGAGTGGGCTGGCTTTTCCCCCTTTTGACAAAGTCCTTTGAGGTGCAAAAGTGTTAAAGTTTGAGGAGGCCCCATTTATCTATTTTTTCTTTTGTTGCTCATGCTTTGAGTGTAAGGTTTAAGAAACTACCACCTACCACAAGATCTTGAAGAGGTTTTCCCACATTTTCTTCTAGGAATTTTGTGGTTATTGTTTTTATATTTAAGTTCTTGATCCATTTTGAGTTAATTTTTGTATAAGGTGTGAGATCGGAGTTTTCTTTCTTTCTTTTGGCTATGGCTGTCCAGTTCTCCCAGCACCATTTCTTGAATAGACTTTTCTGGCCCAGCTAGGTGGGCTTAACAGCCTTGTCAAAAATCGCTTGACTGTAGATGTGAGGGTCTATTTCTGAGTTTTTGATTCAGTTCCACTGGTCAATCTGTCTGTTCTTATGTCAGTACCATGCTGTTTTTACCACTGTAGCTAAGTAATATGCTTTAAAGTCGGGAAATGAGAGTCCTCTAACTTCGTTCTTTTTAAAGACATTTTTGGCTATTCGGGGCCCTTTACCCTTCCAAATAAAGTAGATTATTGGCTTTTTGATTTCTGGGAAGCTGCCTTTTTTTTTTTAATCTATATATTTTTTAGTTTTGAAGCTGCCATTTTTGACCCTGCCATGTCATGGAGTACTAGGGGATTGCTTAAGCACAAAGCCCCCAAGAGGCTGGACCCATGGAGCCACTCAAGAGGAAAGAAGCCTCCAAGAGGCTCAAATAGCTGAGACCCAGGGAGAGAAGAGCCATTTGCCCAATAGCTTGCAGCTGAACTCAGGAAGAATGTACAGCAGCCAAGACTGATAGAGGAGGCCTTGGAAGAGACAAGCCCTATGTGTGGTTGTCCTTAGCTGAGCTCAAACCTTGGTAAAGATTAGCAGCCATCTTGCTTCAAAACGTGGCAGCCGACTTTGGTGAGAAAGCACCTCTTATGGTGCCTCAATTTGGACTTTTCACAGCCTTGGAACTGTAAGATTTAACCTCAAAGAAATCCCCTATGTAAAGCCCAGCATTTCTGGTACTTTGCATTGGCAGCCCTTTAACAAACTAAAGCATATGGTTTCCAAATATTTTCTCCCATTCTGTAGGTTGTCTTTTCACTTTCATGATGAAGTCCTTTGATGCACACATTTTTTAAAATTTTGATGAAGTCCCATTTATCTACTTTTTTTCCCCTGTTGCTTAGGCTTTTATTATAAAGTCTACAAAACCGTTGCCTAACACAAGATATTGAAATTGCTTCCCTATGTTTTCTTGTAGGGATTTTATAGTTTTAGTTCTTATATTTAGGTCTTTGATCCATTTTGAGTTAATTTTTGTATATGGGTTGAGATAGGGGTTCACCTTCATTCTTTTGCATATGGCTATCCAGTTCTTCCAGCACTGTTTGGTGAAGAGACTATTCTTTCCCCACTGAGTGGACTTGATACCCTTGTCAAAGATCAGTTGGTAAAGGTGGGAAGGTTTATTTCTGAACTCTCAGTTCAATTCTGTTGGTCTATCTGTCTTTCCTTGTGCCATTAACATGCTATATTGATTACTGTATCTTTATAATAAGTTTTAAATCAGGACATTTGATTCCTCCAACTTTGTTCTTTTTCAAGATAGTTTTGGCTATTCAGTGCTTCTTATCCTTCCACATGAATATGATGTTTCCATTTCTGTGAAGAAGTCTGTTGGAATTTTGACTGGAATTCCGTTGAATCTGTATATTGCTTTGGGTATAACTGACATCTTAACAATGCTTAGTCTCCCAATCTATGTACACAGAAGGTCCTTCCATATATTTAGATCTTCTTTAATATCTTTCAGCAATGTTTTCTAGATTTTCATATACAAGTCCTTTATATCCTTGGTTAAATTTATTCCTCTAGAAATAATAATTTATTATTTTAGTTGCTATTGTAAATGGAATTTTTTTTCTTCATTTCCTTTTCAGGGTTTTCAGTAGTAGTGTATAAAAACATGACTTATTTTGGGGTGTCGATCTTCTGATATCAGCTGTAGGCTGGCATGGGGCTTGTCTCTCTTGGCTTCTCAGCTGCTCTAGTCTCTTCGCAAGGTCAGCTGTAAACTATCAGGTGAATGGCTCACCTCTCCCCGGGACTCCAGGATCAAAACTGACATAGTTGTCTCTTCTTCTTCTGTATGTTCTTCTGGGTGTCTTCTTGAGTGAGTGTCTGTTTCTATTAGTCCACCAAGGGGGTAGGGACACAACCCTGAATCACGCCCTACTGATGTGGTAGAATCAAAGCCCTAATCTTGATTTAGTCAAGTAAACATAAAACTTTTGAATTTAATATAAACAAAGAGTTTAATACCCAGAGGAACAAACCAGTTAACAAACAAAATCGATATCATTTTTTTGGAATTCATAAATAATATCAAACTGCTACTATCTCTCAGGGTGGGACCATGGCATGGGTATTTTTAAGTGCTAACTGCCTATTATTTAGGGTTCTCCTGAGAAACAGAACTGATAGTACATATATAAACATTAAGAAATTTATTATCCAAACTGGCTCATACAACTGTGGGGATTATTAAATCCAAATTCCGTAGGGCAATACACAAATTCGGAAATCCGATAAAGTTTAATTAATTCCCCAGGAGAAGCTGGCTGATTGAAGTAGAAATAGAGATTCCTCTTTCTGACTGCTGAAATCATCAGTTCTCCCTTTAATACATTCAAATAATTGAATGAAACTTCTTTCATTGCTGAAGGCAATCTCCTTTGTTGATTGTACAGGTAATCAGCCATGATGCAATCAACTGACTAAGGATTTAAACCCACAAAATATCCTCACAGTACAGTAACAATCAGGCCAGTGCTTTCTTGACCAAACAACTGGACACCATAACCCAACCACGTTGACATATGAACTTAACCATCACTCTCTTCAGGCGATTTTTTTATGTGCTGCCGGGTTTGAGAACTATTTGTTACACGATGCCCTAACAATCAGTTCATTCAATTTATTCTGAAAGTGAAAAAAAATAAGCCAAACCAATTACTTAGCAGTTTGTAGCATTCTATAAATTATTGATTTTTTTTTTAACTTTTGATGTATTTGCTTTGCTACCATGTTAATATAGCTTATTATGTCTCACCCTCCCAGAAGTATATTGTATTGTAATGCTTCACTATCCAAATTGATTAAAAGGAGATTTCAGGTTTATTTCAACTTTACTTTCCCCAACTTTATCTTCCATCTTGACTGATCCAAATGCTGGCTCTCATACTGTGCACATTCAAACCACTACCCCTTTGAATTGCCCACCCTCTTCTCCAAGCATTCAATTCCCAGTTTTCACCTCAATTTTTATTCCCTTATCACCCTATCTTAAGTGGGTTTTCCCTCTCCTGAATTCCCAACTTGTTTATTGCTCCTGTCATGCACTCTCACTTTATGTTCTTACATTTTTAGATCTACTCTTTTGTAGAATGAAAATGCTCATTGCTTAATTTTCACATCTAATATCAAACATGAGCAATCTATACCAGCATCTTGTGCTTAAATAGGGAAGAAGAAGAAGAAGGAAAAAAAAAACATAGCTTTTATGTATGTAGGGCACTCAAAACAAAGAAACAACTCTAAATTTTAGATTTTTTAAATTATTTTTGAGAGCCTATTATGGCCTGCCAGTACATAGTATGGTTCACATAACCACCTCCTATTTATTTCACACAACACTGGAAGATAGAGGTAGCTATCTGTATTTTACTGATGTGCTTTACCATTCCAAATGAAATTATACTACCACTCACTGAAATACTATATTAAAACATATCTTTATACATTAGCCCAGTTAATCCTTAAAATGACCCCATAAAATACATGTGTCACTCATTTTCCCCATTTTATAGATGAAGAAAGTGAGTCACAGAAAGGTAAGGTGACTAGCTAATAAGTGTCAACACTTTGATATTTTTCCCAAGATTATCAAACTCAAAATACAGATGAAGTTTGATTTGCTTTGCCTATTTGTGTTTTTGTATGTGTGTGTGTTTTCTAATATATTAAAGTACACTCAATTTAATGTTGGAACACTTTAAGAGTATAAGCACATTAAAACATACAGAAAGAAGGCTCATTCTCAAAACTTATAATCTTTGGACACAGCCCAATGATCTTTTTTTTAATACTAAATTTGGTTATTTTGCCAGAAAATTATAGAAGCTTAACAGGTGGGGGTAGGGTGAGGGTGTGGTTATATTATACTTTTTTCTTTAGAATTATTTTCTATTATACAAGTAATACCTTAAGAATTTTTACTTGATAAAAAAAAAATAGCACAATATAGATAGGACCAAAATCCTTTTTTTCCAACACTCCCCTGAAACACACTCCACTCCACCCAGTCTAAATACTTTCTTTCCACCACAGAGGCAATCTTTTATGTCAGTGTGTATCTTTTAAGACATTTTCCAATATATTTAAATACACATATATAGTCTAGTAAAATAATCCTTGATGATGGCAAGGTCATTTATCATCTAAAACACATTACTCTTGGTAATTAAGAATTTGATTTGTATGTTTGAAAAAAAAAAAGATATGGGAAAGATAACTAGTTCAGAGGTTGATAGAATCAAGATTCAAAATCAGATTTCTACCCTGTGGAATGCTATCCTAAAGACAGAAAGATAAATTTTAGTCAGCATAAATATTAAAGTCTTCCATAAAGTACAAGTAACAATTGGAGAATTCTGGTTTGACATTAGTTTATATGAAAAAGACCTAGAGATTTAATTATTACAGAATCAGATTTTAATAAAAATTTTACCAGTTTGAAAAGTCAGTAGTTGAAATCTCTAAAATAATATTCCTTTAAAATAACAGAAATTACTCCAAAACATCTAATTGCACAAAGAAAATAACTAAATTTGTATTTTAGTTTCCTCAAATGCCATGCAGTGGGTCAGTTTTAACAATGGGAATTTATTGGCTCACAGTTTTGAGTCCAAATCAAGGCATCATCAAGGCAATACTTTCTTCCCTAAGACTGGCCTTCTGGGCCTGACTGCTGGCACTCCTTGATCCTTAGCACCTAAGTCACATGGCAATGCACATGGCAGGCTCTCCTGGCCTCTCCATTTAATTTCAGTTTCTGGCTGCTCCCTGTGGCCTTCTCTTTCTCCATCTGAATCTCTTTCCACTTATGAAAGACTCTACCTATAGGATTAAGGCCCATTCTGATTGAGGTGGGCCATACCTTAACTGAACTAACATCATCAAAAGATACTGCTTACAATGTGTTTACACCCATAGGAATATATTAAATTTAAGAACATGTTTTTCTGGGGTATAAACCACCTCATACCCCAACAAAGACATGTTCTTAATCTTAATCTACATTCCTGTAAGTGTGAGTTTATTTGTAAATATTTATTTGTAAATTACTGAAGTCCTTTAAAAGCAGAATGAAATTCAGACTAAGAGAGAGAGAAAAGCCACTGACGGAGAAGTCAGAAGCTGAACATCGGTGGAACTGGGAAGAAAAGGGAGAGGCCAGGAAAGACTACCATGTGCATTGCCACGTGACAGAGGAGCCCAGGACCAAGGATAACCAGGAGCCAGCCCCAAAACACCACCATCTTCAGGACTTTATTGCCCTGATGATGCCTTGATTTGGATTTTTCCCTAATCTCAAAACTGTGAGTCATTAAATTCCCATTGTATAAACCAGCCCATTGCAAGGCAATTGCTCGAGCAGCCAAAGAAACTGAAACAAGGTACACAATTCAATCTACTACAGTCCTACGATGAGACCCTGTATTCCCTCTGAATTTTGATGTCTACTCAATTAAGGATCTTGCCCTGTGGAATTAACCCCACTTGGTGCAAAATTAATTGTCTGGTATGAGAACTTATATTGTAGTGAAGAATATTCACTCCCAACATTCTTTGCAGGGATATCTGGGCTTGGGGCAGGGGAATTCAAGGACATTCTCTGCCTGAGATTCATGCTTTCTCATGCTAAATCTTGACATCTCTGCCCTAGGATTATTATTGCTGCCCGAGGATGATTATTCCTTTGAAATTTACCAGAGACTTAGATTTTGAGTTAAAAAAAAAAAAAAATCCAAACAAAGAAAACTTAAAAGTTCTTCATCCTAAAAATTCCACCCTTCCTTAGGTTTGTGGATATCTTCTTTTTGTGATTTTAGGTACATAAATACTGATTACATAGCACACAGGGCAGTATAAGTTCTGAGAAATGAATTCATTTTGTTTATTAAAGTAATCTCAAATATATATATGTTAAGTACTGCAGAAAATGGCCCCTGAGTGAACAGGAAGAGGCTGAAATAATGGAGGAAAATAATTGGTGTATGTTAGGAACACCAAACCTTGTTTTTATTTGAATTTATCTGTTTCTTTCCTTATGTCCATCCACCATAGCACATCACAAGGAGACTCAAGGCCTCAAGTCTATTACTGGTTTATTCAGCAGGGTCAGACCAATAATAAGTGTTTATATACTAGTGTGTGCTGTTCCAGATACAGTAGCTTATTGTAATTCTCCTCTCCAGTTTTCTTTCCCCCAAAACTCAATATCTCCAATCTGTCTAATTAACCTGTAAGTGAAAAATAGAAAATTGTGAAACAATTGCTATACTTATTGTTGCTGGCTTAAAAAGCTCAATAAATTTTCTATTTACAACTTCTTGTTTACACTGTAGAGCAAAATGGATCAAACAAGCAAAGATTTGTGGCAACAGAGATGGTGCCTTTGTACAATATAACACATACTGAGTATCAAAGAAATACCGTGCCACTTCTCCGAAGCTGACATTGGAATGACATTGTAATCCTGGCCATCTGTCTTCCTCCTCTAGATGTCGATGAATGTGTGGTGGTAAATGGAGGCTGCCAGCAGCGCTGTATTAACACTCTGGGCACTTTCCACTGTGAATGTGATACAGGATACAGACTTCATGCTGATGAACGCACCTGCATAAGTGAGTAAATATTAGAATCAGCTTGAAGCCGTTTCCAGTGAAAATCGACCTGCCCATGTAGTGGCAGAGAGGAAAGATTTTCCTATTGTAAAAATATCTAAAGAAGCTGACAGTTTTCAAGAACAACTCTATTATTTAGAATTTTTAAAGAACATATATTTTGTTATTAAAAGACTAAATTCTGAAAGGGTTAAAAAAGATGAGGAAGGAAATACAGAGATTAACATTCACAAACAAAACTTGAATCCCCAGAATATTTCCTTCATCATTTCCACTACATGCAAAGTGTAAATTTGTGAAATTTGTGAGTTGCTGCTTATAATAGCAAGGACAGCACAAAACCACAGTGAAGTGAGGATGCTGGGCCATTGTAATCACTAGCTATGCCAGTAACTCACTTCAGACCAGACTCAGAACTGGACTCAGAATCAGACTCATGATTGTAATTCAAGCTTCAGCAAAACTGCAACAGATTATAAACCAAGGATTTTAGAGGTGCTCAAGAATAGTTGAAACTACAAACATTAAATCTGAGAATTCTAGACATTTATTGTTCATCAAAATGGTCTTAGATATTTTTGGGTGACTATTAGTTTTAATCTTCTTTGTATATATCTGAATTTTATACATTTACTAAAATGAGCCTGTGCTCCTTTTATAGACAGAAATAAAAACAGAATAAACTTTTAAAATAAAATGGTCTTGGTATGATTTATAAGTGCTCTTTTTTATTTTAACTGAAGTCATTTACATAAAAAATGTTTCTTTCATTGAATGATGATTCTCATATGGGCCTGAGAGATGAATTATTTTTCCTTTCCTAAAGGAAGATGAACATTATTTTCATTTAACATGACCTTGACATAGGTAACCATGAGTCTTGAACTCTTTCCAACTTTTTTTAATGGAATAAACATGCCTTCTAATTTTACCTCCAGAGCCCTTTAAAAATATTCATTATATTAAAAGAGTAGCAGCTTGAACAATACAATTAATTGCCGATTTCATTAACATAGGATATGTTAACTAGTCCATTCACACAATATTAGTAGTATTTTATAGTTATTTTATAATTATAAATCTTGGAATAAAAATAAGCCAATTTCACCTAGTTTCATAGTATATACTCCCTGTTTCTTTTTCTTAGCATCTCTTATATCAAATGAGAGAAGGCAAAGGCAAATAGGTAAAATGTCCTAGTCACAGGGCTGATTTTGATATGAGAAACAGAGGCTCTATGAACAAAAAAGGACTTTTCCAAAGTTGAATGAAGGTACAAATAGAAGTCAGATCCCATTACCAGGAAACTCAATATTGTAGTGATTGCATCTACAGCAAGCACGTGTATGTTATTTAGTTGTGGGACAGCAGCCTGTGCATATTTATTTAATCCAAATTTCCCCTTCTTTTTGCAGGTTTACTGGTCTTGATAATGGGACTTCCTTTCCCATACCCATCCCCAAGCTATAAGGTCTTCAGCTAGTAACATCCTTAAACTGGTACTATAACTTTTCTCAGTCACAAACTATTTAAGGCCAGCAAGATTACCAATACATGAAGATGAGTTATTTATCAGCAAAGGTCAAGCTGATGTGAATTTTTGTCTGATATAAGACTATTTTGCAAAGTATTGATTTATATAAACCTATGTTATCTGGTCTTTGTGATAAGGCAAAATCAACACTAGTGATCAACTAAATTGTATTTACAGGTATAATTCATTTTCTAAACCCTGGCAGTTATTAGCTATTTTTTATTAAAATCACTAAGTTTCTCTCTTAGTCTTCACCACATAGCCCCTTAGTTTTCCAATTTTTGTTTTGTTTTGTTTTAATGACATTGGGTCAAAAGTGGAGTTGGATAAGGACATTGTGGTTTAACTTTTCTTCTGTTTCTATTCCTTAAAAGTTGATTACTACTGTACAAATATATGGACATTGTGGTAATCACTTATTTACAGTACTATGTGCTTATCTCCATATGTGGAATTTCAACATAGTGTACAAATTAAATTGATTTTTAATTATATGAGGAGTGAATTAAGCTCATGAGAAATATGGATTTCATGAATGCAATATTTTAAAGCAGTTAACGCCATAGATTTCATTCTACAGAAGTTATTGGACCAAATGTATGGCACTTGACCTTAGTGGAAATTTTGATGCCTTTCTCATAAGCATACACTGAAGTTTAGGTTTCAAAATAGGGTCTTAAGAATCTCTGTTGATAGAGCTTACAATTCTAACAGCCTTATTAAAATAGCCCCAAAAGAATTTAATTAAGCACTTTGTATTTAGATATTGATAATGCACGCTAAATGTCAAGAACTGTTTATTTGCTTATTGTTTTGAAAGAAAGGGTTTACTGTAGAGAATTGAGTTTCACATTGCTCTGTATTTTGGCTTATACCATAGGAAGGGTAAGTTGATATTTTTAAGAATAGGAAAATTTAATTAACTCACTTTTTCCTTGGGTTTTTGACTAGACAGGAGACTCAGAATGGTCATTGATACTTAATGGGAGATTGCTGTAGACAGAAATTAATTGTGATCCTTGGTAGAGTCACAGAGATGGAGTTATAGGATTTTATGATTTCACTAATTTGAAGTACTTTAAATTAATTGCCTTCCTTTCTTCTCCTCCCCCTCCCTTCTTTTCCTTCATTTTGCCCATTCTGCCCATAATTCATAGGCTTAGGCTATTATGACTTTTGAGTTAGAGCTTCTGCACTTTCTCTTAATCAAAACTACAGTAAAGTAAACTCTCTGCACCCCCAAACACTTACAGAGTTTCATGTGACTTCATTTCAAAAAAGGGCTCCCTCTATAAAGGCTGTGCTTTCATGGTGATATATGTGCAGTGGTTACTGGTCAGCCTCTGTCAAAATGAAAAAAGTTTCACACAATGGTGCAAGATAAAGCGTCTGTATTAGCCGCTGGCTAAGGCAGCAGGAATTGTGAGTTTATACAACCACTTGACTCACCAAAAAGGGTTGTGGAGAATGTTGATACAGTGTGGTCCATAAAACAGGGTATCATGACTTTAGTGGACCTCAGAATAATACCCTGAAATTGTCTGCAAATTTGGGGTATGTGTCTCATTTTGCTAGGGGCTAGTAATTATAATTTTCATCAGATTGTTAAAGAAGTCTATGGCACCCCAATATATACCACATATCTTTTTGTCCCTCTGATAGTACCTTATAAAAGGTGTATAAATAGGAGGATCTTATGGTACTGTCATATCATGATAAAGTATGCTGCCTCATGATATTGTCATATAGTCTGATGCAATACTGGTCAATGACTGCTTCTCCCTCCAGCCTCCTTTATAATGGGATTCCAAGCCAGTGCCCTAGGTCTCTGTCTTTGAGCAGTACAGTTCCTAGCCCACTGTCAGCTCTCCTGAAAAGCAGCATCAGGAAAAATCAGTCTGAGATGTCCCCATGTGTGAGGAAGATCACAGTAAGTGAAGCCAGCTACACCTAGGTGGTGGAAGGGCAGAAACAAGTAGGGGGAAGCATACAAAAGTTGAATTCTTGCCATATTTGAGATACCTTTGCTATTGGTATTCCCCATTAACACAGGTAATACCAAGCAATTTATATACTTTAAATTTTTCTTTTTTGGAAACCAATAACTTAAAAAATGTAAACTAGATTTCAGAAATCTTCAGAAATGCAGAAATCATGATGTTTGTTTAAAGTGTTAACGAACAAGTGGAATCACTGCCCAATGAGCATAAAGACCAATTCTGTGACACCAGGGTTTCAGAGAGAGATAGAGCTGTATTATGAGATGGCCAAGTAAGGAGACAGGAAGTAAGCTCAGATCTGACTCCCTGAGGTAGAATTTATTAGGGATTTTATGAAATTAAACAAAGGGAGGAGGGGTTATTTATGAAATCTAAGTTGGAGCATCGTGATTGGTTGTGTATACATTCAAATTAAGGATTCACGTTGGCTTATGAAACTTTTCAGCTAACTGGGATACACATCTGGCTGTAAACGAGGAGCATGGGAAGAATCTGGTTACAGCATGGTTATAAATCACTTAGCAAATACAAAATAACTACAATAAGAAGAAGAGGAATAAGGTAAAATAACAATTATAGTAAGTAAAGGAAATAACAAGTAAAGAGAAGTATGCTGGCAGTGGCCTTACAGATGTGAGATTACAAGTGTGCCAATTAAATCTCATCCATTTGAACGAAGGACAGTTGGCACAGTGGAATCCAACTTGGCATGTAACCTTCAACAAGTCACTTAATCTCTCTACATCCCAGTTTCCTCATGTGGAGAATTTATACAATGTGAGCTTAGAAGTGTTTCATATCTGATGTGTTAGAATTTCATGGAGTTTCCAAAAGTATTAATTCATTACAAATCATCTGATAACCCATATTTTTAAAAACCCCTTTGGAGTGTGTATAATAACTATTTTATAGAGCTCTGATTTTATTAGAAAAATATTTAAAGTACTCAGACTTTAGCCAAGCATAAAGACAGAGTGTACAGATTTTCTGATCCAGTTTGATAAAAATGAGTGGATAAAAATGTTTTTATTGAAAAAAATTATAGCTTTGGTGCTTTTGTGAAAATGCTGTTTTCCATATAATAGAATCATATCTAGAAGGAATCAGAGGAATAATACAGACCAATCTCCTATCTTAGAGATAAAATGTCTGAAAGCCAGAGACATCAAGTAACTGTCTTTTTCATAGTGGAAAGAAAAACCTAGTTTTCAGAAAAGCCTGGCTCTTCTCACTCCCAATCCAATACTTTCAAATAATTTTTAAGTATAAAAAATAGACCAAAAACACCATAAAAACACTGCCAAATGAAATTCTTACTTTCTATTTTAGTAAATAGAATTAAGGGTTAAAAGAGTGTATTTTCATAACTATTGATGAAAGGAGCCCACCTTATATCAATTTGCAAATACAAACTTTCCACTTCTCGCATACACTTCCATTATATGCTCCAACAAATCCTGGCTACTATCAATTCTCCAAGTAAACTAGGCCCTTTTCCACTACCACACTCTACTTTACTCCTACCCTAGAATATCTCTCACCTCTAAGTCTCCACCTATAAAAATTCTACTTAAAAACTTCTGTGTTACATGGCCCATTAAGTCTTCCCTGGTTACCCCAGCCAAAGGCATTCTGTCTTTTCTCTGAAATCTCACATAATTTTACTTGTATTGCCTTAATGGCTCATCATAATAGACAGTCTTATATAGTACAATTGGGCTTCCAACCAAATCAAAGTCCTCTTAATAGTCACTTCCAAGTGTGGTCTTTTCTTTTCTTATCTTGATGCCCTTTGTCACTGTTAACCTCTCATTTTTCTAGATCTTTCCCTTGACTTAATGAAATCACAATTTCTGCCATCAAATCCTGCCTCTGTACTTTCGTTCTTGTTAACAGGTTAACTTTAGAAATCTTCTCCTCTCCTTTCCTCTCCTCTCTTCCTTTTAGTTACACTTTCTCTATTATATCTCCATTTTGCTTTTATTTTTTTACATGTAAGTTAATATGTGTACAATATTTAGATTATTACCTGGCACATTGTAAGTATTAATTGTTAGTTATTATTATTATCAATGTCTTTATTATTTTGTAACAGAATATTAAAAGAGATAAAAGACTTCACCCAGATGGATTTGGTTATTGGGGAAAATCTCAAACTTATTCCAGTATTTCTACTTTCAGACATTTGCCACTATTTTTCATTACAAAATATATTATCCTTTGATAGCTTTTAATTTGTGATTTATTGTTAAGGTAGACTTTAGTAAGTAATACTAAATATGAGTACTGAAAATATAGACCAAACTCTGGCAATTTTTGGTGGTTGTTTCATAACATCCAGGAGCTAGATACTAAAATAATTTATATTACACAAAGTTTCAGTATTTAACTGTGTAATTTGCATTTTGAGTAGCTTGTAAAGTTTAAGCTATAATTTGATATACCTCACAAAATCTTCCTTGGATTTCCATTTTTAATAACAACCTGTGAAACATGCTCAGCTCAAATTTCCATTCATAATCATGTCTTTCCCCTGATGTATTTACTGAAATTGGCCTTCCTGGAGGAGTGAAAGAATTAAATGATTGAAATTTTTAATGCTGCATAGTTGTCTTACTTCTCTTTCATGCCTTGAGCACGTAGGTTTCTTACCATCTGCGTTTACTAACAAATGATCAGAATTACTGATGTCTGTACAGAGAAACCTCAGATAAACAAATTTTTAATTATTTTATTCTCTAATACAAGAATTCTTTATTTTCAATTGCATGTAGTGCTCAGAATTTGTTTACTTCAATGACTCCTTTTCATTCTCACTAAATTAGATAAAAAGAAGAAGAAAGGTTACCAGAAGCTGTAATCCGAAGATGTTCCTGTGTGCTTAAGTATGTAAAATGGTGGAGTCAATAGTTTTACTTTAATTACAAATAAGCATAAGTTGGGTGGCACACAGAAGGTAAATGTACAACCTAGAAGCTTGATTAAAATAAAGGTATTCTTAGTAGAACTTTGAACTTGAATAAATTTCCTTATATCAGATTTTCACTAGTTCCACATTTTAAAATAATGTTAAGCTTAAAATAAATGATTGCAAAAAGCATCAGATTGTGGTGGTCTTCACACAATGGATTCTTTTGTTTTGGATCTCAGTGTTCTGCTCAGTGATATCTAAAGTCTTATTTGATGAAAGTGCAAGGTCCTTTCCAGGGAATGCAAAGAGATCGCCCTCAAATCGGAGATGAAAGAGGTTAAAGACTTTCATTGTAACTACCTTTCAATTAGTTGCATTATTTATGAAGACAAATTAGAAACAGAATTCATTTCAGATGACAGCTGATGTCTTGAATAAGGCTATGTCAGGTTAAAAAAATTGTTTAGTTTGTCAGGTTGATGGCATCTCTCAGTCATTATCAAATTCATCACCCTCACATTATTAAGCACTTTTGTGTGGGAGATGATAAATTTAATTCCCAAAAGTTTATTTAAGGAACACTTCCCCTCTGCTCTCCTTATCCCAATCAATGGCCTTCGGGAAAATCATGAACTTCTCAAATATTCATTCAGAGTGTTGAATAGTCACTCAATTCTGTAACTTTTTCTAACTACTTGGGTTTCAGAAATGCATTTGGAAACGCACCATTTTGCTGCAGATTTTTTTTTCCCTACAATTTGCAGACTTGGGAAGGTAAGTGACAATTTTAGATAGAGATGGGCTAAGGTCTAAATTCTGGTTACATCACTTACACTGGTATGATCTTGGCCAAGTTACTTAGTCCCTCTGATCTTCAGTGCCTATATCACCATCTCTATCTCTATCTCCATATCTATATCTAATAAAACCAGGATAAGAATGCACAAAAATCAATAGTATACATTGCACAACTACACCTATCTTATAAAGAGGACTGTATTTAACACATTAGAATGGTTGCCCAGGAGGAATGTGGGAGATTGAGAGTAGGCTCAGACCTAAAAGTCAACAAAGAAGACAAAGAGAGGCCCTTCCAAGAACCAGGAAGTGAAAAGAATTTTCCCTGAACTGGAAAGTTCAACTCCACCTTCTCTACCCAAGGTTAAACAAAAGCAAAAGAGAGCATAATGATGACACATTATCACAGTGGTCTTCTTAAGTGTTTGTTGCCTTTTCTGTCTTTTTTCTCTCAGAAGGGAAGGTATCTTCACATGCTTTCCTGCAGAATAATTTTTAGGATTTTTTTTGTAGTTCCATTTGTAAAATAATTTTAAAGTTAGTGTTTCATAATATATACTGTGTCAAATAATAAAATCCCCACATTAAGCTCTAGAAAATTTTTGTTTTCTTGTGTTTCCAAAATAAATTCATAGTGCATTACAGAATACCCATTGTGTAGGTCAGACTTAAATGTGAAGAGACTGAAAAAGTGCCTGGCACATAATGGCTGCTCAAGAAATGATGGTTTTGATCAATCATTTATTATTATTATGTTTCTATTCCTACATTGTTTTCTCACAGAGCATGCATTGACTTCATAGGGATACTGAGAATGGGGGATTCTGCATTGTATGTAACTAGAAATACAAGAGCTTAGTTTTAAATTATTAATTTTGAATAGTATGGGATTTAGGATGATGAAAAATAGGCTATGCTGAGAACATTGGGTAAAAATTCTCTCCTTTTTCCAGTATAATGTTAACTTTACCACACAATTATCCTATATACAAGCTGTGTGACTGAGCTAGGTCAGGGACTCAGTTTTTTCATATGCAATGGGTTAGTAAGCAAAAAAGTGACAGTATAGGTAAAATTCGTAATTCAGTGCCTCACACAGAGCAAGGACTCACATAAATCTTAGCTAACATTTTTAATGTTAATTCCATATCTACAGTTGACTGTAGCCATAGGACTAAATAAAATTACAGAGGCTCAGACACCATAGACATAAATTTGTTTTGGTGATCAGGTGGCTTCCACTGGGCATCTGGTGTTAGTTTTCAGCAAAAATATATTGATTGATTTTTTTTTAAGTACCTTCTTTTTATTTTTTTTTTCAATTTTTAATAATGTTTTAGAGTGTTAGAGCAATATTCACAACTACATTTTGACTGTATGGTAAAATACTCCCATTCTCATTTATCACTAGGTTGAAGATTTATATCTCCCTCGTTCCAAAATCATTGGAAGCAGCAAGCTTTAGGCAGCTTATGCATTTCCGCAGGGTACAAAGTGCAAATAGACATTAAACATAAAATAGTACTGCCTGCATCTAAAAGAAGCAGAAGGAATAAATGTTTGCAAACACCAGATATGAGCTTAAATCCATATCTAGCATTCCAGGATAGTTTTCTAGCTGCTGACAAGAAAAGAACCACATGATTTTAGAGTTTGCATTTCTGACAAGCAGAGACCTCTGTTTCGGAATTAAATGTTTGCATCATCTATTACCAAAGATAAGTGTTTTTTTTTGTTTTGCAGACAAAACAGATATCATCATCTAAGAGGCACTCCCAACTGTTGCTCCCTCCAGAAACTTTAGTATCAAACTCAGCTGCCCCTTTTGCTCCTGACTTGGA
Source organism: Tolypeutes matacus (assembly GCA_026826555.1). Lineage (NCBI taxonomy): Eukaryota > Metazoa > Chordata > Mammalia > Cingulata > Chlamyphoridae > Tolypeutes > Tolypeutes matacus. The sequence goes on along the minus strand of JAKSZT010053887.1, from coordinate 62,089,895 downwards.
GGAAAGGGTGTTCTGTTTTTATCTCAGCCTAATCTCCCCACCTACTTTTGGGGTCCCATCCTGCCCTCCTCCTTAGAACCTGCCACCACTTTAGTACTCCCTCTCACCTCTCTCTTCAACCTCTTTTTCTCTAGTGGCAAACACATATCTTACAGAAAAAAAAGCTAGTTTTGTCTAGTTTTATCAATAAATCATCCACTGGTAAATTCAATTGGCATTTTTCATTCTTTCTCCTTGCTGAACGTTTTGAAAGTAATGGCCTCTCCTTCCTTCTTGAAATTCTTTCCTCTCCTTGGTTGGAGGACACAACTTTATCTTGGTTCTCTTCTGTGTTTGCTTGCCAAAGAGGGCTGATGCAAAGTATCAGAAATCTGTTGGCTTTTATAAAGGGTATTTATCTGGGGTAAAAGTGTGCAGTTACAAGGCCCTAAAGAGTCCAACTCAAGGTTGCTTTCTCACCAAAGTCAGTCGCCACATGTTGAAGCAGGGTGGTCGCTGATCTCTGACTGGTCTCTCCTGGGCTTCCTCTTCCTCTTGAGGCTCCGTGAACCCAGCTTCTTCCCCATCTCAGTTGTAGGCTGGCAATAGATCTTGTCTCTCAGGGTTTCCTATATCAGTCTCGACTCTCTTCCCAAGGTGAAGGCTCATCTCTCTTCCTGGGGCTTTAGCTGTTTGAGCCTTCTCCTTTCTGTCACGTGGCAGGCAGGATCAAAATGACACAGTTCTCTGCTCTTCCCATGTGTTTTCTTGAGTGAGCGCCCAAGGGGGTGGGGACTCAACCTGAGTCACTCCCTACTGATGTGGTCGAATCAAAAGCCCTAAATTGATTTAATCAAGTAAACTTAAAACCTTTGAATTTAATACCATCAAAGGTATCATACCCAGAGAAATAGATTAGTTTACAAACATGTTCTTTCTCTTTTGGGGATTCATAAATAATCTCAAACTGCCACATCTACTATTTCTATAACTCTTTAGCCTCATTCACAAATCTTTTTTCTCTGTCTATCCCCTAAATCTTGGTGATCTTCAGGGATCTGATTCTGTCCCATTTCTCTCACTCCTGTGCAATCTTCTTCACTTGGAAAACTTCAAATGCTGCAGTTCACTAGACGTGAATAATGTTCAAGTCAAATATTACTAAATCAGGTGACTTTCCTTGTTCTCTGGACCCATAAATCCAGCTACTGCCAGAGCACCTCCCTGAAGATTTCCCCCCAACATTGCAAACTCAGTGGGTCCAAAAATCATTATATCATCTCTCCCACCCTTCCTAACTTCCTCTTCTCTTGTGTTCCCTCTCCTTAGTGAGCTGTAGCACCTCAGTCCATCTGTTCTCCAGGCCAGTCCAGGACAGCTGGAGTCACACACAGATTCTTCTCTTCCTGACTCCACATATCTGGTTCCTCATTAGGCCCAATGGGGTCTACCTTCATAGTATACCCAAGTAAGTCCACTATGACTGATTTCATCTAGGCCTCATATTTCTTACAGAAAAGTTTATTGCAATTAACCTCTTAATTGATATCTTCTTCCACATTTTCTCCCTTCAACCTATTGTCCAAACTACTGCCATATTCTTTTGAATATGTAAATTTTTAAGAAATTTATTTTGCCATGTTTAAACCTTTTATTGTCTCTCCATAGCTTTCAGAATTAACCCCTGTTACTATGGCTTACTCAATACTTCAGCATCTGACTTCTTTTTACTTCTATTTCACCTGACCTATTTCCACTCCACATTTTCTACTTTGGGCTCAAACATACTTAAAATCTGCAGTTTTCTAAGTGTACCAGGAGACTACAATTCCCTGAGCCTTTCCTCTATTGCTCCATCTGCCAAACATATCAGCTTCTGCACATACTTGTCCCTTTGTTGGGATCTAGGGCAACACTTGCCCTTGTCTCCCCATGTTCTCCCCTTCCCAATTTCTCTTTACCTGACTCCTAATTTTCCTTCAAGTCTCAATCTGGAATCACCTCTTCCAAAGATATAACTTCCCAGATCCATCCCATGCTCAGAAACCAAATTTGGCACCACATAAGACCAAGGCATACCTTTAACATTGAACCTTTCACAGTAGATTAGAAAGGTTTCTTTTCATTCTCCCCACTAATCTTTAATCTCTTGTGTAACTTCAATATGTATGTGCTAAAATAAAGTGTTTTAATTTTATTAAATGGCCTTGTATACATTCAGTGTTCAAAAGGTAAAGATCATTGCAATAAATGATGCTTTGTTTAGAAGAGGAACATTTTGTCTTCTTACGATCTGTTTGTCTTTACTAGATAAGGACAATTATATAATGCATGGCCTTGGTTACTAAGAAAGCTGGCACTAGGCTTAAGGCTTTACAACAGAGACTCCTACTTAACCTATTTTCCAAAGTTATCTATCCCTTTTCACCCTACTTTATAACATGGTTCTTATTTTGCTGAGATGATTACTGTTGTACTTTTTTTCTTCTTTTAAATCTTTGCCTTAGTGGTTCTATTATATATACATTTTATATTGTATACTGCCTCAAATCATCTTTGGAAGTAAATGGAATATAAATGTCATAAAATATAATTAAACTCAAGCCTAGCTTTATCACTTGGCTCCTTGCAAAAACCAGTGAGTGACATCATGGGCAAGATCTTAAAATTCAGATACACCAAAAATATAAACCTGCCATTCAGTTGGATAGTTTGTACATTGGTCTTTTTTGAAATCCTAGGTCTAGCTGTCATCTCCAGGCCACAAGGGAGATAGAGCATGCCAGGAGGACAAAGACTGGCCTCCACACCACAAGAATGGGAGGACTGCCTGGAGACTCACAGAACCTAGAGCCTGATGCTGAGAGTCCAATTCACAAAACCAGGATATATATGGCTATTAATAAGAGTTGAGAACAAAGTCACAGTGAGAGTCCAGAGTATCAATTCCAATCAAGAGATAAGAGCAAGGGGTAAGACACAAAACCTGAGGGAATGGACTGAGGACCATTCAGAATTCAGCCTGAATATTGAATCATTAGTAGAAATGCAAAGATTTTGAGAATTAGTGTTCTGAAGGTAAGGGAGAGGTAGCATCCATGGAGTAGTTCTGAGTTAGGGTTAAAATTTGAGCCAAAGATAAAGGATAAGTAGGAAATGGATTTTGAACTCTGACATTGAAAACTTTTCAGGGAACATCTCTCCAAAAGTTATAAAACAAGGGTGAAACTGTTGATCCAACAATCAATACAATACATCTCCTGCCCCTGCAGACTTGTTAGTATGGAGGGATGTGATGGTTAAGTCCATTTGTCAACTAGGCTAGGTTTTGGTGTCCATTTGTTTAGTTAAGCAAGCACTGGTCTGATTGCTACTGGGAGGATATTTCATGGATTTAAATTATTAGACAATTGATTGCATCTATGGCTGATTGCATCTATAGTTAACAAAGGAGATTATCTTCAGCAATGAGAGATGTCTCATTCAATCAGTCGAAGGCCACAAAGGGAGAAGTGATGATTTCAGCAGTCAGAAAGAAAAAATTCTGTTTCTACTTCAGCCAGCCAACTTCTGCCAGGGAATTCATCAAAACCATCTTTGGACTTCCCAGCTTACAGCCTGCCCTACAGAACTAGGACTTGCCCATCTTCATGGTCACATGAGACAATTCCTATAATATCATTATTCCATAATGATAGATGATAGATAGATAGATAGATAGATAGATAGATAGATAGATAGATAGATGATAGATAGATAGATAGTTATAGATAGGTAGATCCTGTCAGTTCTAGTTTCCTGGAGAATCTTGACTAACAGAGGGGACAAAGACTACTAGGGTATAGAGGGTTTCCATGGAAAGGCAGGTCTCCGCAAGGCTCTGTCCTCTAGGTGGATATATCACTAAGAGGCTGAGCAAGTCCAGGTTCTCTGCCTTCTAACACTTTGATTAATCCAGAAATTCAAACTCTAGAATCTAGATAATTACAATTTGCATGTACTTTTGGCTATGCTCCTTAGTAATAATAATTACCATTACTTAAAAAATATTATCTTTAATCCTCACAACAACCTTAAGAGGGAGATATTATCTTACTCATATAAAAGAATTACAGCTTTGAGATCATAGATTTGGATGCACAGCCCCACAGGTCACAGCTCTTAAATCAATATGTACCATGGGGAATCATAATGAAATATGTTTTATACTTTTTTAAAGACAGTTGAATGTATCTGCTGTATAACTTTTAGGTTTATCTTGTCTCTTATACAGTATGATAATTTAGAGTTTTATTTCATCCCAAATTTGGGAGATTAAGAGTGTCTGTGTTCCTTCATGGAAAATAAAAATTTGGCTCATTCTGCAGACATCACCACTGGTTCTAGCTGGGCAGCAATGTGTTGGCCTTTTCTCAGGACAAGAATACAAGTCAGACTCTTAAGCTTTCACAACAGAATGTCAGCCTTGCCTCCCCAGTGTCTGGTGTCTAAATCTTATAGCTCTCACTTCAATCGGCAATGTAGAAATTCTGCACTACAGGCTCGTGTTGTAGGATGTAACTGTGAACTGAAGGGGAGCCAGCATCCATCGACATCTCCCTGAAGACATCTGATATGCAGAGTGCCTAGCAGAAAGATCATAAGCCTTGGCACCAATGAGGCCTACATTAGAATTCCAGCTTTGAGCCTACTAACTGGCTGAATGTGGGCATGTTGTTAAATGATAACAATGGCTAATGTTTACGGAATGCTTATATCTACCAGGGCGCAGTATCTAACTCTGTTGCATGCACTGCTTCATTTAAACCTTATAAAATCCCATGAGGTGGGGGGCTCTCATTATCACTACTTTATCAATATGAAAAAATTAGATTTAGAAAGTTTAATCAATTTGACTAAGGTCAGAGAGCTTGTCAAGGGCTGAGCCAGGACATGGCTTAGCCAGGACAATAGCTGGCCAATTGAATAATTGAATACAGCTGACAAAACAAACACATACACACCACACACACCCGTCTATGCAAAAGTACGGTGTTTGGATTTTATTGTTTGTTCTTTTAAAGTAAGGCATAAGGCACCAATTAAATTTTAAAAGGCTCACATTGCAGTGCTGTGTGGAAAATGATTTGCACATGTATAGAATCAGAGAAAGGAAAGAGATTATTGCATTAAGACTGGACTGGCGAGAGATCCTGGCATTTTGGGATAAGATAGTAGTCCAAGAGACTGAATGCCAGGGAGCTGCAGTCTTTTTTCTGATGCAGACTCAGTCAAATACATTTTATTTTATAAAAAATAATACTGTGTGGCCCATATAAAATTGTGGATTTGGTTTTTCACAATGCTTTAAAATAAGTGTTAGCTAAGTCAATACAATCATGTAAGTGTGAATTCTAAGTGCATGGAGGTTTGCGACAAGTTCTAAAATGTTGCTACATTGTTTATTAAGAACCTAGTGATTTGTAATGAAGTAAAAAGAAAGGGGTCCCAAGACCTATTCTTGTTTGACATTGTTTAAATTTGCTTTGAAGGTTTTATATGGTATGGTTTCAAATTTACTAGAAGCCTTCATCATGTTGGGCCCTGCCAAATGAGATTCATGGATGGCTCGGAATGTGCTGGGCTGGTGCTGCTTCCCTCTGATCTCAATGCCCACATCCATTTATTTTAGAAGTGAATATACCATATGACTCAAACTTTTAATAATTGTAATGGAATGGTTTGATTGATTTTCTGCCTCTAACATTTTCTATATTGTATGTTGGAAAAATACTCAAGATTTCAACATTTCTCCTAGGTTCAGGGGGTAAAAATGCAAGTTATTTTTATACCAAGCCTATTAATTAGTCCTCTTTTCTCAAGGGAGAATGTCTTGATTCCTACTACTCATACTTTTAAAACCCTTTAAGTTTGAAAACTATTTAATTTCAACCTGGCCTTATTTCCCCCTAAACTATGATTTAATAATTTCTTTATTTCTCATTATAATTTTTAAGAAACCCCATGCAATAAAAACTACACTATTTCATCTCTTTGTATTTCCATGAGACAAGTAAAGGTTTCTTTAGGTGCTATGCCACATAAATGTCGGGAATATGGATTAAAACTACAAAAAAAAAATTGCGTTTTAGGCCTCTGCAGCCCTACTCTGACTGTCAAAATTGACTGTCCTTTGTTACACAGTTGATGAAGCCCACAGTACAAGGAATTTAAACTTGTATGAATCATCGAAGTACAAAATTTGAGATGTGGAAGAATTGGCTTCCTTCATTTCAGTGACTGACCTATTTGCTAACCCTTCTCCTTGTAGCAAGCATAAATGAATAAGTGCAGAATCTCAAATTCAGAAGGGTACATCCTGCATTGAAAGCAAAAATTATGAGATCAAGAATAATTGATACTCCATGTGACCCATTTAAACAGGTCTTATTTAATGCAATACAGTTTAAAATTGTTTCTCTTTTAAGTAGGCTACCTTGAATGCGGGCACCCTTTTTTGCACTTTACAGCAAAACTGAGCAATTCCCTCAACCATCCCCATCAGAGGATCTTGAGCTGAGAGCACATGTTTAATGATGCCCAGACTAGCTATTGATTAAATACTGACAATGTTCAGAGGAATTGAGAATCAAAAAGCCTCCCCCACGGCCAGCTCTGCCATCCTCACTTCTTAATAGATGGCAAAGGAGGATTCTAAATGAGACCTGCTGCCCTCCTCATCCTCAGAACTCCACAGGCAGTGGGATTAATTTCTGCTTTCCAGTCCTTTGGAACAACCACGTCTAAAATGTCCATCATTCCCCAAAACTGCATACAAATGTCCCTCATTTTTTTTCATGTTTTTCTTCCTCCTTTTTGAAGAAAAAAAAATTCTTATATGAATTTAATACATAGAATTATATCACTTCAAATGCAAAATGATTTAAAGTTCACCCTTAATTAATATATTAACAAAGAAAAGGGCGGATCCTGGGGAAGTAATTAAAGCTAAACCAACATTCTTCATATCAAGCAGACAACAACCAAAAGGTTAAGAGAAAACAGAGAATAAAATAAAATAAAAAGAGGAAAAAGGATTCAAAGACAGGGCTAATTTTTCCACTGCTGTTGCTTCTGTTGCATTGGTTCCTACCAAGAGGCTCGGATGTTTTTAGGATATTCTTATGTCTGGGCCAGAGATTGCGGCCCAGAACTGTGAAGTAAGGCTGTTTCTACACTTTCAAAAATGTGATTTCCAATGGTGGGACCACCCAGCTGTTTTACCTTCAACAAACATGGACGGAACACCTAGAGGGTATCAGGCACATTCTTGGTGCTTTCCTCTTTAAAGTTATTTAATCCCTCCAACCATCCAGTGAAGTACTTGATTATAATCTTTTTAAAGATATGAAAACTGAAGCTCAGAGGAATTAAATAAAGCCCCCATTATCAAACAATCAGTAAGTAGGTGAGACCAAAGCCATGGTGCTGGAAATTGGCAGAGCAAGGATTAAAATCCAAGTATTTTGATTAATATTCTGGTGAGCTAATTACCATATACTTTCCTCATTTTAAGAATACACATTTAATGAAAGTTTCTTTAGAAACCTCAGATTATTATTTTTTTGTTTGTTCCTTTTTTTTTTTTTTTTTTTCTGATTTCCTAAGGATTATATCCTTAGGGTAAAAAAAAAAAAGTACAAGTATAAATAAAGCAAGAATAAAGCACCCCAAACCCACCACTCAGAGATAACATTGTTAATATTTTAGCTTATTTTGTTCCAGTTTTTTTCCTACATATTTTTTCTTTTCATATTTGAAATCATGCTACCTTTTGTTATATATTCATATAACACAGCACGTACATTTTATACACACACATGCACATACATCTCAATATAAATTAAGCTGAAACTACTTGTAAAACTCACTTTAATAGTGACAAAATACCTTTTTAAATAGGTTTAAGTATCTTGGGTTCCTTTATTTTCTCCTAACTAATGCTGATATTAATATTTATTAACATAAGTTGTCTCGACAAGATGTCAAGGGTGTCAGACTAAAAGAAGTTAAAAAGAATAGATACTTAAACTTTTTTGATATTTATTGTCAAGGTTTTCCAAATTTTTAATGCATTTTGTTGTTTTATCACCACCATGTAGTAGTGTCTGTCTTAGCTTCACTGGCATAAAACTTTATTGCCCCTTTCAGTCTTTACTAATTTGATAGGTAAAATCATGTACATTCTCTTGCTTCTTCCATTAAATTCAGATTCTAAAATTATATTTGTCATTTTTAATTTCTTCTTATGAATTTGCTGCTGACATACTTTACAGGTTTCATCAATTAAAAATGATATATATTATATATTATTTATATGTTATATAATACATAAAATTATTTGTATATATCTTTACAAAGCAAATACAATAATCCTTTGTCATCCTCACTGCAGATGTTTTGTCATAATGTATGAATTTTAATTGTGCTCAGATTATATTTGAATTATAATTTTTTTCTGAGTGTATAAACAACATATATTATATATCTACACCCTACTTACATTACCAACTGTGGTAGGTTGGAGTCTCTGAGAATTAGACTGAAATGTGTACACAGGACCTTTATGGAAGAGTGTTCTTGGGAACAACACCTGTGAGGGGTGAGGGACGCAGAAGTGGGCAGAGGGACAAGAATTGAGAGGCAGTTGCAACAGAGTTGAATTGAGATGCAGTTAAAACAAGCCTCAGCCAGTTCTGTGTGAATGTCAGAATTTTCCAACCTCAGACTGGGTTCACATTTGGGCAAGCGGGCAGGAATTTCTATCCTTGCATTGGCTCAGTCAGCAGGCTGCTCTGGAGGAGGAGTGTAACCTTAGGCAAGGAGGCTCATGTGAGCTAATGGCAAGTCCTATGAGGAACTCCACTGAGATCTATCAGTTGTCAACACTCAGCAGCTGAGGGGATTCCTGAAATGGAATCTGGGAAACAAAATATTAGTGTAATTTGTATTATTTAATTCTCTGTTAACTATATGTATACTTTCTTTTAGAATTGCTTGTACATTTTCTTCTTTCATTTTCCTATTATCCATAGTGTTTAATTGATTTGTTTTTTCTTGTCATATATGTTGCAAATATTTTCTGTTTTTCAATTTTTCAATTTTTTACTATTCATGTTTAAATTTTCATATGGTACGATTTATTTATCTTTTCATTTTGCATATGAGCTTTATGAACACTTTCGTCCACTTGGGTTTTAAGAATCCTTTATCCAGAGAGACAAATACTCACAGATTATTGTATCTGGTAGTTTGGAGTTTTTGTTTGCTAGATTTTACTGTTTGACCCATTTGGAATTTGTTTTGGTGCATGTTATGAATTAAGGACTTAATTTATGTGTGTTATGTTTTTTCCAGCTAGTTTATAAGTTCCAGCATAACTTATCAATGACCCTTCTGATCTTCAGTGATTTATTAGGTTTCTTAATATATGAAGTTCTTTTATATACTAGGTTTTTTCTATGCATCATACTATTCATCAATCTGTTTGTAGTTATGACAAAAACACATTGTCTTAATTTTATAGTATGGCTTACTGTCCAGTTGTGCTAACCACCAAAGGGATCAAATTATTGACAAAGCAGTAGATGATAATGGTGATCTTAGATATCTAATTTTTATACTTTTTCATTTATATGGACATAGCTATTCCTCACTTCTACCATCTAGTCTATGCAGTTTGTCATTTGGCAATATTTTTTATGGCTTTTTCTTTAAATGTTGGTTGAAAGTGTCACTCTCTTCCTTTTATTTTCTCTCTCTTCTTTTCCCTTTTAGGTTGTCAAATTATGAAAAAAAGCCATTGTGCTGCAGGGTTGTTTTTTTTTTAATTTCCTATATTTTCAAGCCCAAACCTGGGCACATGATAAAAGTAAATAAATATTTACTGAATTTTGGATAAATGTATCAGCATTTCCTTTCTATGCCATCTCCTTTGTTCTTGATTTCTTTACATTATAAGCTAATTCTCGAATACCTCACACTATGGTAGGAATATACAGAAAATTGTGTCAAATTTAAAGACACTGAAAAATCTTTAGATGTATACTTTTTTTTCTAAAGAGATAAACATTCATGAGGCTTTCAATATTTAGGCTGAGTTTATATTTCAGGGACGTTATAAAGACTATATTTGAAGGACTCTAAAAACAGAAAAGTTTTGGAACTCATGGAATAAAATGCTAGATAATCACTGTTTTTTTCCCATTGTTTTTTTAATCATTCTATAATTATACCAAGTGAAGGACCAACAACCTAACTTGTGGGGCCCAGTGAAAAATTTAAAGGTGAGGTCTATTTAAAAGATAGTAAGAATTTCAAGGTGGTCATAGGAAAGCATTTAACCAAGTGTGGGCCCCTTTTGCAACTGCGTACGTCACAAGCCCAGGAAGCTAGCCATGACTGAGCACAACCTATATGTTGTAACAGGCAGTGGTGGTATAGCTGGGAGGAAACCAACATGGTTCTTGCCCTCATGGAGCTCACAGATTGAATACAGCAGAGTTAAGACACTGTCAGGTCACATTTCTCTGAGAAGGTGATAATTTTCTTCTCTTTTCTTTTCCCTTTTTTTTTTTTTTTTTTGAGCTGAGACCAGAAGGAATTGTAAGAATTAGGTGAGGCTTGGGGGAAAGGAAGGGGTGAATATTTCAGGAAATGAACAATATGTGCTTTAGAGACCCGCCCTCCAAAATTGTTAATGCATTTCCTTGAATAATTCTCTATTATCTTCTTTCATTCATTCAGGATTGGTTTTAGAGATTTAATTACTGTCCATTCATCTAATCCCCATTGCAGTCTTTCAATTGCCATGTCATTTAGCAGAATTTGTTAAATGACCATTGTTTGCAGGTCACCCTACTATGAGCTAGGTAAAGATAAAGTTAAAAACTTGTATTTACCATTAAAAATATCATTCCCAATAAAGCAGTATAAAAGCCCTTCACAGAGTATATTTTCTTATCTATAGTGGGCACATATGTGTTATGGATTGTAGTAGCAGCTGGAAATTTTCCTCTCATTACTCTGACTCCCCGAAAGGATATTGTCCTCCAAATGTGAGAAACATTGTCACTAAGGAAGAAATGCATCTTATTAGAATGAGAATGTTGTAGATAGTGATTATTTGCTTTCTCTTGAGTATGTGATGGTTTTCTTTGCAGGGGGTGGTGTTAGTGATGAAATGATATAAAAATATATTAGTCAAAGACCCTCAGGACTAGGTAGGAAATAGACAGAAATATATCTCCTTTAGCAACTGATTCCTCAGCATGCTAGTTATGCCCAAACAAGCACAAGATTTTTTGACATCTGTTTTATTTTGTTTCTTGCCTTCTTCCAGCATTCAAGCTGTCAGCTCTTGCTCTGTTAACAATGGGGGTATAAACCGGAGTATATTCAGATCACTGATGAGCTCTGTAGGCGCTGGTGCCTTCCACGCCACCAGCTGAAGCGAGAGGGCAAACCCTGTGAAAGGAAGTCGCAGGAAGCACATAGCACCTGCTGCAAAGCAACAATGTGTGGAGAGCAATGAAACTTTTACCAGCACTATGTGCCATTTTGCAAGACTGCATTTGAAACAATATTTTTCCCTGTAATCTACTTCACACATTGCTTTCCATAAACAATTTTTGCCTTTTTGTCTGTGAAACTATTTGTGACTTTAGGTTCATATCCACTCGCTTTTAAAGAAGTATATCCAGCTATAACATTATGATTTGTGGGGGGTGAGCTTGTGACAGAATTCAAGAATTTAAAGTGATGCAAAAGAAATCTCAAAGATTTCTGGAAAATGCTTGAACACGTAAACCAAGCAAGATGGGTGAGGGCTTTTATTCTCAATGTGTATTTTGTTACTGAATATGAAGAAGAAACTGTCTACAGACTAAATTGGAAAATCTGTATATGTTCATAATAGTGTTTTAAAATAATTGTATGTTTCTCTCTTTCTTTTTACTTCATTAAAATTCTCTGAAAAGTTTTGGTAGGATGTATTAGTCAGGGTTCCCGGTACCAGCTGTATTAGTCAGGTTCTCTCAGGAAACAGAATCAACAGGAGATATCTGTCAATAATATGAAAATTTAAAAGAGTCTCTCACGCGACCGTGGGGATGCACAAGTCCAGGTTCTGCAGGCAGGCTGCAAACCAGTGGCTCCGATGAAAGCCCGATGAAGGGTCGTTGATGAGTTTCTGGGAGAAGGTGGCTGTCCAAAGGCGGGCTGGGAAATTCTCTCTGAATGTTGAAATCACTTCCACTTTTAAGTCATTCAACTGATTGGATAAAAGCGCCACCCATTGATGATGTAATCTCCCTGATTGATGCAGATGTAATCAGCCATCCACGCAGTAAACTCACTGGTGATTGAAGTCCATAAATGCTCTTGTATTACAATTAGCCCAGTGCTTGCTGGAACAAACACCTGGACACAACTACTTGGCCGGGTTGACACATTAGCCTAACCATCACATAGGACAACTTCAACTTCTTATCAATAGAGGTGTCAATGTAGGAAGAGGTTTCTTTAGCCCTCTTTCCATAACCTCCACCCAACCTCTAATGATACCCCCCAAATTATAGAAGTATATTCTTTAATATGGGCAAGAAATTTTTCTCAGTCTTAAGTAATATGTAAATAAAGCCATACTTTCAAATTTTTATATTCTTAATATTCTCTAGCATGTAATGTAAATATAACCAGTGTGCTTATTAGAAAAATGCAGTTTCAAGAGCACATACCCTTCCAACCAGATTGTTTTCCCTAAGATCCTTTTGAAATTCCAGAACCACCACTGCTTATTCCCCAGATGGTTACAGTCTTCTTTTCCAAATCCCATCTTTTAAATTTTTTCTTTCCCCCAAATTTCCAGTGTTTTTGTTCTCCTTATTAATCTCCTTTGACATCAAATCTGTGTCACCTATTCTTCATCCCCTCACTTTCTCAGCATTAAAGGGATGAGATCCTTTTGGTCTCTACATTCTATTCCTTGAATAGGGATCTTTCTTATACTACTTGTAGTTATGCAAAAGAATGACAGCTTTTCTTACAACCCAGAGATTCCTTTCCTGTGCAAAAGGACTAGAGGGCAATTGGAATTCTGTTTATGCTGCCAAAGTGGTGGCACAAGGCAATGGCTCTAGTTATATATTGAAAGACAAAATATCCTAGCTTTTCTAACATAATTAACAAAACTCTGTATCCTTGCCACTGAAAATGTTTTGTTTTTATCTGTGCAACTATTTATCTGTTTTGAAGTTGTGGATTTTTCTGCTGCAGTCATTCAGTATAATCAGTGGAAAACAACAGAGGCCATTTCTGAATTGACATCACTGAAGTACAAGTTCACTGCCTTGTGGTAGCTAGTGTCTATCACCTATAAAGGCCATAGTATGCCATCAATGAGGAAGTAATGACTGGGCTATTTTGGAAAGAAGTGGGCAGAATAAAATCATTAACACCTTAAAATCCCATTAAAATGTCTTGCTTTCAGAATTATGTGTGAAGCTGATAATTACATGCATTATAGTCTAAACAAACTTCCCAAGATAGTGGTTTTGCTATACTTGGGATGAAATCAGGAATGTAGATTCTTTTTTCTCTGGTATCCTGGTATACTTAATAGGAAATTCCAATAGTCCCAAAGGAAAGTAGCCTTTCAGCTCCTACTGACATTAGCAATTATGCTGTCTAAGTTCTGGGTTGACATAAGCAGATTCTCTGTTTACAGTCATTTAATCTGACAAAAGCTGAGAGAGACTTTCCTTTGTTTGTTCAACAAACATTTATGGATCACCTCCTTTTTGTTTGGCAGTAGGAAAGACAGTGATTTTTCTACCTCTGGAAAAGTATAATTATAAATTTAGTTGAAAAGCTAGTTCTGCTGTAAACTTAAATTTGGTAGCAGCACCTCTATACCTAGAAGAAGATTGTGGGTTACTGAATAAGAAGGGCCAGGAGAAGTAGGGCCATTTTCCAACTTCCAATTTAGACCATCTCAGCATGTTTTAATTACTTTATTTCAAGTTAACATTGGGAACATTGTTACACATATTTTTCTAATAAAAACTATTGAGATTATCTGGATCATATGCTCTTCTCTTTCTAGTTATGAAGTCAAATGATTACGATTATATTGATTTAGTCGCATTGATCTGTTATACTTTTTAAGAGAAGTCTGAAATTGTGCAATTGTGCCAAATGAGTTGATTTTAGAAAATGTTCAGCTCCGTGGGATGAACCATGGATCACCAAAATTGTTCACCAAACTACTCACAAAAATAATTGTGTCAGTCTGAGAGTCATTTGCAGTGCTCATAGACACAAGGCTGTGATTTTGCTCACAAGTGTCACTGTCCAAGGCAGTGGAGAGAAAAGCAGTAAGGATATAAGGACAAATGTGAAGCTATAGTGAGCAGCAGTGGTTTTTACCAAACTATTTGACATCACAAAAAGATTGCAGTAAAATCAAGGTTAGAGATAAATAAGTGTAGATCCACCAAATGGTGCCAGAGTTAAAGACTCGTGAGTAAAGGCTCCATCAACTGGTCTACAGTGCACATGCAAAACACTAACTCTAGAGAGATGTGTGAGCCTTGATTGCTTCACTAACAAGGCAATTCCAGCTTTTCATGAATCAGTGATTTTATTGGTTAATTTCATCACTGGAGATGTGGAATAGGGCATAGGAAGGAAGGAGGGAAGTGTACTTCTCTTTCCTCCAGATCTCAAATGCTTTCTCTGTTATCTATTACTGATTTAACCCTTTATTGTATCTTGGTTTCTCCTTATAAATTGTCCTAAAGTTCTCTCCATTTACTGAACTCAGGAAACTGTAAAGTTCTCCAGACAGAAAGGAAGATGATAAAGAAGAGATAGGAGCTAGGCTCAGAAGAATGAAACAGAGATGAGAACAGGATTATCCCAGTTGGGGTACAATCACGATTGTTTGTCACGTGACCCTCGAGGACCTAGTTTAAGTTCCTCCTGACCCCCCAGTAATGTGTACAAATACACAATCCTCCCCTCTATAAACCACTTTCAAATAATTTCTACCAATCCATCCATTCATTCTTTTTAACTATTATTTATAGTATTATTTCCTACTCCATCTCATGTTCATTGTTTTACTTTTGCCTTTTTCTTTATTAAACAAATGATAAAAGTTTGTTGAAGATGAACTGGAAATACAAATCGGTAAGAAAGAAAAGATAAACTTTTCAGCCCACAACCTCAATACCAGTTGTTAACAGTTCCACTTTTATCACACTATGTGTACTTCCAGAAAAATCTATATATGTTTTCTTTTGTTTTGTTTAGCAATTCTGGGATAATACTTTTGGAATGGTTTCGTGACCTAATCTGTTTTTATTCTTCTTCTTATGAACATATTTCTGAGTCCCTTAAGATAATTCTACTACATTAGTTCTAATAACTGCATAATACTCCATTGAATGGATAAAGCAGAATGATCTTGATCATTTTCCCATGATCAGAAAACAAGGATTTTTTGTTATTCAAACAATTCTGTAATGAACACTCTTTTAACGATATTTTTCCTCACATCCTTAATTATTTCCTTAGGATAAATACTCAAAATGAAATTACTGTGTCAAATACTATAAAGCTTTTGATATGTAGTGAATTGACAGTCATGAAGCCATGTCTACATGGGATGTAAGAGCATCCTTTTGTCTCACCCTCACAAATTTGAGATCAACCTGCTTGCTTTTCTGTTGTTTGTTTTTTTTTTTTTTTTAATAAATGAAGTTGAAATTTTATTTCCTGGCCATTTTAATAAACTTTGTTTCATATTGTATAAAAATGTATAAGACCTCTTCCCATTTTTCTATGGGCATGTATTTTTTTGTTGATATATAGGTGCTTATCATATATTGTAGACAGTATGAATCTTTTAAAAGTTTATATATGTTCAAATAAGTTTCCCAGTGATTTGCTTTTTATACTAGTTTTTGGAAATTTTATTGCCATTCTGAAGTATTTTCATGTTTGTAATGACATCTGTGTTTTCTTTCTTTTGTCCCTGAAATAGAAATTTTTTAACTCTAAAATATTTTATAATCACAAAAAATGAATTTTAAAAATGCAAAAAGCTTAAGTAATAAATATAAAATATGTGACATATATTTGAACATAACAGCTGTTCAAAGATAAAACCTATGACTGTTTTGTTGTTTTTATCACCAGACTTTTTTGGGGACATATCTAAAAATATGAAGATTCACATACATATTTAATAATGAAGTTATACAAAACTTTTAAAATTTACTGTTGGCTTTTTACTTCAAGAGGTATAGTGGTTTTCTTAATATCTTGTTTCTATATTGTGTTTCATTTAGAGGATTGCCATAATTTATTTGACCAGTCCTGTGATTGATGGATACTTCAGTTAATGTTCTAGTGCATAACTTTAAACATTTGTTGGATTATTTCCTTAGGGTAAGTTTCTAGAAGTGGCATTATTAGGTGTAAAATAAATACTTTTCTGGTTTTTTACTGCAACCTACTAAACTGTCTTCAAGAAAAAAACAGTTTACACTTCAACCAACATGTGTAAGAGGGCCTATTCTTTTATATCCACTAACACAGGGTATTGTCATTATTGTTTACCTTTGCATTTGGATAGACAAAAATAATCAAATCAAATTGTAATTTGTTAAAGTAAGGATTTGATGGGGAGAGTGGAAGAGCCAAAGCTTAGGAAATCTTGAAAATCAGATTGAGTATAGACTTGATGTAGAGGAGAAATGGGAGAGTCCATCTCTTGTCAGCATAGAGTGACGTAAAGAAGTTAAGAAACTCAGCTTGATTGATAATTTGATGTTGCAGAGATTCAGTTATGTAATAATAAGTTTCAGCATAGCTGTTAACAGGAAGAGATATAACAGAATTGAGAAAGATGAACAACTTGAGGAAGAAACTAGAGGGTGTGGTGACAGATTAAAGACATGAAGAGAAGAGAGTTTCAGAGTTTCCCATACAGGAATCAGGAATGATAATAATAGTATTATGGTGATAAGGAAGTTGATAGGAAAGATGGTTTAAGATGATGATGGAGGTAAGGAAGAGAGTGTCCACATGAAGACCCTATAGCAAGGTAGATTAGAAAGAAGCAGGGAAGGAAGAGGAGAGAGCTCAAGAACGTGTCCGTGATATGCCAAAGAGATCATCAATATCATGCTTGCATTTCTTGCATTACAAACCAAGGTGAAAGGGAAGTGGACTAATGGAACTGAATCTTCCAAAATTAGAATGTAAGGTCATGTTAATTCGGTGATGGGCTTGGGAGTGGAAAGAAGAATAGTCGGATAACCTCTGTGGAGAAACTCAGAATCATAGAAAGAATCTTAGAGATTGTCTAGTTCAGTAATTTTCAAATTAAATGCTCCCAAAAGCTTAACTGAGTCCAAGGGGTTAAAGGAGTTAACTCAGGGAAGATACATCCTGTGCTTGTGTGGTGGGGCAAGGGGGTGGGGATGGTGGCCAATATGGATGTGGAGTTGTTCCAGCTTTTTCACCCACTATTTACCCAGAGAAACTCCACTTACAACTATTTAGTACATTAAGTTTCTATGTAAGATTTCATTTATAAAAGGGTTACTGTGACCTGAAAAGATTTCAAACCCAGTAATCCAGTCCTAAATCCTAAATTTACAAATGGAAAAAATTAGGTGTCAAAGAAACTGAATGACTTGTTTAAACTCATCCATTGATTCACTTACTCATTCATTCAATAAATATTTAGTGGGTCATGGAGTATGATAGGCACTGGTTGTACAGCAGTGAGCAAGACCAATCAATTGAAGGAGACAGATATTGATACAACCATACAAATGGGTGACAAATAAAAAAGAGGTGTCTTATGAACCAACAGATCCCAGATCTGCAGCATCTTAGCTCAGAATTTTTTTTTTCAGTACTGTGCTCTACTACCTTTCACCATGGGAGTGGACCTATCAAGACCTGGAAATTACCTCTAAAAGTGAAATTAAAGTAAAAATAACTCCAATGAAAGCATAAGGATGTTAATGAATTTAATAGAGACTTACATATTTAACTCAAAGTGAAATAACTATTTCCAGATCATTAGAAACAATTATCTCCTTTAGCAGTAGCTGTCTTGATGTTGAAATTGCACCTTTTGTGTTTTCAACAGATATTGACTTTTTGTACCTAATGTAATCAACATTGAATTCTATTACTTTATACTGAATATATCGAATACCTCTCGTGTCATTAGTATCTCTTGCCTCAAGAACTATTGACATACTGATAGGACAACTTCTGAGCATTGGGGTCCGTTTAACTTTCTCATGGATCAATATATGCCAAGCAATTTATTTTATTTTTATGATTTTATACTTTTTATTATAAAAGTAATATATGTTCATTGAAGAAAACTTGGAAAAATATGGATACTAAATAACACAAGAAAAAATCCATAATCCCACCATACAGAAGTAACAATTGCTAATACATTGTTGTATATCTTTTCAAGTATTTTATTTGTATAAATAAACACTCTTTATGAAATAGGATTATACTATACCTACCATTTTCCAACTTGCTTTATTCAATGTCATTATCTAATCTTCAACTACATGATTTTTAATTAGAATTTTCTTTGTGCCAGTCACCAATGAGCAGTAAATTTACATGTGTTGTCATTTAAATTTCACAGCAGCCATATAAAGTAGGTACTATTGCCATCTCCGTTTTACAAGAGAAAAATGAGCGTAGAAGAAGTTTAATAGGCCCAAAATTGCACAGTACATCTGTGGCCAAACCAGGATTTGAACCCAGGGACCGAAACTCTGGATCCCAAAATTTTTCAAGTTATTTATATAATGCATGGCACACCATTGTTTTAATAATTACACCACACTAATTTTCTAGTATTGAATATTTAGATTTACACTTTTTTGTCATTTTAAACAAAATTACAATGAATATTCTTGTAGATAAATCTTTGTTCATATATGTGATAATTTCCCTAAAATAAATTCCAACGTTGTGGCCAAAAGGGGAAGTTTAAGATATAAATGTAAATTGAATGAAAACTAGAGAATAATCTAGGGACTGAATAACTTACTGAACCAGGAGGTAGGGTGAGGATTGTGGTTAATAGTACAAATACAAGAATGTTCTCCTATGAACTGAACAAATATATGTCACTATTACAAAGTGGTAAGAATATGGTGTTGCTTGGGAAAATTACAATTAATGTAACTTATGGTCTATAGTTAACAGCAATATTGTAATATTCTTGCTTCAATGTCAAAGAAGGCACAGTATCAATGCTAAGGTAATAATGGAGGAATGGGATTTTTTATTTTGGACTAAGGAAAACATTCAAAAATTTACCAAGGCAATGACTGCACAACTCTGTGATGAAAGTGAGAATCTCTGAGTGTACAGTTTGAGTAGATTGCACAAGGCATGGGACTGTGTAGCAGAGTGAGCCATGTGGTAGAAGATACAAAAATGAGTGTTCTCTCATGAACTATAACAAATGCACAATACAAATACATTTGGTATGGAAAAAACATACCAAGTGTAAACTATGGACCACAGTTAGTGGTAATAGTCTGATGTTCTTTCATAATCTGTAACAGATGTTCCACAATATTGAAAGGTATAGGTGGAGGAGTAATGTATGGGAATTCTGCTCATTGTGCATGATTGTATTGTAAGCTCACAACTTCTCTACTAAAAATATATATATTTAAAAAAATAAATTCCAATGATTGTAAGGTCCATCTGAAATGGACTGAGCTGAGGACAGCACAACTCTACAATGAAAATGGGAGTCATTGTGTGTACACTGTGGCTGGATTGTACAAGGCAGGGGACCATATAACACAGTGAACTCCGTGGTGAAGGATGGACAGTGGTTAACAGTACAAATATGAAAACATTCTCTCATGAACAATAGCAAATATACAGTACTTATACATGGCATTAATAATAGGATGTTTGTGATAAAAGTACACCAATTATATGCTGTGGACTATAGATAGTAGTAATATAATGATGGTCTTTCATCTTTTGTAACAAATGTGTCACAATAATGTAAGGGGTTGGTGTTGGAATAATGTATGGGAATCCTGTATGGTATGCATGAATGTTTTATTAAATCATGAGTTCTCAAATTAAATATATATTTATATACAAAAATTGTAGGGTCCAAGGTTTATTTGCACAATTTATGGCCTTAAATTTTTATGCAAACTTAAATCTAAAGGCAGCCTGTTCTAACAAACATAGAACAAAAACTGGAAGTAATAAAACACTAAATTGCAATGCTTTTTCTTTTATTTCTAGCAAATCACACATTACTGTGTATCTTGTGGGGAACAAGCATTATAACCCCATCCTTATCTTAGAGAATGTTGTACCCTACAAAAGTCTAAAGGATGGTTCATATGAATTCAAATTTGAAAAAGAAATCTTTGACACAGATTTTAGATAGTGCTTTAAAGCAAAAAGTGATACCTAGAAAGATGCCTTGCATATATAATGGACTTTCAACAGGGATTTGATGCCTGATTAGCCCAGATCTGGAATGTATCCTGTGTTTCCTCTTTTTCTGATATTAGACCTAAACAAGTGTTGGCCTGTGACTCCTCTGATAATTACAGAGATCATCTAGAAGCTGAATCAATGACATATTGGAAAATTAAGTTCAAATGGTCTTTGATGACCTATTTACTTTTTGCAACTAGATTAAGGAATTATATTCACCATTGCTTTAATAGAATTTCCAAGTGTACCTGCTTTCAATATGAGTGTGTCAAGAAATACATTTTATACATGGGAATTACTGGTGGCAGATATTAAGCTAGAGTAGCACCTTGGAAACAATTTGAACTTTTTGCACTTTAAAATTTTCTAAATCAAAAATTGAAATAAAAGATTTGGCATGTGTAAGTATACTTGAAAATTTAACTTTTCTTGCAAAACCTAGTATACTCCTCCTGTACCATTAAAAGGAAAACTCAAGTGAAATAATTCCCACATTTAGGAAAGAATAAGCAATGAAGATTCATTTCCTTTGTTTTTCTCACTTCTGAAATAGTGTGATATTATTGAATTCTCTCCATAAACTCTATCTATACAATAATCCATAATAATACTAATTACTATTATTTATTAGAGATTGTTAACATAGTTCATTATCTCTTCCAAGTTCATATTGTTTCCTGATACCATAAAATGAATATTTTTCCTTATCTTACTTGAATCAGTATATCAATGCATATACACGCTATCCAGCCAGAACTCTTGGGGCCTCTCTTTGCTGGCTTTCAACTATGTGTGAAATGCTAGAAGCTATGCTTAGCACAAAGGAAATACTCCTGTACATCCCCACCCCAACTGTCAACCCAAAATGCCCCCACCCCCAAAATTGCTCCCAACACTGGGACCTGATCCCTGCAAGAACAGATTTTCCCCAGACAGCCCTCCAGCTGGGTCCTTGGGATTGAAGCTACACATATATCCAAATTCAAATGACTAATTCCCGGTTGTCCCAGCCCCTTTTGTTCTCAACCTCCTGACTTCCTCATATTTAATTTGCATAATTGTAGATGGGGTTCAAAATTATCAAACTTATTTTTTCTCAATGGTAATGTTGAAGGATTCGAGTAGCAATATGGCCTGGTGGTATAAAAACTACTGGGATCCGATAGATCTGGTTGGAGTCCCAGCTCCCCTATGCACTGTGATATTGAGCAGTTATTTAAACTCATGAGCCTCTATTTCCTCATCCTTGATTTGGGGATGGTAATTGTACCTATGGCGTAAGGTTGTGAATGAAGATTAAATAAGAGAATGCATGCAAAGTGCTTAGTAAGTTGCCTGACTCATGATAAATAACAAGAAACTTATAGCACCGAGGAGTATATTTTCGGTTGCAGGTTTACAAAACTGTTTCTTGGCAGAGTCAGGACTGGAATATAGATTTATCCATGTCACCAAATCCTACACTCAATGCATATATACCCTATCCAGCGTGACCTCTTGGGGCCTCTCATTGCTGGCTTTCAAAGCTTACTTAATGAGTTTTGGAAATCAATTCTAATACGCTCTCAACCATCTCCTTCAATGCCCTTTTCTCCCATCTCCAAGTAACAAAGTCCCTATTTTCCCCCTTTAGCTTTTGTGTCCTCTTTATTCACCACTGTCCTTTCATTTCAATTCTTTCTCCTTATTATTTATCTTCTAAAGCCCTTATTACCTGAGTGCACCACTGTTTTAAAACCATCTTTGTAAGCATACCGTCTTTATAGCTATCATTAAAGAGCCCAGGCCTCTCCTCTTCTATTTATAGCATAGAAGTTAAGAAACAGGCTCTGAAGCCAGACAACCTGAGTCTGAATCCCCCTTTTTTCCACAAATCTCAGTTCTGTCACTTTTTAACTTTGAAAACTTGGATGCATTGTGTTTTTTGTTTTTAAACCTCTTTCTACTTCAGTTTCCTTATCTGTAAAATTGAGATATAAATTGTACCTACTTCATTGAGTTATTGTGAAGATTAAATGAAAGAATGCATACAAAGCAATTAGTACTGAAGCATATTAAGTACTACATAAATACCACCCATAATAATTATAATACTAATTATTTATTTTTATTCATTAAAGATTTCCAAAATGTAGCTCAGAGTTATTATATTTTCCAATTTTATCTTCTTGTTCCCAATTCCATGCAATTAATATTTTTACTTACCTTACTTGAATGATGTATTGAACTAATATGTGTGAATTGCACTTCTAAAATGTTAGCCCCTCTTCTTGACTCCCAACTCCTCAGCAATTGATCTAGTTTGCCCTGGACTTTCCTCTTAAATGCCTCTTCCTTTGGGTTTTGAAATGCTATTCTTTCCTGGTACTAGTTCTTCTAACACTTGATCTTCTCCTTCTACATCTCTTCCTGTATGTACATATTTGTTCATTCCCCTGCATAGTGTAAGCTCCTGGAGGGCAGCAGGCATATCTTACTTATCTTTATCCCCCCTGTATTTTGCACATTGTAGGCATTTAGTAAATCTTTACTGACTTTTGTATTTCCTTGATTCTTTTAACTCCCTAGTTAAGGATTTTTTATTTTCTCAACTCACTTCAGTTGAACTAGACACAAACCGGAATATACTCTGGATTTTCATACCACTCACAGTTATATACAATATCTTAAATTCTAAAATCTCTCTTTCTGATCTTAGCTCATTATTATTCTACCTATTTCAGTTCCTCTTTCTTTACTATATTTACACTAATAATGCCAAACATTTATTGATTGCCTACCATATTTCAGACATGGTATTAGTTGTTTTACATACATTGTTTCATTTAATATTCTTAACAATCCCATGAACTAGTTATTAGCCCAGCTTTACTGATAAGGGACTTAAGACTCTGAGAAGTCAAGAGGTTTTCCCAAGGTCACAGAGCTAGTGGACATGGCAAAGTCAAGCTACAAATCCCTATCTGTTTAATCTTTCCTCTATGCCATTTTGAAAGTTTAACATATTAAATGTCAACATGAATATTCTAGACAATAATTTTTATTGCAAAAATGAGGAATAGAATCTTATTATAATACACATAATTTTTTAAAGAAGTGTTTAGTTGCTGCCTGTTGGTTGACTCACTGCCTATATTAATGCTTCACAAAGCAGATAATCTCCCAGTACCTTGGGGAATGTGGCATTTGACTACCAGACCTCTTGTCAGAGCTGGCTGCAATTGTGTTAAAAATTGGCTCTCCAGCTAGGCTGGACCGCAGTTAGGAAACACGATTGGAGATGGTGAACTGCCACTGCTGGGCTGTGAACCAGACACGAATGTTAAACAATAGTGTCCACAATTTGCAACCCAGGAACTGCCAAATTGACAGCTAGGCTAAACTATAGCAGCATAGGAAGATGTAGCTAGTTTCTACATTCAATCAATATGAAGTCTTCTATTGTACTTTGATGAATACAGCCTCACTGTCCCATAAACCGAGATGCTGTCAATTATGAATCTCAGTTAGATTCTTAGAGAGCATTTCATGTCTGAGCACCCTTGTAAGCCTCATAGTGGACTTAACTCTAGTTGGTTTGAATTAGCCTTTAAAGTGAACATACAGTTCATTAAGCATGTGGAAACTCCAACAGCAGCTGCACCTCTCTCCATGAACCATAAATAGATTTTTTGCATTTTATCTAGACCTAGATGAAAGGGATCCATAATGCTGTGCTAGAAATAAGTCTTGACTCTCTGAGGGACTTGAATAGATACAGTGAGTGTATGAAATGAATAATATTAGCGATTATCAGAACTTGAAAATCTAAAGGTTTGGGGGTTTTCAGTCTCTTTTTAAAAAGCATATAGCAAAATGATTGTTTTATCTCATTTTTGCTTTGAGGAATTCTTTCAGGCTTGAGGCATTTGGTATTTGATATTTCACCAGGCAGAAAATCTACTTACTTTGCTCACATTTGCTCACTTGTTGCAATGTCATTCATTTCCTTCACGGAAGAATCTTTTTCATGTTCCTATTATGTGCCAGCCCCTGGGGTTAGGACTGAGGAGTTCTTGATACTTAAATCAAAAGCCCCTGTCCTCAAGAAGCTCATGGTCTAGTAGGGAGACAGATGCATAAACAGAGCATGTAATAGCACAGTGGTAAAGATTTATTTAGTATATTGAGGGGAGCAAGAGTGAGAAGTACCTAAGCCAGCCAGCAGGAGCTCAGAGAAGTTTTTTAAGAGGAGATGACATCCAAGTTAAGCTTTAAATGAGGAGTGGGAATTGGCACATAGAATCCAGTTAGCAAGGGCCCAGATATCCTCTATCTTATAGGATTACTTCACAGATAGAGAGCCCACTGTATTTCAAATATTAACAATTAAGGAAGCTATTGAGATTTTAGAAGTTGATATTTTTATTGTTGTATATCCAAGCGATTTTTCAGAGGAATAAAATCCTTGGGGCCTGAACGTTTTTCCTGGTAAAATACCACGTTACCCTCATTTATAAATTTTTTAAAAATTGCATTTCTTATTTCATAATTGTAGAAAACATAAATACGGTTATATACTTAGGGTTCTCCAAGGAAGCAGTACAGACAGGAGATTTTTTAATAGAAATTGGCCCACACGACTGTAGGGGTGGGCAAGTCCGAATTCCACTGGGCAGGCCACAAGCTGGGAACTCCAATGAAGGTTTTCGATGAATTCCCCAGCAGAAGCTGACTGGCTGAAGTAGAGATGGAAATTCTTCTTTCTGACAACTGAAATAATTAGTTCTCTCTGTAAGACCTTCAAATGATTGAATGAGACCTCTCTTTGTTAAAGGCACCTTCCTTAGTTGATTGTAGATGTAATCAGCCATAGATGTAATCAACTTACTAATGATTTAAATGCAGGAAATATCCTCACTTAACAATCAAGCCAGTGTTTGCTTGACCAAACAACTGGACACTATAATCTCAGCAAGTTGATACATGAACTTAAACACCAAAAAGATTTTAGGTTGTATTAGAAAAACATAAAATAAAATTGATTGTTTTTTCACTTAAGCATATTCCAAAATTGATACTAATAATATAGTCCTTAAAATTTTTTCATCCAGGGTATGATCTGTTCAAAATAAATTGCCATGTATTATTTTAAGCTACTATTAAATTAATGAATCTAGTGGAATCCATGCCAACTCAACCATCCAAATTACCTTTTTATTTATGTTCCCCAAGTTATGTAGTGAGTGCAAAAGAACAGCAATTTATTTTGGTTTTGAAATGCCTTAACTGTGCATACTGAGATAAGCACAGTTATCTCATATTGAGGGGTTTAAGATTGCAAAGTAATCCTACGTGGCTATCATTTTGAAATGAAGCATTTTGTTAATAAAATATGCTTATTTTAACAATGTCTTGATAAAGAGAAACAGACTATTGACCCAAGCATCAGGATACCTGGTAATTTTCATTTAGAATATACAAATTCTCTATTTCAATAGCTTTATTTATTCAATGTAATAAATTTCAAAATCCTTACCATGGACCCTATGGTCTTACATGTGCAGCCAAAGAAGTTTCCTTATTGTTCTTTGAACATACTAAGCCTTTTCTAGCTCAAGGTCTCAAGATCTCTGACTGAAATTTTCTTTTCTAGTCAGGCTCTCCTCCTCAGCTACTGTCTCTCACATTATTATGTTTATTTCATTCACAACACTCAGGGCAATTTATAATGATTTTGTTGGTTGCTTACGTGGTCTATAATTACCACCAGAATAGATGGTCAATGAGGACAGGGACATGTTCCTCTTCGCTGCTATGCTTCTTTATTCTACTACAGTGTATCTACTGAGTGTTGGTCAAGTTAACACTTGTCATTTCTAAGAACTGGCAGAAGCAATATCTGACAAAATTTTTGATTGCAACATCCTCTTTCTGTCAAACCACATCTTATCTATTTTCTATATAGATTCTAGACAGATAGGGATATCAAGGTATATAAGTCAGCCCCTTGTTTCTATTGTAATCTATTCAAAGATATAGAATGTGCTTTGTTACTGATCTTTTAGATTATAAGGTAGCATAATAGAAGAATAAAATATATGGCATCAACGATCATTTCCCATATATGAAACATTAAATTCTTGAATTGCTTTACAATAAAGAGTGTCACAGTCAAATAAGCGTGACAGACTTATAAACTCTATCATCTTTTGGATGACCACAGTACATTGCAGCATATTAAAGGCACTGAGAAATTCAGCAGATAACAGCTGAGCATCATTCCCAAGTGTATGTGATATTGGAAATGTTTATCACATAACATCTACCCACAACCTCCAAAACTATAATTGTAAGGGATTCAATTTGGGAAATCTGGCCCAAACTCAGTAATGAGAGCTGTCACTGATGTTTGGGGAGAAAGGTTTCATAGAAGAGGCAGTACTTAGGACTGGGTCCTAGAAAAAGTATAGATCTTAGTCAAACAGGTCGTCAAGAAAATAACTTTCTGGCGAGGGGAGGAGGAAATAAGTGAAGCTGTAACAACTGCATTCTGGTGAAACACACGTAGGAAGAATTTCACTTATTCACACCATTGTTTAAAACATTAACATTCATTCTTTAAGCAAAAATGTTTGGGATGACTTAAAGTAGAAGAATGAATATGACATGGCATCTGCTCTGAAGGGGGCTGAAAAAATCCATTAGGACATAAGCACAAAATGGATTAGTTACATCAATTTTTTTTTTGCCTTTGAACAGCCAATCAAACAAAACTAGGCTTTTTTTTTTTTTTTAGTTTTTTGTATCTTTTATTAACTCAACTTTTTAAAGCTATAATTTACATTCAATAAAATGCCACAATTTTAAGTGTTTTAATTCTACTTTCTTTGCCTTTCCATATAGTTTTAGAATAATCTTGTCTATATCTCCAAAAAATCTTGTTAGAATTTTTATAACAATTTCATAAACTGTATATCAGTTTGTAGAGAATGCTGAATCTTCCAATCCATGAACAAAGTCCACCTCTCCATTTATGTAGATCTGCTTTGATACTTCAGTGCTTTATGATTTCCAGCTTTCAAATTGTGCATGTTTTGTTCAATTTACATCTAAGCATTTCCTTTTTATTTAGAGCCAATGTAAATGGTATTTTTAATTTTAGTTTCCATGTGTTCATTGCTAGTATAAAGAGTAAAATTGATTTTTGTACGTTTATCCTGTATCTTGTGACCTTCCTGAACTCACATATTAGTTCTAAGAGGTTTTATTTGTAGATTTATTGGGATTTTCTACACAGATCATTATCAGCAAACGGGGATAGTTGTTTTTTTTTCCCCAATCTACATGCCATTTACTTTCTTTTCTTGCCTTATTGCTGTAAGTAGTACAATAAGTGCAGGCTATAAGATCCAGCACTGTGTTCAATAGGAGTGGATGTCAATTTGACATCTTTGCCTTCCTCTCTATCTTAGTAGAAAGCATTCAGTCTTTCACCGTTAATTAAGATATTAGCTTAGGGTTTTTGTAGATGCTCTTTATCAAATTGAGGAAGTTCCTCACTATTTATGAGAGTTTTTTCTGAGAGTTTTATTATAAATAAGTGCTAAATTTTGTCAGTTGCTATTTCTGCATCGAATGATAAAATCATGTGATTTTTTTTTCTTTAGCCTTTCACTATAATGAATTGCATAGATTGATTTTCAATATGTACTAGCCTTGGACCACTGGAATAAATTGTGCTTGGTCATGGTGGATAATTAATTTTTATAGTGCTGAATTATATTTCCTAATATTTTGTGAGGTATTTTGCATCTATATTAGTGAGAGATATTAGTCTGTAGTTGTTTTTTAACTTCTTCCTTCCTTCCTTTCTTTCTTTGTACTGTCCTTGACTGGTTTTGGTATCAGAGTAATACTAGGTTCATAAAATCAATTGGAAAGTGTTCCTTTTTCTTTCATTTTCTCTAAAGAGATTGTGTAGAACTGATGCCAATTCTTCTTTAAATGTTTGGTAGAGTTCTTCAGTGAAACCATCTGGGCCTGGAGATTTCTTTTTTGAGTGTGCATGATGAATTAAATTTCCTTAATAGCTTTAGGTCTATTCAAATTATCTATTTCATTTTGGGTTATTTGTAGTTTTAGTGTTTTCTGAGAAATTGGTTTATTTCATTTAATTTTTCATATTGGCAGATATATATAGTGGTTTATAAAATATTCCCTTAATATTCTTTTGATGTCAGCAGGTCTGTGTAGTAATTTCCCTTCTGTCATTCCTGATATTGCTAATTTGTGTCTTCTCTTCTTTTATTCTTTATCAGTCTTGCTAGAGATTTGTCAGTATTTTGGCTTTTTACCAAGAACCAGCTTTTTGTTTCATTACTTTTCTCTATTGCCTTTCTGTTTTCAATTTTATTGATTTCCGCTCATATTATTTCCATCTTTCTTCTTGCTTTGATTTAATTTGCTCTTATCTTCCTGCATTCTTTGGATTGTGGATTTGAGACATTTCCACTTTTCTAATATACGTATTTAGTAGTTTAAATTTATCTCCCAGCACTATCTTAGCTGTGTCCTATGAATTTTGATATGTTATATTTTCATTTAGTTTGATGTATTTTTTATTTTGAAATGTCATCTTTGACCCATTCAGAAGCATGTTGTTTAATTTCCAAGTATTTGGTGATATTCCTGTTATCTGTTTCTCTTTTGAATTCAAATTGTAGCCAGAAAACATATTATGTATGAGTTCAATTATTTTAATTTTTTCATTTTTGTTTTGTGGCCAAGAAAGTATTCTATCTTGGTATATTTTCTGTGGACAATTGAAAATATTATATATTCTACTGTTTGGTGGATTGTTTTATAAGTGTTTATTAGATACTCTTGGTTGATTTTTTTTAATAGCCTTGCTTGTTTATATCTAGTTTATTCAACTGTTGAGATAAAAGTGTCGAATTCTCCACCCATAATTGTGGATTTGTCTATTTCTCCTTTAGGCTCTATCAACTTTTGCTTAACATATTTTGCAGTGATATTTTCTTGGTGGATTGACTCTTTTATTGATATATAATGTCTCAATGTTTCTGGTAGTTTTCTTTTCTCTGAAATCTGTTTTATCTGATATTAATATAGCTTTTCCATCCATTTACTTTCAACCTGCCTACATCATTATATTTGAAGTGAATTTCTTATAGACTGCATATAGTTGGATCATGTATTTTAATCCAATCTTTAAATTTGTGTCTTTAGACCATTTATACTTAAAGTTATGTTAGGGCTCAAATCTCCTGTTTTATTTTTTTGTTGTTTTCTGTTTGTTCTTTTGGTTTTTGTTTCTCTGTTTCTTTTTCCTACCTTCCTGTAGGTTACTTGACCTTTTTGGGTTATTTTATTTCATTTTGATTTATCTACAGTACTTTTGAGTGTGATTTCACTTAGTATTAAGTTATACAATCTGCTGGTGCCATCATTTTACAGTTCAAGTGAAGTGTAGAAAACTTACCTCCCTTTACTTCCCTTTACCCACCTACATTTATATTTAACATTTCCTCTCTATAAATTTAGAACCACATTAGAAAATGTCACAATTTTTGCTTCATCATCAAATGTAATTTAGAAGAGTCAAGAGGAGAAAGTCTTTTCAATTTACCCATATTTTTACTTCCCTTTGTTCTTCTTTCCTTCCTGATGTTTCAAGATTCCTTCTTTTATCATTTTCTTTTCTGTTTAGAGAATTTCCTTTCACCATTATTTTAGTATAGTTCTGCTGACAATACATTCTCTTAATTTCCCTTCCTCTAGCAATGTTTTGATTCTCTCTTCATTCTTGCAGGATATTTACTGGATATAGGATTCTGAACTATTTTTTTTAGTCTTTAAAAAAAATAAAATGTGCCACTTCCTTCTGGCATTCTTGGTTTCTGGTGAGAAATACAATGTAATTCAAATTGATTTTTTCCCCTATAGGCGAGATGTTATTTCTTTCCCCCTGCTTCCAAGACTTTTATCTTTGTGTTTAGGTTTTAGCAATTTGATTATGATGTGTCTTAGTGTGAATTACATTAAATTATCCTGTTTGGGATAAACAGCTTTGTGAGTCTGTGGATTTATGTTTTATGCCAAATTTCAGCCATTGTTTCTTTGAGTACTTTTTCAATGCTATTCTCTTTGCTCTTTTCTTCTGAACTCTGTTGACATAAATGTTAAATCTTAGTTATAGTTCTTCCTGCCTGTTGTTCTGTCTTCTGGTTCGGTGATTCTTGAGCCATTGAGCCTATCTATTGAGGTTTTTTTTTGTTTTTGCTTTTGTTTTTTTTTTAGGAGGTACTGGGGATCGAACCTAGGAATTTGTGCTTGGGAAACAGGCACTCAACCACTTTATCTACATATGCTATCCCCATTGAGTTTTTTTTTTTTTTTTTAAGATTTTATTCATTTATTCATTTATCCCCCCCTTGCAGCCTGTGCTCGCTGGGTCAGCTAACCACGCCGTGCGGGCGGGCTTGCCTTCACCAGGAGGCCCCAGGAACCGAACCCGGGGCCTCCCATATGGTAAATGGGAGCCCTACTGATTGAGCCACAGCCGCTTCCCCCCATTGAGTTTTTAAATGTTAATCATTGCATCTTTCCTTTGATTCTTCTTTATATCTTCTATTTCTATTTGCTGAAATTCCTATTCCTGCACAGAGATTTTCTTTTCTTTTTTTTTTCCATTTGTTAAAGCATGTTTGCAATTGCTCATTTAAATATTTTAATGATGGCTGCTTTAAAATATTTGTCAGATAATTGTAATATCTCTGTCATCTCAGTGTTGGCATCTATTAGTTGTCTTTTTCATTCATTTTGAGATCCTCCTGGTTCTCAGTATTATGAGTGATTTTCTATTGTAACTTACATATTTTGGGTATTATGTTCTGAGATTCTGGAACTTATTTAACCCTTCTTTAAAAAGTGCCTATTTTTTTTATTTTTTGAAAGACGAGTTACTTGCAGATCAGTTTGATCCTTCAAGTCTTGTTTCCAGACTTATTTAAGGTGAATATAATAGACTTTACTTTACGTTTAGGTTATCCCTACTACTGATGCATGCCCTCCTGGGGTCTCTAATGAATGTTCCATATATTCAATGACATTTCCCCACTCTGCCTGCTGAGAACTGACTGATTCCCAGCCTACTATGTGCTCTGTGAATTGTTCATCTTACAGCTCTAGTATAATTTTCCTTTTCCCAGGTGTTGTTCTTTGCCTGGCCTAATGGAGATTCATCCTATACATAAGGGTAGTAATATTTAGCCAAACTTTCAAGCTGACCCTTATGCAGATTTCTGGAATTCTTTCCTTGTGTAACTTCCATCTTTCTAGCTCTCTACTCCACAAAATTCTAACTGCCTTGATCTTCTGGCTCCTCAATTTAGTGAGATCACTGGGCTCTCTTTTGTTTTCTCCTTCTTGTGCTGTAATCCAGACATTGCCTCCAGCAGTAACCAGAGCAGTCATTTGGCTCACTTTCTTTCCCTCCGCTCGGGGATCCCACTTCTGTGCTCTCTGTTTTCCAATGTCTGCAAACAGTTGTTTCATATATTTTTATCTAGTTTTCTAGATGTTTATGGCAAGAGGAAGTCCAGTCACTGCTACTCTTACAAGGCTACAATAGAAATTTGAATAGCCACCATTGAAGTGCCATTGTATAAAGGTTGCTGACCTTCTCAAAGAAGCATCATAATCTTGACTGAAAATATTATTGAAATATTACTGGAAATATTCAAATGTCCTTCTGTGTTCTGCACATGGGAATAAAAGATGTCAGTTTACAACCAAATGCTTCATTGTGAATTTCATCTTTTAGCTCTTCTATGCTCAATTCGTGTGGGTTAAGTTCACAATTACCATCAGCCTCAACAGTGGAAGAGAATTTTGAAAGGACTGGAGTTTGCTATAGGGAAGTTATATCTGACTGGTTTCTAGCAGGGTAACCCCTCAGAGATGGGGACCCTGAGCATCAAAAAGACATGAAAGACAAAAGCTGCTTGAACAAAATTTAGAGAAGAAGCCACCAGAAGTAAAGGTCAATTGGAATAGCATAGGTAATTGTCATCTACTTTGTAATTTTGCTTCTGGTGGGACTGGTCCTTCACTTTCAGGGTTCATATGAGAAGTTGCCTATACCAGTGTCTTTGAGAGCTGGTGGTAGGTGATATACATAGAAAGGAATTAAGTTTCTGGTATGAACATAGCTGTATAGCTCAGCATCTTTCCAGTTCTCCTTTAAAAGGATATACAAACAAAGCAAAGAAAACAAACAAAACCAAAAGCTCCAGAAAATTTTCTGTGAATTTTATGGGGCAGGTATATTCTGCAAATTCTAATGTAAGATTTGCTAAAATAGCTTATATCAGGCAGAAGTAACAAGAAAGAGTAGAAAGTATCTAGAG
This sequence comes from Tolypeutes matacus, assembly GCA_026826555.1. Lineage (NCBI taxonomy): Eukaryota > Metazoa > Chordata > Mammalia > Cingulata > Chlamyphoridae > Tolypeutes > Tolypeutes matacus. Next base: position 62,056,923 of record JAKSZT010053887.1, on the reverse strand, counting down.
AATGTAGTAATAGCAGATTTCAGAAAATCTGAACTCAGAATCCAACTCCTTGAAAATAAGAGAGCTTATCCTTATATGCTGATCTTATATCCCTTATTTGCAATAACTGGTATGGGAACCTGCTTGTGAACTCAAGTTATGAAAGAAACTCTTCAACCTGATTTGATTTGGAGAAACAGAGGAAGTAGGGCTAAACAAAGAATCACACAGAGAAGCCATACTTGTAGGAAGCAATCTGCCTCTGTGTCAATAAAAAAATGAGAGCCATTAGACTACAGTTCCATTTATGATAGCATCAAAAAGAATAAAATACTTAGGAACAAATGTAACAAAAGAAGTACAAAAATTATACATTGAAACCTACATTATTGAAACAAATTAAAGAAGACCTAAATAAATAGAAAAACATCTCATGATCATGGATCAGATTACTTTATATTGTTAAAATGGTAATACTCCCCATGTATGTAATGTAATACTGCAGATTTAATGTAATACCTATCAAGAAAGCAAGGAGCCAAATAATGTGTATTGTATTCTGTTATATTCAAAAATATATATTTGTATTACTTCATAAAGAAAGTCTGGAAGGTTACACAAGAAACTAATGAAAGCTTATTTTAAATATGGTAGCAGTTGGATTGAAACTGAATGGATGGAGAATAGAGTGGTGGTTTTTTAATATTGTTTTGCTTATTATACTACGTGCAATACAAAAGGGTCTGGAGCTAGTGCGGAAGGTAATGGTGAAATTCTGCAGTTCCAAATCAGCAGCCTGCATTATAGAGGAGGCTGGATTCAGAGTCAGATCAGAATCAGTTAATTTACAAACATAAGCTCAGCCAATAGAATATGTGGCTTGCCATTACATTGGACTTCAAGAGAATGTGAATAAAACCTCCTAAGCCAGAAGAAACTTAGTGAAGAAGGCCAGGAGACTAAATTCCAATGGGATTGGAGCTTCTTTATTACCATCCCCACTGCAGTTGTAGCTAGGAACCTCCCATAGTTTATGTAGCTGCAGTCTGCTTTCTCCTCACACCTTATGCCTTGTCCAAAGGGAGAGGGTGCCTACAGGAGGTAAAACAGTTTATATAAGGTTAATTCTGCTACTCAAAACAATAGAGAATGTGGGAAGGAGAAAAAAAATGCAAAGGCATATGAAGTAGTTCCTACTAATTCTTTACCTGACCATGGGCTTCAGGGGGCAGGAGCTAAAACTTTTTGAAGTAGTGAAATTAAGCTAATCCTTCTTTGCCCTTGATGTTTAGATTGTTCATATTTTGGACTTGAAATCACAAAATAGAAAAGTTTTGTTGAACTAGTTCCATCTGAATGTAGTATAAGGACTTTCCAGAGTCTTTGCCATCTTTTTGTTAAAAAACAAAAAACAAAACAAAATAAAAAACCTGATGGTCCCAGTTCCCTCTTTATCTATCTTCCTTCACTCTTCCGATCTATTTAACTTTTTAAAATGAAGGAATTATAAATGATTACTGCTTCTTTGCTTTTAGAGATGGACCCCTGCACAGGTAAGAACGGATGTACCCACATCTGTCAGAGTGAGAGTGGCATGGCCAGGTGTGCCTGCCACCCAGGGTACCAGCTGTCTGAAGACAAAAAGACCTGTAGAGGTAGGAAGCTGAAGCTGATGGCTTAATTATGTAATTGTTTGAAATTCTGAGATAACTCGGTTTTGAATAGTTAGAACAGGTAGGAGGAAAGGTGTTTCATTTATGTTTAAAAAGGAACATTTAAATTCTTATATGATCATTCTGAAAGGTATTTTTATGAAGCTATAAAGACTCAGTGAAATTCTTAGTCAAAATTTAAAAAAAATGATCTGGTGTAGATTCAGAATTAATGCTTTTATGTTTTCTGTTTCTCATTGTGAAGAGAATTCCAGAATTAATATTTCAAAACCTTTCATAACCACACAGGGAGTTCTTCATTATAGACTACAGAAGGTGGGAATAACCTTTGAAAAGCAAGTATGTGCAAATGAGTGTTCTTAGTTAGCAATAAGTAAAACAATAAAGAAACTTTATAAATGCAAGGTTATGCATTTGTGTTACCTAGAAATAGCAAAACAGAAACACTTCAATTCAAAGATGAATTACCCCATGACCAGAATGGATAAATGAAGTCATTCCTGTGGGACAGTCTTTGTTTTGATAACTTTTGAGAAATCAGAAAATTTTTCATTTTTATCATGACATTTTCATGAAAGGAGAAGCAGTTTATTTGAATTAATTATAAAAATACCAAAATATTTTCTGAGTTATGGTACTGGTAAATATCTTGAGAAATTTAAAGAGAATTAGACATAAAAATAATGTTAAATTACCTTTTATTCTTTAAGCCAAAACTAATATAATATTTTCCATGGATTGTATTGGCATACTTTTCTTACACAGATCGTTTCTGCTTTGGTCCCATTTCCCTAGTGCCTGCTTAGCTTAGCAGCTAGCACAGAATAGTTTCTTATTAAATATTTCTGGACTATTGACCTATATATATTTTCTTATAAACAAAATTTTATTTAAAATCTGATACATTATTCCTAGAAAGTCTACTCCCAAATTATTGCCTATTTAGGATCTGACAAATACATTAGAAGAATGAATATTTGTCTTAAGATCCCTGATGGAGATGACATGCAAGACAGTACAAGCAGCAAGTACTGATTGAGGAAAAGATTGTGAGACATAGCCATTGGCAGAGAAGGAGCGGGGACTTCTTGGACAACAATACTAAAGTCACATTGATTAGAATTGGCTATCAGGGTCAAGAGGGAAAGAGGGTGCCAAGTGTTTAAATGGCACTGTCCTGTGACAGTCATATGTACAATGCAAACAGTGGCTTGTTAAATATGAAAGCCCAAAATTTGCCTTGTCCCATGGTTACAGATATTGTTTATTTTAAATCAAGGAGATGCCATTTTTGGTTAAGAATGCTATATAAATATATAAAACATTAGGAATATGTACATATTCCTAAAGGCAAATTACAATGACTTCTGCTTGTATCATTAAGGGACAGTCAAGGATTATTCTTTATTTTGTTTTCTTTTCTCTTTTTTTCAGTTACCAGCTACCAGTAGGGGGTAGAATCCTCTAATAGATGAAAAGAAATGTATGAGAGGGCAAAACTAATATTGTAAAGTTAGTGTTCTAAGCAGTTGGTTTATTTGCAAATGCTCCCTTCACACAAAGAATATGGAGGCTTTGTGGTGCTTTACTGGTACATTGGATGGGGGAGGGATTGCTCTGGTTCATTTCCTTCATTTGCAAATATTCTAAATATTCACACTTAATTAGAACTCCAAAGACATAACTCATGTCTATCTTTTTCTGCAGATATAAATGAGTGCACTGAAGGACTTGCCAGCTGTGGCCATCGATGTGTGAACACGATGGGGTCTTTCACTTGTGCCTGCCACCCTGGCTTTGAGCTGGGAGCTGATGGAAAACAGTGTTACAGTAAGTGGCAACAGTTGCAGCCCAGGAAACCTGTGGCGTTTTACCAATATTAAACAAGACCATTAAACAAAAGCACTACCTTGCATATCTTGCCAAAGCAGATGTTTGCAACTGGATAGGGGAGGGAGAGGCTTAGAACTTCAGCCTCCTCATTTTATAGAGGTCCCAGAGTCAATAGAAAATGATGCACATAATGATCCACACTGTAGATGGCAAGGACTAAATCTCAGGTCTTCTGACTTGCACTTCTTTTGGCTCCACTGCTCTTCTTCGTGAAGAGTCGGCCTTCCTTCATCACCTCTGCCATGCAATAGTCACTGAACACTGATAACCCCAAAATAAAAACTCAAGCAAAGGGGTCTAGCAAGAGAGAAGGAACCATCAGTACAAGAAACAACTCTTGACTGCAATATGGTTCCTGGACAGATTTGATGCTCTAATGAGGATCTTTCATGTTGGCCTTTCTTCCCTGACTATCATTTCCATTCATCATGTCCCTTTAGGCAGCACCTTCCTATCTTGTATTCTCTTTAACGGACTCATGTTCTGCCCTTTTCAAAACTATGATCCATCTTATCTAACCTTAACTACTCCTCATCTAGGCTGTTATACAATTTAATATATCCCTTATTGGGGATATATTAAAATGTTAATGTGCTGAAGCACTAGCTAAAGCTGCTGTTGGAGTGCTTTCCTTCTCCCAACAAGTCTTCCCCACTGGTCCCCTGCTTAATCTGTAGATGAACACGCTTCCCACTTTACTAAGCTTAAAACTCTCTGATACAGATTCCTTCCAGTTCCATCTTCTCTACCTCAATATTTCCCACCTTCAGCCCTCTCTACTTCTATCCTCCTTTTCAAGTTACCGAAGAATCTTTCCTTATATCTATGGCTGACTTTTCCATCTCTACATCTTATGTGATCTTGGTACATAAACTTATTTTTCTTTTCATTTTCAGACTCTACCTTTTTCCCAGTGACTTCTTTCCTTCTTCTTCCAGTCCATATTTGAACCTTAGCAGGTGAATTTTGCTCTGTAAAACATATATCTGTAGTGTTTGGTTTTACTTGAAATTCAAGACTATCAATCTCAAATGATTAAGCAGCTGGGTTGTACAAACTTATACACTGTCAGGAAATGTCTACTTTTACCCTCATCAAAATGAGTGGTTAACACTTTTTCTACAAAGACTTTACACACTCCTCACTTTTGTCTTTATCCTTACTTTGTTTCTCTCTCTCTGTTTCTCTCGCTCTCTAAGAGAAATTTTGGATTTACAGAGCAATTATGCATAAAATACAGGGTTCCCATACACTATTTTATTTTTAACACCTTGCATTGGTGTGGTAATTTGTTGCAATTGATGAAAGCACATTTTTATAATTGTTCTATTAACTATAGTCTATGGCTTAACTTAGGGTTCATTGTTTTTGTAATGTTAATTACTGTTAATTATGTTTACAATGTTACTGTACCATCACTACCATCCATTAAAAAAACATTTCCACAGTTCCAAATAGGAACTCCGTATATTTTAAGCCTTAACTCCTATTCCCTATCCTCACCCTGTCCCTGGTAATTTATATTCTACATTCTGACTCTGTGGTTTTGCTTATTCTAATTATTTCATATCAGTGAGATCATACAATTTTTTCCCTTTTGTGTCTGACTGATTTCACTCAACATGATGTTTTCAAGGTTCATCCATGTTGTCACATGTGTCAGAACTTTATTTTTTATAGCTGAATAATATTGCATTGTGTGTTTATGGCACATTTTGTTTATCCATTTATGGATTGATGGACACTTGGGTTGCTTCCACCTTTTGACAATTGTGAATAATGCCGCAATGAAGACTGGTATGCAAATATCTGTTTGACCCCTGCTTTCAATTCTTTTGTGTATATACCTAGTAGTTTTATACTTAATTTTTTGAGGAACTGCCAAACTGTCTTCCATAGTGGCTGCACCATGTTACATTGCCACCAGTATTGAATGAGTGTTCCTATTTCTCTGCATCCTCACCAACACTTGTAATTTTCTGGATTTTTTTTAAAAAAGTAGTAGCTGTTCTAGTGAATGTGAAATGGTATTTCACTGTGATTTTGATTAGCATTTCCCTGATGGCTAACGATTTTGAGCATCTTTTCATTGTATTTTGGCCATTTGTATATCTTCTATGTAGCAATGTCTATTCAAGCCTTTTGCCCATTTTTTACTTGGGTTGTATATCTTTTTCTTGTTAAGTTGAAGAATTTTCTTATATATTCTGTATATTAAACCTTTTTTGGATACATGGTTTCCAAGTATTTTCTTCATTGTGTAGATTGTCATTTTACTTTCATGGTAAAGTCCTTTTGAGGCTGAAAATATTTAAATTTTGATGAGGTTCCATTTATCTTTTTTTTTTTCTTTTGTTGCTTGTCCTTTGGGTGTAAAATCAAGAAACCATTGCCTAATACATGGTCCTGAAGATGCTATGTTTTCTTCTAGGAGTTTGTTAGTATACTGGCTTTTATATTTAGGTTTTTGATCCATTTTGAGTTGATTTTTCCATAAGGTATGAGACAGGGGTCCTTGTTCAATCTTTTACTAATGGGAATCCAGTTTTCCTAGAACCATTTGTTGAAGAGACTATTCTTTCCCAATTGAGTGGTCTTTTCCCCCTTGTCAAAAATCAGATGACCATAAATGTGAGGGTTGATTTCTGAGCCCTCAATTCAATTCCATTGGTTTATATGTCTGTCCTTATGCCAGTACCATCCTGTTTTGATTACTGTGGCTTTCCTTACCTGGTTTCTTACCTCGTAGAAAAAGTGGATGCAAACTACTATCCAAGCTACCAAATGACCTAAATAAAATCTCATAGAAAATCACAAAGAAAAGGCTCCAATTCAATCACTATGAAAAAAGTGACCCCACTCATATCAGAACCCATATTCATCATGGTGCTTTGGATTCCATTCTCTTTTATCATCTCAAGGTCTTTGCTTCTGCAATATCCCTCTCTTATCTGAATTATCAATTCTTTCCTCAGGATCATTCCTACCAGCATATGAACATGTTCCAGTATCTCCTATCTTTAACACACCCTCACATGACCCCAAATCCCACTCCAGCTACTATTTTCCCTCCATAGTAAAGCCTTTGATAATTATGATCAAGGTCTCCTCTTTCCCACATTATATTCATTTATCAGCCCACACTAATCAGATTTCCATCTCTACCCCTCCATTGGTCACCCATGAGCTCCATGTTGCCATATTGAACAGTAACTTCTGTGGTTTTATCTTACTTGACTTCTCAGCAGCTTTCAACCCATTTGAGTACCCCCATTCATCTTGAAATACTAACCTATTCTCTTCTGTGTTACCACACTCTCCCAGTTTTCCTCTCCATCTCTGGTCCCTCTCTCTCAATGTTAAATTTATATCTCCATTTTTACCCTTCTTTTAACTATATGTTAATATATCAAACTATCTACTCAGTACCTCCACTTGCATGACTGATAAGCATTACAGCTTGGTAGACCCAAAACAACACTGCTGATTTCCAGACTCAGTCCCAAAGATGTTCTTTCCAGTTCTCCATGTCTTAGTAAATGGCAACACCATTCAATCCCTGCCAAAGCCAAAAACCCAAAGCACCAAAATTCATAAGTGATAGATCTGGGACTTGAACTAGGGCCATTCAACTCCAAAATACTAAAATTTCACCTTCATGATGTGTGTAATATATTATTAGTATTTATTAGTCTTAATTAAGGAAGAAAAATCAAAATGGTGATAAATATAATAAATAGTTTAGTATTCTTACATGAGTTGCCTCATCGAGACATTCTTAGGGTCACTAAATTCTTCCTTCTCCTCCCCTGAATAAAATTCTACATTTCTTTACTGCCTGGTCTGCCAGTATAGCCTTAAGCTCTGTTGGTATATTTCTACTGCTTAAAGACAGTGTAGTTTTGATAAGGTGATATTTGCTTTTTTTAAGAGCAAACTAAATAAGATGGGAAAGAAGAATCAACTACTAATTAGGGTACAACTTCTTCTGAAATTAGTCTTTCTCTGAATACCCTGAGGAGTCCTTTCATGCAGAGAGAAATGTGAACTCGTTTTTCACTTATTAATATTTTGGCTTTTTAATGTAGCCAGAGGTTTAGGGAACGTGTTCATTTTGCAAATGTATGAAATAAAACCTCTTGCAGTCTGACTGGTGCATTCTCAGTAGTCATGAAAGAAAAGGCCATTATTTCTAATGAGGTATAAGACACAAGTTTTCTTTAGAATTTACTTGGGAAAGCAATTTGCCCTAGAGTTCAATACATTTAGTAGAAGTATATTTTTACATTTATTGCTTGATGTGAATATTTGGCTGAGTTCTGTCTTCAGTCTTCACCAGACTCCAATATTTACTAACTGACAGGCAAAACTTTCTTGGTGAAAACTGCTATTTTGAGTAGTTTCAAAACCTATAAGTAGAGTAGATCTTTTCAAAGTATGGTAATGTTTAACAATGAATTATAGGCCGTTCATATAACAAATATATTTTAGGATGATACTTTTTCCTAGAAAAAGCAATCTTTTATATTTATGTAATTTCTTCTTGGAGGCTTTCAAAACACTTCATAGCATTAGCCACTGAATACACACAGGGTGCTAAGAATTAGCTATCACTCTCTTATGACTAGATATTGGAAAATTCTAAATACAGCATGCTTAAATAAGACTCCTCAAGATTACCAAACAATGCATAATACAATTGAACTTAAAATTCTATATGAATCAAAAGTACATTGAGGGCCAAGATGGCGTTAGTGTAGGAAGCACACACTGCAAGCTCCCAGAGCAAGGCGGTTTGTGGACGGGGTCCTGCCCAGGGGTCTGTGCTGTGCACGCATGGAGTGAGAAGCTTGGGACATATATCTGCACGGATTGGCGGCGTGGACCAAACTGTGGAGATTCGTGAGTACTGAGGCTGCCGGTGGAGGTTGGCACAGGCAGCTGAGCCCCGCGGTTAGGGAAAAAAAAAAAAAATTAAATAAAACGGCCATTTGGAGCCGCGGGCGGGGCGAAAAAGTTTTATTTTCTGGGGATCTGGCTGCCTGGCGCCCCTTGGCCCTTGTGTGAACAGAACAAACGAGCTAATCAGCACCCGGTGAACCGGAGCAGGGATTGTGGTCGGGAAACGCAGCTGATTTCCCTAGCCACCCAGGGATAAGACCCGGGCTGCTGCAGAGCCAGGAAGAAGGGACACTTCCCAAAAAAAGAGAGGGTTCTGTTGGAAGACAGGGAAGGGTATTTTATATTTTTAGACATCGATCTGGCTGCCTGCACCGCCCCTAGCTTTGGGGAGCAGATAAGCCGACCTGAAGCACCATTAGGCTGAGAACAGACGCGAATCTGCACTCAAACTGATTTACTGAGCAGCCCGGTGACGCTCGAGCTCGGCTCCAGAAGGGGCAGGATCCGCCCTCTTTAGCACTCCTCACTGACTAACAATAGAGCTTCAGCTAACCTGGGGAGTCCGGAAAGTGGGACGTGCTTGATTAATTTCCATGGGCCCAGCTAGGGTCCCTTCCGTAAAGGGGTTGGTCTAGAGGAGGAATTATTTTGGGTCCTGCATTTGGCTAAAAAAATAAAAATTAAAAAAAAAAAAAAAAAAAAATTGAGGTAACCTCAACAAATGAAAAATAAATTCTTTATAATTTAGTTTAATAGCTAAAAGCTGCTTCAGGACCTGCATATAGAACCCTGTGGGGAAATTGATTGATAAACACAAGTAGGCAGGAAGGATCCACGTGGACCCTAGGGGAATCATTGACCCCCCTTAGCTCTGTTTGACTGCTTGCCTGTGTAGATCTTTGGTTTCTCTCTGTTACTTTCTGGTCTATTGCTATTATTTCCTCTTTCCTCCCCCCTTCCTTTTTCCTCCTATTTTTTTTTTTTAAATAAGTGCTGCCAGCTTGTCGCTTCTTTGCTGGGCTGCTTATTCAGTAATTTCCCACTCGCTGTATATATTGATTCTGTATTACAAACTATTGCTTATCCTTCCTGCATCTTTCTGC
>JAKSZT010053887.1:61961805-62042373 GCA_026826555.1 Tolypeutes matacus | reverse complement strand
GCAAGGCTCCAGGATGTGTAAGTTCATTGAGGGTGGTGGGCCACACTTGTGGGAGATGTTTGTGTGGGATGTGGTGGGAGGTGTGGGAGGTGGGCAACATGGGAATCCCAGTGGTTTCCGTGTAATATTATGGGTAATCTAAGCACCTCTTAAAATATATGTGTGTATATATATATAAATAACATTTTTGTAAGCAAATACACATATATGCATATATATTTATATATCATTTTGCAAATGTTTGTATGTATTGTGAGAATTTTGATTTTTACCCACAATAAAAATAAATTAAAAAAAAAAAAAAGTACATTATCCCTATCAAGTCAATAATTATTACTTGCTACCTATGGAAAACTACAAAGATCATTGATTTTTTTTTTTTAACTACAATAGTTAGAAGTTTGTCATCTGTATCAAGGACTCAGAATCTTGACCCTCATCTAGTGGGCAGTATAGGTTTGAGTGTGTACTTGTTTTAGCCCCATATATTTTTAATACGGTTAACATAGCATCATTTATAATTAAATGAAATTAACACCAATAGTCTTAAAATGATTTGGGGCAATATCAAGAAAAATAGCAAGAATAGGAGAAGCCTACACAAAATTCTTCAAATGGATACCTGTGTTGATTTCCCCCCTAAATAATGTATTAATATTAGAAAATTTATTATAGTTTCTACTGCCTTACATATGATCTAATCCAGGGGCCAGAAGTCTAAGACCAATACAAGCCAGGCAGGAAATTTAAACCAGGCCTAGTGTAAGAAAATAAAGATATGCGAAAACTGTGTTGAACTGAAAAGAAAATGCCTGGTCTAAAGAGGACAGCCATTCCTCAACTCCAGCTAACTTTTGCCCAGAGGAAGCACTATGCCAGTGTGTCAAGATTCATTGATTTATCCAATGAATGTTTACAGGGCACCTACTGAGTGTCAGGCACTGTTCTAAGCACTGGGGCTACATGGTGTATAAGAGAGGCAAAGTACCTGCTTGTATGGAACTTACATTCTGAGGAGCTAGAAAAGAGGAAAGTAAACAAAGACATATGTACTATCATGTCATTTGTTATAACATATCATGATAAGAAGATCCAAGCAGAAAGAGCAAAAAGAAGTAAGACCCTAAGGTAAGGCTGAGCATGGGCTGTTCAGGAAACAGCTAAATAGCCCGTGTAGACAGAACAAGGGGAAGAGGTTGGCAATGAAGTGAGAGAAATAGGTAGAGAAAGGGAAGAGCCAGATCATATAGAACCTTTTACGCCATGGAAAGGAGTTTGCATTTTATTCTAAATATGATGAGAAGGCTTTGGGTGGTTTTGAACAGGGAGTAATGTGATGTGATTTTCACCTTTGAAAAATTACCGTGGCTCTTCTGTAGAAAATGGACAATAGGGTGTGTGTGTAAAAGCAAGATTGGAGACATCCAGGTGAGCTATGGTAGTGGCTTGGATTTAGATAGTGTCAGTGGATATGGTGAGAGCAGATTTGAGATTTATTTTGTAGGGAGAGATGAGAGGAATTCCTGATGTGGGTGTGAGAAACAGAGTAATCAAGGATGATTCTTAGCTTGGGGCTTCAGGAAATGGGTGAATGGGAATGCCTTTCATTGAAATGCGGAATCACAGAGGAAGAACAGATTTAGGTGTGGGACTGGGGGTATGTCTGGAAATTGCAGGTTCTGTTTTGGTTGTACCAAGTTTGAGATGCCAAGTGGAGAGCACAAGTAGGCAGTTAGAAAAGACTGGAAGTTTGTAGAGATATAGGAACTGGAGTGAACAGCTCATCAGCATATGGATACTGGTATTAAAGTCATGCTAATCACCTGCAAAGTAAGGGAAAGAAAGGAGCAGGCGGAAGACTAAGATTGGCGACTACAGCATTTAGCAACTAGACTATATCAGAGGCAGGAAAGAGGACTGAAGAGGGGTGTCCAGTAAAATAAGAGGAAAACCTGGGGAGTATGATTTCATGTAAGGCCAAAGAAAAAAAGGTTTGAGGAAGGAGTGGTCAGTGGTGTCTAACACTGCTGAGAATCAAGCAAATTGGTAGTAAGTGGAGAGGGATGTGGGCTCTAGACAGTTATTTTTCTTTTAATTTTGTTTTTTAAATTATCATACAGAAACATTGACTTTTTTGGAGTATTCTTTGATAAATTTTAATACATGTTTAGATTTATGTAACCACCATTACAATTAGGATAAGGGCAGTTCCATAAACCTAGAAAACTCCTTTGTGCTAGCCTTTGATTGTCACCCCTAAACCCTGGCAACTATTAATCTGCTCTCCATTACTGGAGTTTGTATTTTCAAGAATATGATATAAATGGAATCATATAGTATGTAATATTTTGAGAGTGGCTTCTTTTTTTTCAGCCAAATGCCTTTGAGATTTAACTAAGTCTTTGCTCACTCATATCAATAATTTGCCTCTTCCTTTGCTGAGTAGTATTCCATGGTATGAATATACCACAGATATTTTATCCATTCACCCACTGAAGGACATTTGGGTTGTTGACAGTTTGGGCAATTATTAATTTGTGTACAGGTTTTTGCATGAACATATGTTTTCATTCCTCTCTGGTAAATACCCGTGGGAGGGATGGTAGGCTCATATGTAAGTGTACATTTAAATTTATAAGAAACCACCAAGCTGTTCTTCAAAAGAGGCCATAACATGGGTTATTGGTTTTTGTGTGTTTTTTGTTTGTTTGTTTTAAACTTTATTTCAACTTTGTTTTTGCTTGTTCTTTTGTTTTAAACTTTATTTCAACTTCAAAAAATAAAATAACAAATGAAAGACAGCTTAACAAACTAAGGAAACATTACTTTAAAAAATCCTGTCCAGGCACATTTATTTGTTTGTTTTTAAAGACAGGAGACCTTTGTGTTTTGAGAGACTGGTGGAAATCCAGAATTTTATGAAAAACTTCTAAATTTTTAAAACATCTGAAGAGTCAGATCCCATATGTCAGCAGACCACCAATTTGCCAACCTTGATGAAGCTCAGTCTCTGTGCTAACAGTGGAAAAAACCTGAGGATCAGAGAACTGAAATAATTTATGGAAGATCACACAGCTGAAAAATGTCAGGTCTTCCAACTTCAAATTTTGTGTTCTTTCTACTACTTTATACTTCTTTTCTTAAGAAAAGTGTCACTCTGGTGAAATAGACTAGCCGGATGATCACATTACTTCCTCTTTCTATGTGGTGTTTGTCTTAGTTTCCTAAGGCTACCCTAACAAATCACCAAAATTGGATAACTTAGAACAACTAAAACTTATTGCTTCACAGTTCTGGAGGCTGGAAGTCCAAAATCAAGGTGTTAGCAGAACCTTGCTCCCTCTGAAACCTGTGATATACAATCTTCCCTGGCCTCTTCTAGCATCCGGTGTTTGCCCGCAACCCTTGGCACTGCTTGGCTTGTAGATGCATCACTGCACTCTCTGCCTCCTCCATTGTATGTGACCTTCCCCCTGTTGCCTATCCGTGTCCAAATCTCCTCTTCTTATAAGGAAACCAGTCATAGTGGATTAGGGCCCACCTTAATCCAGTTTGGCCTCATTTAAACTAATCACATTGTCAAAGACTTTATTTCCAAATAAGGTCACATTCATGAGACTCGCAAATAAGATTTAAACACATCTTTTCGGGAGACACAGTTCAACCCATAACAGTATTATAGAAGAAGAACATCTCTCAATGAGAAAACTGTTTCACTTCCTATAAAGACTTTGTAACAAGAATCCTACTGTATCAATATGTATTATATAAAATAAAATAAAACAAACAACACAGTACCCTTGCTCTCTAAAAACCTATGGAATACACTTGTCTATAACATGATAGAGTGTTTGGATATAATAGATATTATTTTTTATTTGCCCTCAGCCTCTTATTAGCTCTCTTATCCCAGGCAAGTCTTTTAACCTCTCTGTACCTTATTTTTCTAATCTTAATGTCGCTTTTAAAGTTTTTTGGAATAATTAGATTAACACGTATGTAAGATTTCTTGTATACTATAGGCATTCAAACAAATGTACTTATTTTAAGAATTTCATTTAATTATAATAATATCACTACAAAGAATTTTTATAAATGATGTAAGTATATATCTGAACTTCAGGTATATAAATGCAATCTGAAAGAGTAAACCTTATACAGTAGAAAACATTTTGGTCTGAGAGATCTGTCTTTTGATCCCAACAGTGTCTTAAGTGATCTTAGAGAAGTGGCACCATCTCAATCACCCTCAATTTTCTCCTTTAGAAATAGACAGGGATTGACTAGATGGCCTCTAAAATGCCAACTATGATTCTAAATACTTTAACATGCTTCTTTATAAAAATGAAATTGACAAGCATATTAAGAGAAAATTCTCTATTCTGTATTGCAAAGCTATATGTTTTACCCACCACTATACCCGTAACTTGAATTATGCCTCCCTAAAAAGGATCTGTTAGCATAACATGAAAAACATCAGTTCCCTTCATTATTTGAATCTTTCCTTTAGCTTTCTCTCTTTGCTCAGTCCTAAACTAGCTGTTTCTAAATCCAAAAGGTTTATTTTCAACAATAAATTGATTAGCATAATCCTTCTGTTTATGCAGTCATTCAAGACCTATTTTGAATATCTGTTATGCACTGGATAATGTCAGATGATGAGGGCACAACAGGATTGCACTCCATGACAGGGATGTGCCCAGGGTACTGTGGGAGTGCATAGGGCTGCCACCTCCCCAAGGCTTGGACAGGAGTGGGGTGGCAGGAAATTCCTGGCACTATAGCAGATATCTAGGCAGTTTGAATGATGATTTACACTGTCAAGAAGTGCCACAATCCCAAGTGCCTGTATTCTTTCTCATCTTTCTTTTTCCAAAGGATTCACAAGAAGGGAAGGAAAAGAACCAATGTAGACACTCTCAGTAAAAAGAAAATTACAAATGAAGAACCATTGATGCCAATGGGGAAAATAGAAGTCAGAGTATTTAAATTCCATAGTTTTAACCTGATTCTAAAGCATGCTTTTGTTTCTCTTCTCTTCTTGTCAAAAAAGAGTGATGAGGGAAACGGATGTGGCTCAAGCGATTGGGCTGCCGTCTACCATATAGGAGGTCCAGAGTTCAATTCCTGAGGCCTCCTGGTGAAAGGCAAGCTGACCCATGTGGTGAGCTGGCCCAAACGGAGAGCTGGTCCACACAGAGAGCAGACAGCAAGCACAAAACAACCCCCCGCCCCCCCCCCCCGAATAAATAAATAAATAAACCATTAAAAAAAAAAGAGAGTGATGATAATGCTATGTGCTCAGGACAAATGGCATTCATAATCTGAGGGTGATACCTACCAATATGCTCCAAATTACTAACATGTGCCTGATTGACAAATTAGTTTTCAAAGCAACTCTCATATACTTCAAAGTTGATTAGCACACCAAAATGACATTAATTTTGTATTCACACTTTTGTTCCAAGGATATATTCAGCAGTCACTTCATGTACAAATAGCCCCTAAACAGGACAGATAATAACATACCATCAGTTCAACATCTGAAATACCATTTGACATACAGCCTCTGTGCTTTATGATCTTGATTTAATACACATATTTTTGGTATCCTGAAAATACAGGGAATTTCCAGAGGTAATTGCACCTTGGGGTAAGTTTTTAATAACTACTAATGGGCTCATCAATACCTTCTTGCATCACTTAGTCAACTTAATATTATCTATAAGTTTATTAGTATTTTAATATGTTATAAGCATTTTCAATGTTTAATAGACCTCAAACTTTTAATTTTATATGTGTAGACTGTTGATAAATTTCCAATAGCGTCTGTCATCCTCCCAACAGGGAGTACCTGTTGCTGACACATACTCAAGTTTTTCTGTGATTCTAATACACTCTTTTGTTTTGGAAAGGGATTGAATTGGAAATTGTCAATAGCTGTGTAAAGAACAATGGTGATTGTTCCCACGCCTGAGAACACGCAATCGCTGGGCTCTGTTGTTCCTGTAACCATGGACACGAGCTTGATTCAGATGAGAAAACTTGCATAGGTAATGTTTGGTACATGCCACCTTCATTCAAGGTTGTCTTGGATTCATTTAGCTTTATCTTTTATATTTATCACTGAAATGTGAGCCATAACTCTCAAACTGCAAGGACAAGTAGATTGACAATATCTCTGGTTACTGGATAAATATAAAAGAAAGATGTCTTTGGCCAAAGATATCATGACATTTAGATATTTACCTGGCAGTTAAAGGAGATAAAAACATTTGAACAAACTATATTGGCTAATAGATTTATTTTAGGAAAACATCCCAAGGCCTATCTATCTAATGTAATTTGTGTTTCAAACAACTGATGTTTTCACGAACCCCACCTATTTCTTCAGACTCCAAGTATTTGTTTTTGACATGATAGTGATTTGAATGCATATTCAACTTTGGTATGGCAATTAGCTATACTCTAAAAGAAAATTTTAAAAAATATACCACTCTTTGGAAATCATACTCAAACTCATTTTTAATGGATAAGTTTTCTAGGTATTATCAGATATTATATTATTTGGGACAATGAGAAGAATAAATTCCACCTTAGCTTCATTACATAATGAAATGTTTAACCTAGAGCTTCTGAGAAAAATGAATACCTGCTATAAATAGTAATAGTGAGCATCAAACTATATTGCTATGTGTTCTGGTTTCCATGTTTTCTTTTGTGATGTGGCATTTTCCCTCTCAAAAATTATAATGTGAGTACTAAAAAAAAAAAGACTTTGAGCCATTTCATGATACTAAATATGGTTAGAGACAACTTGGAGTATCATAAATTGCAAGATGAATTTCAATGCTATAAGTATTGGTTTTGGATTTTTTTGTTATTGTTGTTTGTTTGTTTGTTGTTTTTTGACAATGTGATGAAACAGAGTGAACATCAAGAAATTTTACTGTATTCTGGTTTAAAAAATTATTAAAGCCAAAATAATGTCGTTACTTGTATTTCTTGAAACAACATTGCCTTCTGGATAGCTTTCAGAGTCTGCAATAGTTAACTTACTGAAACCAATTTCTTTCCTTGCCTCTTTTTATATAATGAAAAATAAGAATCTTTACATTTTCTGTGCCTTGCTAACTTTGGTACCTACGGAAAAAATACTTTCTTTCTCTTCTTTCTTTCACCTGTTTGTTCCTTCTCTCATTCTTTTGTTCTTTAATTCTGTCTGTCTGCCTTCCTCTTTTGATTATTGGATAAGGGAAACTGGAAGTTCACTAAGCCTTTTCTTTGCAACTTACAGTTTGGTATATTGCCTTATTTTTTGAAAAGTGTAATTTGGTAAAGTTCTTATTTACAGCTAGAAAAAAAAAATCTTCCAGGGTCAAAATGTAGAAAATTGCATATTTATGAGATTCAGCAGTAACGTTACAATGTTATATTGTTTATGGTTCAAGTTTCCCAACAATAAATTACACCCATTTGTAAAGATCAAACATTCACTAGAGTAAAGACAACGATAAGTTTAGAGTATAAAAACTTTGCTTATTTGCCTGAGAACATATTAAGGACACAGATGTTTTATAAAACATCCATACATGAAGGAAATTAAAGAATTTTTTAGCTTATTTTAGGATCAACTTTTATTTTTTAAATATGAAAATATACAAAGAAATGTGAAAATAAGCCAGCCAGTCCACAAATGGTAAATCAGTCTCGCCCAAGTGCAAGAACTTATTATGGCTAAAACCTAGAAATGTGTTAACATATTTTGAAACACGGTTAAACAAAATGTAAGTGTCTGACTAGTGATATAATAGTTGACAAGTTATTAGAAGATATTTTTAACTTTTAACCTTTGGAAAATTATTCAGGACCATGTAAGGAAGACAGTTACAAAAGATCAAGTTCTTTTGTTGTTGTTGTTTTTCTTTGTTTTTAATACTTAAAAGATGTTTTTAAGATACTTAGGTTGCATAAATGTTACATAAAAAATATAGGGGATTCCCATATGCCCTACTCCCTACCCCTCCTACAAGTTCCCACATTAACAGCATCATTCAATAGTGTGGTACATTTGTTACAACTGATGATCACATTTTGAAGTGTCACTAAGTTTGGATTATAGTTTACATTATAGTTTACACCCCCTCCCATGCAGTTTTGTAAATTATGACAAGTATACAATAGATTGTATCTGTCTTTGCAATGTCCTTCAGGATGATTCCCAAGTCCGAAAATGCCCCCATATTATACCTATTTTTCCCTCTCCCTTCCCCCAGAACTTCCAGTGGCCACTGCTTCCAAATCAATGATAAAAGATCTTACATTGCTAAAATTGCAATAAGTCTATAATAGAAAAACAGTAAGTCTACTCTAGTCCATCATTCATTCCCCAATCCTGTGGATTCTGAGATGGTGATGCCCACTCTGCCTCCAATTGAGAGGGGGCTTAGATCCCATGGGGAAGATGGATGGGACTATCTTCCTTGCAGTTGTAGACTCTCTCTGTTCGTTGAGATGGTAGTTGTCCATCATCATCTCCTTGTTAGTTGTCTTGGGTGAGTCCAATGAACTGAAGAGTAAGTGTTGCAACTCTGTTGAGATTCAGGGTCCAACTGGCACATGAACAGCCCAAAGATTTAAGTCTCTTGGACATACACCTATCAACTCTAGTACCAACTATAGCTTCAAATAGAAGAGGCAGAAGAGCCATGTATAAGGACGCCACAGCTGAGTTCAACTCTGTCACACTGGGGAGCATAAATTCCAAAGTAGGGCCCTCTGGCAGAGTGCCAAACTCCTGAACTGTCTGCCCTGCCTATAGTGTCTGGATGTCTCCAGAGCCCTCAGGAGCCCCACTACTTGAGGCAATATTTACTTTCGCAGTCAGTGAGATCCAGCTGAGATGTGCATAAGCATAACCTCTGGGATGACCTCCTGACTCACTTTGAAGTCTCTTAGCCATATAAACTCATTTGTCTTTACCCTGTCCCCCTTTTGGTCAAGGTCTTTTTCCAGTTGCATTGGTTGTTGGTGCTTGGTAGTAATCCCTCAGTTCTAGGGAGGCTTATCCCCGGGAGTCATGTCCCACGTGAGGGGAAAGTAATGCATTTATATGCTGAGTTTGGCTTAGAGAAAGGCTACATTTCAGCAACAAGGAAGCTCTCAAGAGGTAATTCTTAGGCACCCTATAATACTAGGCTAAGTTTCAATTTCAAAAGTAAATGTTCATAAGTACTGTCATCAATATTAAAGATGCGTCAATGGTCCATCCTCCTTCACTAAGTAAGTTACTGCCCCTGTACTCGGGGAATTCTTGCTGTCCTGTTAGAGAATGTGGCAGAACTCCCCAGGATGGGAATTTGATATTCTTTCGGTTAGTGTGTGAATTTCCACCCACCATGGCAATACCCCATGAACATATTCATGTACCTTATAGGTATGCCCCAGATGGACCTCCTCCCATGCATCTCCCATCGTTGACATCCCACAGAAATGATCCTCCCCTGCCACAGTTGTAACCCTTCTGGGATCCAAAACTTCTTCAAAAATGACTTTTACATTCAAAGCACGAGCAACAAAAGAAAAAAATATATAAATGGGACCTCCTCAAAATTAAAAACTTTTGCATCTCAAAGGAGTTTGTCAGGATAGTGAAAAGACAGCCTACTTAATGGAAGAAAATATTTGGTAACCACCTATCTGATAGGGGCCTAATATCCAGCATATAAAAAGAAATCCTACACCTCAAAATTAAAAGACAAACAACCCATTTTAAAAATGGACAAGTGATTTGAATAGACACTTCTCAAAAGAAGAAATACAAATGGCTAAAAGCACATGAAAAGATGCTCAACATCACTAGCTATTAGGGAAATGCAAATCAAAACTACGATGAGATATTGTCTTATACCCGTTAGACTGGTGGTTTTTAAAAAATCATAGGACTACAAGTGTTAGTTACAAGCTGGTGGGAAAATGGAATGGTATAGCTATTGTGGAGGGCAGTTTGGCCGTTCCTCAGGAAGCTAACTATAGAACTGCCATATGATCCAGCAATCCCAATGCTGTATATATACCCAGAAGAATTGAAAGCAGGGACACGAACAGATATATGCACACCAATGTTCATAGCAGCATTATTCACTATTGCCAAAAGTTGGAAACAATCCAAATGTCCAACAACAGATGAATGGATAAACAAATTGTGGGTATATACACACAATGGAATATTACTCAGCTGTAAGAAGTAATGCAGTATTAACACATGAGATAACATGGATGAATTTTGAAGACCTTATGTTGAGTGAAGCAAGCTAGGCACTGAAGGACAAATATTAGATGACCCCACTGATATGAATTAAGCAAATTAAGCAGACTCACAGAGCTAGAGTCCGGAAGATAAGTTTACAGGAGACAGAAAGGGAGAAGACAATTGTGAGCCAATGCCCATATTGGCAAAATCTATGATGAGGTGGAAAGGTGTAGTTGAGCAGTGGATGGGCATGACAGTGGTGCAGTGATGGTATTGGGTTGGGCGATGCTGATTTGTGACAGGGGTAGGGTAGAGAGGGTGGGTTGGACTGTCCATGGAACTGGGGGGAGTTTTGGGGGAGGGAACAGGTGAACTCTGGGAATTTGCAGGTATGTGGTTGAAACTTCAATGCTGGGAATTTTCTTTTGGAAATATGGCAGTGGAGGGTCACTGGTTTAGTGTGTTGGATGTAGGGAGTATACGGGATAAGGCACACCTGGGACAGACATCTAGGGACCATGGGAGTGTTCATCTTGTCATAGTGTGTTGTATCAGTGGATGGAGACCCATATAATGAGCAGGAAGGTGTTGGGCTCCCATCCTGGGAGTCCTGCAGTGTTCTCAAAAAAGGGGCAAGAGTCTCTCAAGAGCATAGGCAGTGCCTAATAGGGGAAGACAGGCCAATATGTTAAGTCCTCAATGTTGTTGCAAGTAGCTATGAATCTTGTTCTTCAAGGAGTAAAGCTTGGTGGTTGCTGTTGGTCCCGAGAGGAGAGGGAGGGAGGAATAGAATAGATGGAACATGGGGCATTGTTGAGGCGATGGAATTGTTCTATATGATCTTGCAATGATGGATTCAGGCCATGTTAATTTTCATCAAAATTTATAAAAGTATGTGGTCCAAAATGTAAACCATACTATAAATCATTGACCATGGTTAGTAGCAATGTTTCAATATTTGTACATCAATTGTAACAAATGTACCATCTACATGTAAAATGTTATTAATAGGGGAAAGGGAAAAAGGGAGAGGATGGTGGGTATATGGGAATCCCCTATGTTCCGTATGTGACTTTTCTGTAACCTAAATCTTCTTTGAAGACAAAATGAAAAAAATTAACACTGGGGCAATAAATGAAAAAAATTGTCACTGTACACACAAGACAACAGATCTTACAGTGATGAAAATTATAATGTCAATTTTTAAAAATTTTACATTTTAAATTATTTTTTATTATTCCATATTTTATTTAATTTTTTGTATTTTGTTATTTTTAAAACTATCATTACATTTCATTTTCTTATTAATTGAATTTGGTTATTTCGTTGGCTTCATTTTTAAACAAGTTCTTCTTAGAGAGAGGTTTACCTTTTATGTTTTTCTTCTCAAGTCCTTGAAAGGACATCTAGTTTTTTGAAGCCCGATGTCACCAAGCTTGATCTCATATTTGTTTCCCTGCCAGGCTTGTGTGTACCTCATTTGTACCCCAGTGACCTGAAGTTTCGATGTATTATTTTATGTGTAAACATGAATACTAAAATGCCAATATTTTAAATAATTTGATAAAGTCTTTGCAGTTGCTCAAAAAAAAAAAAAAAAGAGCTTAAATGTTTAATTGGTTTGCCTGGCTACTATTAGTACTCTATCTTTGCTTAGGACTAAATTTTCACTGGTGAAATATTGGGCATATTAGCCAATTTAGGAAACCTATGGTCATCAGAGAGGAGGAAAACTAAAAAAGGAAAATAAGGAAGAAAATATTTCACCAAATAATATCTGAAAAGAAATCAAAATATTTAGGAAAAAGGGCTAAAGTGACAGGGCATTTTAAGAAATGCTTTGATGTAGGAAGGAGGGGGTTTCAGATGGTTCTGGATTGAAGCTGGCACATACAACATAAGCTAAAATATCCCAAGAAAAATGATAGTAGAAATTGATTTGAAATGGATGATGAAAGACCAAGGGATTTCTTTTCAAATTATGTGATGCAATTGTGCTTCTTGCTAATTGAGAACATGGAATTCTGAGACCTGTATGTTTGGAGGTCCTGTTGGTATCTGAGAAGACTTTTTAAAAAAAATCTGGAAATCAAGAAAATCAAAAAGGATAAGGTTTTGGATGAAGTGAAGCTGAATTATTATTTTTTAGAAGTGTTTTCCTCTACATTTATGCTATTTAATCCAAAGGGCAAAGGAAGTTTAATATATGAAAGGGAAAATAACATCTAGAATTTTGTGAGTAGCACTGCTGGTGACATTTTGCAGGAGAAAGAATGCTTTGTGTCCAAATGTCCTTCATTTAGTAATTTATGGTGACCTCTCACTTAGATGGATTGATTGCATTTTTCTTTACTTCTTTTTCTTGCCTGTATTTCCTTACATTGGCTCCCTTTCCAAGGTTAATTGAGATACTGACCTTTTACATCTGTGACTGCTCATCCAGTTATGGCGCCATGGGATTTTGTAAACTCAGCACTGACAGGCCACCCAACTGAACTGCTCAAAAACAGAGGAGTTGAATTGAATCAGGGGCCTGGAGCCAAATACCCTGACTATGCAGTTGCATGTTTCCAGCCTAAGGAAAGTAGTGGGAGAAGTGCCTATTGCTACTCCTTGGCCAATTATGTTAGAAATGATCACCTCAAAACTCAGGCCAAATAGATTATTCTTTGAATGAGGAGTTTGAATTTGATCCTTCCTGTGCATTTCTATTTTCCCTAGGGTAGTTATGTATTAGGAAGAAACATTTAAGATTGTAAAATACGAGAATAATAGCGCTGAAGGACACTTAGAGTCTATCAAGTAGAAAACTCTTCATCTGATAGGACAATACAAGGTTTTGGTGTCACAGACTGTAACAAAATCTCATGGATCCCAGCCATCACACTCAAAGCATTATCTAAAAGTTCAAGAAAATGCTCTGAAATATTCTGTAATATAAAAAATAATATTTACAATGATTGGTCTGTCCTCGCTCACAACTGTAGTTACCACTTCTCTTTCTAATAGTGCAAGTTCCCTTTCCATGGGGACACTCTTTCATCTGAAGTTCTAGAGGAACAAACATATTATGTTGTCTAAGACTGCCTCCTCTTTGCAGTTGTCAAGTGTTCACTAAATGAAATTTTTTGGCTCTTCTTTCTCATACTTGTCTTTGTTCTTCAAATTCCCTGTTTATTCAGTCAGATTGCTATTTAAACTGGAAAAGTAACAGAGATTTCTTTTCCTGTGCTTATGAATGCATTTGGAGAGTATTTATATACTTTTAAAATAAATAACAGGCATGGAAGAATCATGGGGAAAAATAAATAAATAAACCCAATGTGGGCCACATTCCTATTGTATTATAATTTCTTCCACATCTGTACTACTTGACCTGAGATAGAAAATGCTTACTAAACAGTTTTAATTTAGAACTGAGGCTTGTTGATGCTTCTATAGATTGATCAAATTACAGCATCTTAAATAGCAAAATGTCCCTTTTCCCTTCAGACCTTGATGAATGTGAAAGTGGAGAAGCCTGCTGTGCCCAGCTCTGCATCAACTATTTAGGAGGCTACGAATGTAGTTGTCAGGAAGGCCTTCGGCTTAGCCTTGGTGGTTGTGGTCCTGTGAGCTAACTTAAAATAAAGATGTTGTGGGGCCATCAGTGGAGGATGAGCATCCTGGGCAGAAGGATGGGGGGAAAGGGAAGGCTTTGACACTAAAGAAACCTGGGTTTCTATGTGGTTCTACCATTTACTATCATATGAACTTGGAAGACTCGTTTAACTGCTCTGAGCCTCAGATCCTCATCAGTAAAGACAATCATAGGTTTAGTGGGTTAATTAAGGAAAGTAATAAATTCAAAATGCCTGGCATAATAGCCGACATGAAGAATCACTCACCCAGGTATGGTTGTTGTTGTTATTATTATTATTATATTCATTGGCCCATAATCCCTTTCAGCTAATTTAATATATATATATAGGCAAATGAGATATTCTGGCAGGCCATAGCACACTGCTGTAGGAATTAGACCTGGCAAGCTTGACTGGAACTAGAAAGTTGGTTACTGAAAGTTATTTTCAATGAGCTTTTTAATTAGAGAGCAGTAACAAAGTATTGCCAGTTGGTGAGTCACAGTCCACATCTATACCCGTGAGCCCCTTATATATTAGATGTTAATATGGGTAATGTAAGTTTTAAGATGAGTCATATTACAATTTTCTAACTTATTTGTTAAAATATGTTAACTTCCCTGTTAGATAATTTTTAGCTTATGTATTTTTTTAAAATACCATGGAAAAGATTGAATTCAGTGAGTAGAATTAATTGCTTTTTCTTTTATACCATTAAGAAGAGCTTGTGTAAGTCATTGCTGTGATTACTTTTTAAAGTTTGTGTTAAAAGTATAATCTTGAAATTTTCATTTTTGACTATTATGACCATTATTTTGAACTATATATTTTCTTGCAATCAAAGCAAATATTAGAAGATTGATATTTATTCCAACACATAAATTATAAAAGAAATCTTTAATGCCTCAGAGAAAATTGTTTTCTTTGTTTAAAGAAACGAATTCCTGGATTCTGTTGAGGGTGATAGGTGTGTTTCTTCATATAGATAGCCAAACTCTTCAGCCTTGCAGTGTAGAGAGAAGAATACAAAACTACAAGTTGTATACAGTCTAAACACAGTATATTTACCACATTCCATCCAATTAACAGAGCCAGAAAAAAAAAAAAGCTCAAAATTTTGAATTTCATGCACCATCTGCCCTTAAGTAGGATGAGCCAAGAGAAGATTGTATGGCTTGAATGTACACACTTGGGTACATGCATCCAAATGGAAAAAGTACCCACAATCTGAAACAAATCTGAGATGCTCAGCTTCATTTATGAACTTACAGTGTCATAAACACATAGACCAAAGTCTGGACTCAGACTTGGACATACCAGTAAGTAAGCCACAGAAGATCAATGCCTAGGATTTTTCCATCTCTAAAATTCTCCACAAAACTTTGTACATAATTATGCATGGAATAAATGCTTCATCATATATATTGAATACGTCAAGAGTGAATGAACACTCTGCAAAATGGTGCACAGCCTAAGACTATTTAAATAATTTTAAGTTGTGAGCTCTTCATCAAAACCTCTTGAATTCTAGGTGTAGAAAGACCTTGCTGGTGTAGATGAGCTATGCTAACTTGGAAATGTGTGAGAGAAAAATAATTGGCCAGTTTACGCTTGAAAAAGCATTTGGGACTATGCTTTCTATGTAGCAGTGCATTAATATTATCATAACATGGTTAATGAGAATCACAAAGGGAATATGTATATGCCCATCAGTTCATAATGTTTATTGCTAATTAATAAAAGCAGATATCTTTTAAATTTTCCTAGATGTGGATGAGTGTCTGGATGTTGGTATAGTCTGTGACCAGCTATGTATTAATTCTATGGGAACATATGGCTGTACTTGTGAAGAAGGCTACAGAATTGGAAGTGACAGAAAAACTTGCATTGGTAAGTCACTATGAAGAATTTTATTTTATCTCTTCTAAACTACTTCCACCCTCGCCTTGTTCTTACGGAAGCGATGGAGAACACATATTCCTTGACAAAAGTTGTTGATAATTTTCTGTCTTCACAAACTGAGATAGTCTTTCTTTCTTTTCCTTTTGTTCTCCCTGATGCAGATTCAACTTTATGCTCGCTGCTTCTCACCTTCATGGACAATAGACTTTTTGAAATGGCTTTCTCAAAAAGTTTTATCTTTTGGTCACCCCTTACCTTTGCTGTCTTTTTCAAACTCTCCCATTTCATTCATCAACCTTCGCTCTGTTCTCCCTTCTTTTAACCAGCATGTTGAATCCAGGCATTTTTCCTGTGTGGTCTTAGCTTTAGATGATGAGCTAGAGAAAAGGAAGAGGAAGTAGAAGTTGTGAGGTTTCCAGGCCTTGTATTCAAAAGACCACCTCAGCTGCTGTATTCCATGGCTACCTCTCTGCCTTCTAACTGTGAAGGTGAGGAGGGTCAGGAGGAAGAGGAAAAAGATATCCGTGAAGTACTTACTGTTTTGCATAAAGTTGGTGAGTAAAAGAGTTCCCCTCATTACCCTCATCTCTTTTCTTTATTTCTAGATAATTCATATAAACTCTTTAATGGGCAATTTCATTATTGATTTTTAATACCATCAAATATTCCAGCATCATGTTAGCAAGAAAAATGGTGCCAAAATAGCTTCTTCTGCACTTCCTACCTCATTCATCGTCTTTTTATCTTTCTTCCCTTTACACAGTAAAGGTATGTTATGTAGATATGTGTGGAAATGGGGGCTGCAGAAAAACGGAGCTGAGAAATATCTTTAAATTAGCACAATGGGGAGAAAGATTTGCCCTTTTCATTCTTCTATTAAGACCCCACTGGAAGTCACTTATTTAGTTAATATCTATTTTAAACAAACTGAAAAATCTGGCTCCTTTCTTGATTATAATATGCAGAGAATCAATTGCCCAATATGCTTATGTGGGCCAAGAAAATATCTTCAAAATTGAGTCTTTCTTATATATCCAAGCAACAGAACTCAGGCTTCAAATCACTTCTGATCAAAATAAATTAGCATAAATCTCTCAAAAGTAACAGTTTGCAGCCAATCTTCAGCCTCTTTTTCTTTTTGTTGTAAAATAGAACTGCTCTTTTTTTCTTCCTCTAGTCATTGTATTTTAACAATATTAAAACTTAACCATTGCTTTAAAATGGTTAAGAAAGCTTAACCATTGCTTTAGAATGGCAGAAAATATTTGAATACTCTGGTCAGTCATCATCATAATAATATTAAGAAATGCTTCTGCATAAAAAGAGAGATGTTTAAATGTTTCTTATTTAAACTCCTGATACTTTGGCTACCTAAAATCAGAAGAGAAATAGTTCAGAGCTATCCAAGGCAGTCAGGACTTGAGTGGCCAAGATCTGGACATAAGGGAAATTCAGAGACACGAGCTGGACAGTCTCTGCTGCTTTTCTCCCAGAGCCATTTGCTGATGTAAGTGCTACACAGGCAGAGAAAGCAAAAAATTCTAGAAGAATAGCTACTAAGTGTGGGAAGTGAAGGTAAGGTAAGATATGATATGGGTGAGAAACCAATTTATTTATTGTGCTTAAAGAATGGTTAACAAGTGCTGAGGTTTTAAACTGTACATGTGATTTAAAAAGGGAGATTTTGTGTTTCCTGGGAAACTTGTGGTGTCTCTTGTTTATACACAAAATGTAAAAGGTAATAAAGGACTCTAATATTTTAGGCCTATAAAAATCCTTCCATTTAAATAAAATCATTAGACCCCAGAAAGCTATTCCCAATGAAGAAAAAAAAAAAAAGGATTTGTACTACAAAGACCAGTTAAATGGAATTTCATGACCCTTTGCTGCTTGTTTTGGTTTGTGTTGGGTTTTTCTTTACCTTTTTTTTTTTAATGTTAGCACGGCCAATAACACTTTTTTGAAATTTTTATACAATTCTTCCATGAGAAAATATCACAGATTTAAAAATGATGCATTCCAGAATATATTTCTTTATATTTTGAATGAAAATACACTTTCAAGAATTAAAACTGCTGAGTGTAAAATATATTGACTGTCTTTGTTTCTTCTTTCTTTTTTTTTAAAATTGTTTCATAATATGGTTTGTGCTAGTCTTTATTATTTGCTTGGAAGATGATATAAGTAAATTTTCTTTTGAACCTCCTGCATATGAGAAAAAGAAAAGCACAAATATATGTCTATTATGATATAGATGCAGAACTTTTTGAGTCATTAAATACTGAAGTGGTTTAACCAAGAGTGCTAGTTATGGTTTTGAGGACCTTCTTCAAGCATCTCTGCTATTCAACATATTTCTCTGCTATTCAAAAAGCTAAGCATGTCCCATTTCATAGCACATAAAGTGCACACTTCTTATCTAGTGACTTAGCAACTATCGAAAATCAAGCCTCAGAAAGGCATTTCTCTTTTTATCCTAATGACAACTCTTTGTCCTTCCTATTATTTCCAGCAAACTAAGCCACCCACTTCTTAATACCTTGCAGTTTTCAGCTTCTGTGCCTTTGGTTAAGCTCATTTTTCTCCGCTGGAATTCCTTTCCCACCCCACCCCTCGTTTGATGTCCCCGTAACCACAATTATTTATGTTTCCTGTGGATTTAAAGCTACTCTCTCTCTACATTAGGTGAGAGTAGGCTATGTTCCTGTTCTATGTCCCTTGCTAGACTGACAGCTAGCAAGGGCCAGGTCTTATTCACTGTGAGATTCTCCACATTGGAGATGACCAGTGCTAGAATGAACAAGTGAATAAAAGTATTGAGAACCCTAGTTATATTTACCTGCAACTTGACACACTCAACAAAGAATATTGGGATTGAATAGATGTGTTTGCATGATCATTTGTAAGTAAACATTCACCTTACACTGTCAGATCTGTTGATAAATATATCATCCTCTTCTTATATCTAATATGCCATAATTCTTCCAAACGCTTTATCTCTACAATGATAGCAAGAGAAATGAAGCAAGAATAACTCTCAAACATAGCAGAAAAAACATTGTCAATACAAAATTAATATAGAAATACTGAAAATGGACTTGCTGATAAAGTAAGGATAAGATGTCACCTTCTTGGGCTTTGGAATACCTTGAGACTATCTTAGGTATCACCATAGTTCTTTAAAGGGGAGTCTGTGCTTAAAGCTAAAGTTTGTATTTTCTTGCACTTCTCTATTTTTTTAATGCTTTTTACAAAAACTAAAACAGAACAATTCATTTAGGAAAAATGAAAAAAAAAAGTGTTTACTAATTCTTTAACAAAAATGTAGGTAGGAATATTTTCTTGAAAATCCTTCTAAACTACATTAAATAGAAGTGACCAATCATTCATCACCCATATTTTTAAGTATAGATGCTCTTTAATTGCAGCAGGGGGAATAAAAAAGACATTCAGCATAACCTTGCCCACTAAGTAGATCTAGCAATACCTTTATTGATTTATAATGAAAACATCTACTTTAACTTCTTAAGGATTTCTTCAAGTAATTATAATGAAACTATAAAAACATCACATATCATGTAATTTTCACTGCATATTTGTAGAACCCCATTTCTTCAAAGGGTTTTCATATTGAATATCTCATTTCTTGGTGTAAGAGCTCAAATCAGGAGAAAGGAAAGATTGGAGTGTTTTCATATGACAAATGAATAGACTAGGATCTGGAAGAATTTCCAACATCTTCCAAACCATTCAGCTGTGGTTTGGGGCATGTTTATTTGTTTGAAATTTGTCTTCCCCAGGCTCTTTGCTCTGTTTGATGCTATTGAGGTATTTGGCAAATTCCTGTACTATGTGATATCATATCCTACTTTGGGGGGGATTGCCAGATAAAAATGGGTTGCCTGTGTTGATTGCTTGCTATGAGCCAGACACTGTGCAAGTCATTTACATTTTCTTGACTTCACTTTCCAAATACAATTTTTAAAAATTACGTCTCTCCTCCATAGTCTCTGTAAGAATTAAAAGACTTACTACCAGTAAATTAATAATTAACTATTGCTAAATTAACAAATGTTAGTTATCACTCTCTTCCTCTTCTCTTCTTCTCTTAATTTTTCCTCTTCCTTTCCCTTTCTTAGTAGCCTATGGTTTGAAAGAAAAGAAAAAGGTGAATAGGTAATCAAGTATGTGGAACATTAGCATCTGTAATGCTGTGAATGGATGGATAGGTTTTATATGTAGATTTAAATGTACTTTCATAATATCTATCCTAGTTAAAATTAGAACTGAAGCTATCCCAATAGCTATATTTACTCAAATTAAACTTAAACTCACAGATACTTTTCCCAATTTACTTTTCATTGGAAAGTAACACTTCTAATAAAACCTATTAACGAAAAAAAAAGAAAACAGTTCTTTGACTTCAATCTTTGACAGTGCAAAATACCTTGGGATCTTCAAAATAATCTTAGCTACATCCGTTTCTGATTAAAAATGCATCACATCTTTTCTGCATTTTCTTCCCGTTTTTCAAAAGAGAAGGTACAGTTTGTTCCTCATTAAGGCTGGTGAGAGTTATACAGCAAACGTGTCTGGGTAGCTTTGAAACTGTGAGGATTACAGTTTAAGTAACACGGTAAATTTTACATTGAACCTTGTTAGTAGTTCCTTCATTCGTCATTTTAAACTAGCTGTATTAGTAATCTCTGCAGGAATGATTATGCCATTCATACTAGGAACATGCCAGACATTCCTTCTGGGTCTGCAAGTTACTAGGTTTTTAATTACTTGGTATCCATACTAATAGAAAGACAAACATATTTTTCTCCTTTCGTATCACAAAGAAAAGTTTACTCTATTTGTTCATCTTCTCTATTTTCTTCATAGCTTGCTCCCCAGAGACCAGTGGGAAAGCGAGTAGCAGCATCTGTATTTGTCCGAATGGAGGCATCTGTGACACTATGACTGGGCAGTGCCAGTGCCCCCCAGGAGTTCATGGAAAAACCTGTGAAGATGGTATGTGTCTGTTTTGGCAGGCATATGAGACAACAATTTAAGTTCTTGAGGTTTCTAACAGGAAAGAAACTAAATGAAAGTTGCATCTGTATTTTTCAAGGTGTGCCAGGCGTTATGATATGGTAACGATAAAGAAAAAAAACATCCTGGTCCTTGCATATAGAATTACAGTCTTGTTCAGATCAAACATAGATTCAATACGTTGGCAAGTATTACAAGCTGAACGTTAAAGTATGTTTGGAGGTAAGACCATGGGGACTGTGCAGACTGTGTGAGGCAGGAGAAACTGCTGGAGAAATGGCGCTTAAGCAGAAGCCTGCATAATGAGAAGTAGATGGAAGGAATGAGCAAAGAGCATTCCAGACCAAGGGTGCCACCCAGGGCCAAGGTCTGACGTGGGAAAGAGTGTGATGCGTTGGAGTAAACAGAAGAAAGGAGCAAAAGTCATTTGGGGAGATATTGGTTCAACAGGAGGCCAGCCAGTGTAGGGGCTTATACGTCTTGTTAAGTTTGGGGTCGTCAGTCTGACAGCAATGGCAAGTCATTGAAGGACCTTAAGCAGAGGATACAGAATCATATTTGTGAATTTGAAAAATCTTTGTAGCCTCTCTTAACCAGATTGGAAGTAATGTCTCATTTTTCACAAGCTCCTTATTTTATATAGCAACAGCTATAGCAGATTTTGCATGTGGGTTAATATGTGCTTTGTTTGTTCTTCCACCCTCCAGGATGCCCAAAATGATTCTTTGGGAAGACCTGCAAAAGGAAACGTAACTGCGCCAACAATGGCCATTGCCACAGGTTGTATGGAGCCTGCATATGCGAGCCAGGGTGCTATGGGTGCTTTTGTCATCTCAGTAAGTCACAAGCACTAAATTCAATTTCTATTTGAAGCATGGAGGCTCAGAAAAATACAGAGAATGTATTAGAAAAAGACAAGTGTAAAAACATAAAGTATTTTGTATGGTCATATCATGTATGATGATTATGCCCTAGTCTTCATTAGATGACTCTTAAATTATTGATTCTGGACTTTGATGAATGAAAAAAAAATTTCTAAATTCCTTAATTGTTTTCTAGTCAGTGTTTACCTTAATTTTTTTTTTTAAGGAGGTACTGGGGATTGAACCCAGGACCTTGTACATAGGAAGCAGGTGATGAACCACTTGAGCTACATCTTCTCCCCAACATTTACCTTAATTTTTGAGAGGACTGTTAATAGTTCATTTAAATGGATTTGACACTTCATGGGAGTTGAATGTCAATGCTGAGAGCAATTTTCATTTATTTTTGGTTTCCAGTGCAAAACAAAATCATTCACTAACATTTTCTAAAACGGTTTCATCTTTTTTGCACTTTGACCATCAATCACATTTTGCAAAAAATGAAAGAAAAAAAAGAGTCAGCAAAAACTTCAGCCCATTGGTAACTTTTAGAATTTCTCCAATGTGGTAGCTCTGGGAGCTCACCTTCCTACTGCGAGGCTGTGACAAATAGGAAATGATCTCCATCTTGCTTCTCTACTTGTGCCACATCCCCTTCCCTTTTCATCGAAGAGCCAGCTCCTCTGAACATCCTTCCTGCATGAACTTCACTAATACTGTGACCCATCCTTTCATGACAGATCCTTTAGAGTCTTATGTTTTTAGTTGAATGCCCATGGGTCTTACCGATTTTATAGACTACATGTATCTTGAAGACAGATACTATATTGTGAGTACTCTAATAAGAGAGACAGGGAAGGCATTGTAAAAACTAAACCTGGTCTTGAGGGAAGATTAGGATTTTGATAAGTGAAAAAGAAGTGAAAGGCATGGGCAAATGTGAGAAGCAGAAGTGCTGATGATATGTTCAGGAACAATGGATACCTCCTGGAACATGCCAAGGAAAGAGGACTGACCTAAAAACAAGGAAAACATCATTTCTATTATTTTTCTTCTAGTGTAAAAGACAAGCCCATTTTCATTAATATCCTTTGAATATTTTATAAAGTAATAGCAGATTTCTTGGCAAATAATATTTAAATCATAATTATCAGGTCAAAAATTTAAAGAGCTGAATTTTTAAGAAACATATGAAATTGGAAGTGTTCAGAGTTTAAATAATATAAGCATAGCAAATTATTTTATTCGCTTGCATGCCATGAGGAATTGAGGTCTAGGGGAAAATCCAGCAAATAGGCTTGTTACGGCTGCCACTGCTGGTGGTAGTTGTTAGATGTTTGAATGTGACAGTCCTTAGGGAGAACATACACATTCCAATTCTCCAGGACCCATTTATTGCTTCTATATAAGCTTCATTTATTAAAGCCACTTGCTTGGCTCCTGAGGAATTTGAGTTTGCAACCCTGGGTAGGCATTAGATTACCAACACAGGTTACTTCTTCCACTTTTCCTTTTTTCCAAGCATATTTCCCTAGTTACATGTTCTTGAGATACCACTGTCACATTTAAGCATTCCATTATGCTTAAGTTGTCCCCTGAACTCACAATTCCACATGCTGAGCCAGAAAGGGTAGGGCATGGAAGCAATCCAGGGAAGTCGGTGCTCTGAAAGGAAGACGAGGCCTGCATCAAGGCAGACAGTAGCTCTGGGAGACCTTAGCTAAGGCTTGGTGAGTCTGAGAAAGAATTTGCAATTTGGAAGTCACAGAAAAGGTAATTGAGTAGACGCAAAATTTATCCTCCAAATTGGGCAATTTTAAGAGTGAAAAGGTGCCTTGTTAATGATTCTGTCCTGCTTTCGTAGTAACTTTGGATTGTCCCTGGCAACTAGGACTAAGGTCACCCTACACGCTGGCATTGTAATCACTACTGTGAATTCTTTCCATTAATGTCCCTCTCCATCCACCAGAAAGGGGAGTTGCGTATTTTTTTTTCCTTCCAAGCAGCTTTCTGCAACAAAGCCCTTATGTCATACAATATAATTACCTTGAACCTGGAGGGCATTTGAAGGATCTTTCCTTTGATAAGTCCCTTGCACGTCTGTAATGAAAGAGGGAAAAAAGATAGTCAGAGGTATATTTTGGAAAGGTAACTGAATTATTCTGTAACTGCTCAAGGAGAGAACTATGGGTATGTTTCCCTGAATGCCAAGATAGAATTCTAATTTACAAATTAGAATTCCTGTGCTGATGATCACCCCTGAAACTCAACAGCATGAAGAAAGCAATGACGAAAAGGCAAGCACCATTTGCCAAAGATGTGGCCAAGATAATTCTTCTGTCACAATGAAAGCTGTGTCTTATCTGCATGATGTAAAATTATTTCCGATTACCGAATAATGAAAGGGAGTGAAAACAATGGAAGGCCTTCAAGTAAATGCTTGTGCATCACCTCCATGCTGCAGCAAGATGAATATAGGGCCTGGCAGGCTCTAGCAATCCTTGGAGAATATTAACTATAGGCACCAATGGAGCACATTGAGAAGCAATTTCTCTCCCGGAAGCACCAAAGCCTTTTAAGTAGTTCAGGCTTCAGCATTCACATCCACTTGCCAAAAAGCAAATGAATTGCCCAATTTGAAAAGACATTTGTTTCCCTATTTTTTTTGGCAGTCAGGATGATCTCCTTGTTTTCCCCATAATCAGACACCGCAGAACTACATGCCTGTGTACTAACAATTTAAAATAAACAATGTGTGGTTTTCATGAAACCAGTTTACCTCAGTCTGCTTGCAGACTGTCCCAGGGGGGCGTACAGAGCTGGCTGCTCTTCAGAATGCCCGTGTGTGGAGGAGAACACCCTGGAATGCAGCACCAAAAATGGTACTTGCACCTGCAAATCTGGTTACCAAGGCAACAGATGCCAGAAAGGTACAATCTGATGATAGATTTTCTTTCGTCTCTAATAACAATGCTCAGTCTTTGTTCAGCACCATCTCATCATTAATTAGCTAATCCACCAGTGTTCTCAGGAGACGAGTAAGCTTTATTAATCCCGTATTTGCAGGCGAGGAAACTGAACCTCAGGGCAATAAATTTATTTAACCTTGTCTTCTGAGTGTCTTCTGTTAGCCATGCCCTGGCTAGCTTGAGCAAGGGAAGAAAGATCATCCTGTGGAGAATCTGATCCTAAGAAGATTAAAGCTAGCCAATCACTGCTTTAAACTAGTTTCCAGAGTTCAAAAATCAATTTCTTTCTATCTAAAGATCGATCATTCAAACAAATATATTTCAAAGATTCCTAACCATAGAAAAACTTGGGGAAATTGAAATTTGGCTATCAGCATGGTCCTTTATAAAATTTCCATATATTATATAAATAATTTTTTATAAATCTATAAATATAAAAATTTATGTACAGTATGATTTCAATTATAATTAATATATATGAGTGTGTGTATAGATGCATATAAAATTTGGGGAAAGGTATTCTAAGATGTTAGTAATGGTTGTCTCTTGTTGTTAGACTCATTAAATGCTCTTCCCCAGTTGTCTACATGGCCAACTCTTTCATCTCTTTCAAGCGGTTTCATGTCACCTTCTCCTTGAGACTATTGGTACCACTCTATTTCAAATTGGAACTTGAAGGTCTTCCTACACTTTTTTTCTTTTTCTGTGGTGTTTATCATCTTCTAAAACACTATATATTCTAATTATTTATTAGGTCTAATATTTATTGTCTGTTTATTGCTGCCAGAATCTCAGCCCCATGCAAGAAGCATATCTGTCTATTTTGTTCACTAAAGTATCCCCAAACTCCTAGAGCAGAACTTGACTTACAAGAGACGCTCAATAAATATTTTCGTAAATCAATACATAAATATGCATGGCTTAATTTTTCTTTATACATTCTCTCCTGTTTTGTGTATTCTGCATTAAGCATTTGGTACTCTTATTTTCAGGGAAAATGATCACAGTGTCTTTTTTCTCTTTAATGCTTAGCAATACTGAGTATATAACAAATAAAAATTATCATAACTCATGTCAAGTGAACTTTTTGCTTTTGCAGTGACCTAAAGGACAATGTTGTTTAAAATCAGCAGGAGATAATGGGTTTGAAAAGAGGCCATCACACTGTTGGGTCTGCTTACAGAAGCAGGCACTGGGATTGAGAGTTGCCTTTGACCCTCGTGTATCACACGTTGCTCCTTGCATTGCCATTGTCAGGGGGTCTGCGGGACTTTT
Source organism: Tolypeutes matacus (assembly GCA_026826555.1). Lineage (NCBI taxonomy): Eukaryota > Metazoa > Chordata > Mammalia > Cingulata > Chlamyphoridae > Tolypeutes > Tolypeutes matacus. The sequence continues at coordinate 62,016,455 of JAKSZT010053887.1, read as the reverse complement.
CTGTAGCTGAATGAAAACAGAAGTATGACTCTTCCAGGGTTGTCCTGGGGCTGTATAGCTGGAGTAAGGGAGCAGCATTGTCTATCTAGAGTTCATGTAGAGAGGGGCTGTTTAAGTAGTTGGTTTATGACTCTTTAGGCTATGGGGAAAGGAAGTTGGAGAAATGTAAGCCTGGCATTACAGGAATGTGTTTAATAAATGGTACAAGAGTAGGTCCCATGCCGATGTCTAAACCTCCTCCTGCTTCAACTGATTTTTAAACCTACTGTCTGCCCCTTACTTAGTCCTCCACTGGAGAAAGCATGCCCTGGAAGTCAATGCATGAGGAGACAATACCATATTTATGCACCTGGAAAAATTTAATTTATTCTGATAACATTTTCTTAAAGCATTTGTTGAATATACTATTTTGGAAAATGTTTCTAAGATTCCTACTGTGAAGGAAAATGAGTTGAGAGTATATGTAAATCAGCAAAATAGAGAGGTCACCACAATCTCTGGAAAACATATTATTTTTCAATCAGATATCTTTGTCCAATTCTGATATTTTTGTCTAACCACAAAATGAAATTATGAATCAGACTGCAGCGAGTGAATGGGATCGCCATGATTGGCAGCTGAAATCAAGGCGAAAAGAGCTCTCCAGGAGTTGTGCCTGATGAAAATCAGACCTGTTGTTGTTTTTCTTTCTCTTTTTTAAAAGAGTGAAATAGCCCAAGTGCTCCTTGAGCCAGACAAATCTTTAAAAATCTTGACTCCAGACCTATGTCTAGATTGCAGATGAATAGTTAATTAAAGACTGTAAATTGTTTCAATGGTACAAATGAACAGTACTCCCCACAATCAGCACCCGGCCTTATTTAGCCTTTCAGCAGTGATTGCTAAGAGCAGAAGAGCTGTTTTCTACAACTAAACTGTGGAATGGCAATCAATCAATCAAATAAACAAAAATAAAGGCAGCCAGTATTTTATTTTCATTAGTTTGTACCCTGGGGTATTCTGGACCCCCGTTTCAGGTGGACTTCTAAGAGTGGAGGAGGCTTCTGTGGCCCATAGAGCCCCTGAACGCATCTAAAAAAGCCAGAATTTTGTTACAGTAGTCCCATGTTATATTAACTCCAACTTTTGAACTCCTGTGGGTCTCTAAGAGCAGGTTAATTGTCTCAAAATTTGCTGAGTACTCAGTATTGTAGAGTAAGTGGCATATAGTGGCTGAAAGCCACAGTTTCAGGGGTCAGCAGATCTGGGTTCACATCCTAATTTTCCTGCGTATTAGCTGTGTGGCCCAGAGTAAGTCACTTAACTTCTCAGAGCTTTGCTTTCTCGTGTAAAACAGAGATGAAGTTGCTTATGTTATGGGACAATTTTTATGGAAATATGCTTGGCACAGAGTAAGTGATTAACAAATAACCAGAAACAGAATGAACATTGCAAAACCAAATGAGATAATTCAGATTAGAGACTCTATCCAGGATATGAAGGGACTTCACAGACTGGCTTTGTTTAATATAGCTTTCCTCAATTATCATATATTTAAGAAAGTGTCACTGTTTCCTCTGTGTTGAGAGAATGCTTTCAACAACCTTTCTAATTCCGGTGATTTTAATGATAAGACTTAGGCTGAAACATCTAACAGAGCCCTCAGTTCTCCCTACAGCATCACCCTTTCTTCTCTTGGTCAAAGGGCATTCAGGAAAGCAGCACAGGATTCCTCTTTCCCCACCATATGCATTGTCCATGTTTATAAAATGTACAAATCACAAACCTCGTGAGTGATAACTCTGGCTTACAAAATAAGCAAAGTCTGGTGAATAGGATCCAGGTAACCATTTGGGGGAAACTTCCTTAACATGGTACCTCCTGAGTTTCCTTTACAAATTACCTCTCATTTTCAGGTTTTGTTCTGTGCAACTGCTTCCTAAGATATGTATCAAAATTGCTTCCATTGTTACTGTCTGAAAAAAACACATTTTCAGCAGAAAGCCAACCTCTATATCTGTTTCCAAAGTGACAAGACATACCATCATGTTGATTTCTTTAGGGAATATATTTGAAAGTGCTATAAATCCTTGGAGGCTACTAGAATGTTGTTTTGTTTTGTTTTGTTTCAGCTCAGTCACACACACACTTTTCCAACTCACTTAGACAATAGCAAAAATCTGGGACCATGTTTGGATATATCACAAATCTGAGCTCTTTTCTTTCTCTCTGGTATTATTTTCCAAGCCTGCTCTGATGGCCTCTGGGGAACAGCATGTAAGTTCTCCTGTGGACCTTGTGAGAATGGAGGTCAGTGCAACAAAAAAACTGGGAACGGTGACTGCGCTCCTGGTTACACAGGAAAATCTTGCACCATACGTAAGTCATTAACCTAGACAAACATCCAACAAAAAATTGTCAGCTTTATAAATGAATTTTTTAGCTTTCTTACTGCTGTATGAGATATTGCTATGTTAGGATATATGTTTCAATTATCTCTTGTGTGACAAACCAGCCCAATACTCAGTAACTTAAAACAATGATTTGTTATGTCTCTTGATTCTGTGGCTTGCTGAGGTGGTTCTTCTGCTAGTCTCAACTGGGCTCACTTAGGTGGCTGAATTCAGCTGGTAGGTCACCTGGAGACTGGGCTGGGTTTGACCTTGGCTTTCCTCTACACAGCCTTACCATAGATTAGCTTGGGCTTCCTCACTGCATGGCAGTCTCAAGGCAGCATTCCAAGCAGGAGCATTCCCAGAGCGTGAGATCTGAAGCTATAAAATGTTTTTTTTAAAAAACCTAGCTTCAGAATCCATACATCATCACTTCTGTCACATTCTATTGGTAAAAGCAAATCACAGAACAGCCAGCCCAGGTTTAAGGGGAAGAGAAAGATTCTTCCTTCTTATGAGAAAAATAACAAAATCTCATTGCAAAAGACCTGCAAGTTGGGAGATATGATTGAAGCCATCCTTAGAACCAATCAACCATAGTATACTGTTTAAAGTTAACATTGAAAGGCACTTTAAGAGCTTACTGGACTGGATTTATCATTCTTGTTAGAGAGAGAGAGTGAGCAGATAATACACTGATTCAAAAAGAGATTTGCTAAACTGAATCTACTTCAAAGAGCAAATAGAGCTAGGACACTACTATTTCCTTTTCTGGTTGTGGTTCTTACATATCATGTGATAACACTGCCTATATTTCCTCTTCTACTGGATTAGCAGTGAAGCTGAGAGCAGCTTGAGAACTTGAGGAAAGCTGTAGGTGAGATGGTAATGGTAATTTTTACATTACTATTTCAAATGTGTCCCATAAAAGTTAACAAAATTCAGTTGTTTGCAATCATCTATCATTTTATAAGGTGTGAACAGTGATCTGAATTAGCTTTCTGTGCTTAGGACTTTATAAACCAATAAGCAAATAAAAGCAGAAACATAAACCATAAACAAAATCTGACACCAAGATAGTATTTAGCACTTTGCTAATCATCTGATCATTTGGGGAAATACATTCTTGCCCCTAAGGATAACCCTCAAGCAAAAGTGATGGAACAAGGTCTTTCCTTGACAATTTATCTATGTATAACTAGACAGTTTTACTCCAGTGCTGTCACTCTGGCACTGTTGACAAGCATTTCAAACACTAAAGAGTTTGCTGGAGCAGCAGTTGGCTATCCATAACCTCATGTTTGCTTAACTTAAAAAAAAAAAGCTTAAAGGTAAGAATTTACATATTCCAATGATAGTTACTTGCTATTTTCACAGTGAAGTGACATTTTCTCTTGTCTAACTCAACTTTAATAGAAAAATTATTAAGCAGATACTGCTAAAGTTTACCATGCTCCAATTGTCAGGGGATATAAATAGACTATTTAAAAACAAGGTAAGAAAAAGATAAACTGTTCATTCTTTAAAATATTAATGTTAATAGTTACTTTACACCTCTCTCCCATTCTTGGATTTCAAACCCCAGGAAAATATTTCATAAACATCCTGAGAGATTTGGGGTGATGAATAATAGTATCCTAATTTTATTGGCAACCCAATTGTGATACATGAGATAATGTATTGAAGTGAATAAGCAAAAATGATCCCCGACTCCTAGTCCAGTTTAATTTTAGTCTTATGTGCTCTTATATGATTTTATACAAACAGACATAAATGTAAATTATATAATCACTATAATAAGATATTTAGGAAAATGAATGGAACCAAAAGGTAGGATTCATTAAAAATCTTCATGCATACTTCACAAAGAATGTGTGAGGCATTTAAAAAGGGGCTTGTGTTTGAAGAAAAGCATACGTTTTTCTAAATATCCTGTTCTGGTGCTTACAGGATTTTAAAACCTAGTTGCTATGCATAATGAACTGTAAAAATACTTATAGGCTATCTAAGGTAATATGTTTTAGAAGACCAAAAAGCTACTTGTAAAGATATTGGATTATAAATAAATTGCAGTGTTTGGAAGCTATAAATATAAATACTTGGGAAAAACTTTTTCTTTAAACTTTTATTTTACTGTGTTAGAAAACATTCTGAGTTGTTCTTTGTAAGTTGTTTTTTTGTTTTTGTTTTTTACTTTTCTTTTTTCTCAAAGGTGTTAGATGGAGTCCCTGGCTTCACAGTCACTCACTCCCTGTTGATAAGAAAGTACCATCTTTGTGAAGAGAGGTTTAGCCTTATATATCAGACCTTTTACCAATTAACTTCTCTTCTGTGAATATATTCCAAGGAAATAATCTGAAATGTGGTCCCAGGCCTTTCTTTTCCCAGCATTAAACAAACAAAAAAAACCCACGGAAACAAATTATCTACCAGGAGGTAAAGGTTAAAAGGTTACGTAACAGATCAAGAGACTATTCTAAGAACCATTGAGATTTACGTTTTGGAAGAATGTGTAATGTCAGAAGAATTGACATTAAACACTCTTTGTAGAGAATGATTCAAATTTGTAGAACCCGTGTCCATGTTCATATATGGAAAATTGTAATAGAAAGGACACCACAACATGAACAATGGCCATCTCTAAGTGTAGGACTATGGGTGAATATTTTTCTCCTTTTTATATTTCTGTATTTTCCATATTTACTATTTTATATATGACCTTCTCAGAAAAAAAAAAGACAACTCTAGAACAAACAAGGTAAGTGTTCATTTCTTAAAATATTATATGATGGCCTTAACTGTTCCCATTACAGTGAAGAAATCTTCCTTCTGTCTTGTTGAAATTGTTCTTCTTTTAATTTAAAACAGTTTTTCCCTGTATCACCTGTTATCAATATTGAGTATAGCTCAGAAATGCCAGCCTTAAAAAAATAAAACTAAAAGAACTTAGTATGTTTTCCCTTTCTTCAGAAATCTATCCCTTAGTCTTTTTCTGATTACTTTTCTGAATTTTGCCATATTTTTCATGAGCATTTACACAATAGCATTTATTTTAAAAGGAGGGAAAATTAGGAGAACAGGGAAGAAGACGTGAGAAGGGATATACTAATTCCATGTACAAACACACTTTAACCATCATATGATCAAATTGCATGAAAACCATAATAAACACAGGTGTGAGCATTCTGCAGTGGCAAGCTGGTAAATGTTTAAAACCCTCATTTATAGCATTTCCTGAGTTCAGTGTTGTCCTGCTCCCACCGTGGTTGACTCATTCTGTCAATGTGACATCAACTAGCTGGCAAAATTCCTCACGATTTAACAACTGGCATTCATGAGCTGGTAGTTACCAGCTCCAGCACACCACTGACTGGCAAATACTGTATTCTGATCAAACCAAATGATTTATTAACCTTGACTTTCTCTTTATTAAGAATTGATTAATTTTCAAATGTCTGTTTTCCTTTGCTGTTTCTAAGCTGATAACCTGTTTGACCTTTTCAACTGAATTAGTTAGCAGATAGTTCATTCACAATTCAACTAGTCTGTTTTATTTTTAAATGGAAATCAAGATTCAAAAACAAACAATGGTGGTTTGTTTATGTAGACACAGACTTCTCAATCTCTTTCTCTAAATTCATGGAGTTGAGGTATTGACTCAGATCTAGAGGAACCATTTTACCCTTTAACAAACTCTAAGCTGTTTACCAACTTCTCCCACTACACCCACCACAAACCATGGCTGCAACTTCCTTTATGACACACTTCATTAAAAAGAGTCCAGTCATCTAAGGCAGAAAGAAAAGAATCAGAACAATTAAAAGTCTTAAGCATTGCCAAACAAGAAGAGGTGAGATGCAAGAAAATGCTTCTCCGTCTCTGAAGCAATGGTAAATCTGATTTGTGTAGCTGCTGTAAAATAAGTTGTATTTAAATAATACATCTCCCATCTTTGCCAGCAGTGCGATGCATTTCTCTTACCAATCTGGTTCTCAGCAGGCAGTCTAGCCTGATGAAGTATCAGCAAAATGTCAGCTCCCACTGAGAAGTGTGACAGAGAGGCGCACTAAAGCAGTGACAGGCCTTTCAAAAAGCTATTGTGCAAATTCAGTTTTAAAATAGGGATGTGGTTGAGGACTGATGGGTATGTTATTACCAATGCGTTAGTCTTCCCATTATCCACGGGAATGGAACGGAGTCATGATGTAGCTAATATAAAACCAGAAAGTTATGCTGATGGTGGATCCTGTTTTCAGAAGATTTTCCAATCTGTATTTTCACAGATTAGCTAGTATTCAATATTAATATTCAAATTAGCTGGCATTTTTTAGCACATATGTATTATGGTGACCCAAGAGCTGCACTCTCCCCTACTCCCATCACCTTCCATAATGCCTCAATGAGATCTTAAAAACAAAACTTATCATGTTATTGCTTGACAACGCTCAATGCCTGACTGGTGCCTATATGATAAGGTCAAAACTCCATAGCACTAAAGGACTATCCTCAGCTTGTGTCTAACCTTATTTTTGATGACTCTTACAAATACCCCACATACTATGGTCATTCTCCAACCACCATGTACTTCAAAAACATAGTGCCATTGTTCATTGCTCTTCCCTCTAATATATTCTTTTTCCTCTCTGCGTTATTGCCTTTTAAAATTCTCCAAGGATTTTATTTTTCCAGTATGTGCAAAAAGCAAATGAACAACAAAAGCCCTACTAAATCCTTCTTTCCATATTACTAACCATCATATTATATTATAATTAATTGTATGTTTGCATATGATTAAGATTATTTCTCATTCATTTTGTACTACCAAGATCTTCACTTATAAGAGATACACAGTAATGATGTGCTGAATTTAATTAAGAACAATTTGATACAAATTAGTGAAGCAGTTTAGGGTTAAATTTTCAAATAAATAATCCACCAAGATAAAAAAAAAAAAAAAACCTCTACATGTTACTGAAAAACATTCTGTAGCCTACACTTGGTAAACTGGATTGGACTGTGGAGACTTTTTAGATGGGAGCTTGGCAAAGGAGAGAAGAGAAGCTGCAGCTATTTCTACAGGACCACCAATCCATTGTCCCTGCTCCATTTCTGAAAGCACCCTTTGGAAGAAACGTTTTCAAAGGTTTAAGACTAGCAACATCACACGATGATGAAGTCTTATGATTTTAACTTCCTTTCAAGATTATAGATTTTTTTCTTTCTGTTCTCACCTTCAATGTATGCAATTTTTCTTTTAAATATAACAGGGCCTCCTTAGAGAAGTGATAAATGTCTCTGACTTGTAATTTCTGTATATAAAAGGAAGCAGCTCAACTAGATAAAAATATATAATTGAATGAGTAGTAATTAATATATTGTATAAAACTATATGATAAATATAGGCATATATTAGGTAGTGATAATATGTAACACAAAGCTCATGTTAATTGAGTACCTACTCTGTATTTTGCACTGTGCATCAATTCACTCACTTACTCCTCAGAACACTCCTATGAGTTTGGTACTATTACTATCACCATTTTATGAATGAGGAAACTGAATCTGGGAAGAATAAAGTAACTTGTCAAAGCCATGTAATTAGTAATTGAGGACTATATAATCAGCCCTACATATCTATAATCAACACTGCTATGAACAACAGATCTATAAACTGAGAAAATCATCCTTGTTAATATTAAATATTATAGCTGCCTACTTGGAAAATTTAGAGAAAATTTAGACTCTGTGGTAAAACCTAACTAGTCAAGAAGTTGTCGAAGTTGTTTTCTTTTGGGCCCTGTATTCATAGGTTATAAAAAGACTGACACAGCCAAGAGCACTGTTGAAATGTCAAGAGCCATAATAGCCCATGTTCAATTTAATGATGGAGGGAGAGATGCTTTTTGTTTGTCTGTGTGCAGCATGCTCAGCCTATTTCCACAGCCTAAACTGCCTGCTGCACCACATCAGTAATGATAGCTCTCAGTGGGACTGTAATACTAGCCAGTGTACCTGCCTGTCCAATTGGACTGAGTTTGATGACAGATGCTGTAAATCAGAAGCTGATTATAAGGCTAGTTCATCATCTAACATAAATAATGACCCAAGGAATTTGATCTACATTCTGCAGATGTTGAGTGGCCTCAGTCCTTTTTGTTTTTATAAGGCTGCCCAATCTTAGACCATGTTTAAAATTCTCTTTGTGCTTTGGTAAATATAACTGGCTAGCTGCCTACAGTATCCATGATTACTTTTGCTGCTTGCTTCCAGAGTACTGAATTGAATATTTGGCGGAGCATAAAATAAATTCTCATTTCTGCAAAATGAGTCATCCAGAAGTTCTACCCTACAGTATACACTCCTTTCATACATATATATATACACACACTCTTATACTCTTTGTATGTAATTAGTAGGGTTCATGGCCCATTGTGTTTTGGAAATTTTATCTATTGAAGTCTGATTATTTATTTTACTTCATTGGCATGCATTCATTCTAGTACTTAAATTCTTTAATACTCAAGCATAAGACCAGACTAACATAGATATCTCTTACCTCCCTAATGTGTTTTATGATATCACTGTGTCTTGGTATCATCTTTTCTTTTGTAAGCAAAGATCTTTAAAAGGTCCACATGGTATAGACTGTTCTGAGAATTTTGCATAGTACATTATAGTTGAGAACTGTCTTAGAGCACAATATACATTAAGTTTTAATTTTGTGATCACTTATTGAAAGCACTACTTTGATTATGGCTTGATTTTGGACTTCTCCTAGCCTCATAACCATGAACAAATAAGTTCCCCATTTGTGTAAGACAACCTATAGTATGGTATTTGGTTTAGCAGCTAGGAAACTAAAGCAGTTGAGTAAAATTTTGCAGGCTACATTTGAAGCTCATCCCAGGCAGTATGACTAGCAAAAGCAATGTCCCAATGGCATAAAATGACTTGTATAGATAGAGTGTTAGTGCATTTAGATGTGCTGAGAGATAGAGATAAAGAGTTAGAATAAGGGTAAGATCATGAAAAACCCACAATGCCATATTAGAGAATGTGGGCTTTGTTTTGGAAGTAGGAAAGATGGTCTAAACTTTTTGAGGAATAAATGAATATGATTCCAGCCATATAGTGCAGCACATCATTACATCTCTGCTGTGTTAAACTTCTTTGTGGATTGCTTTTCCTGCTTCTAGATGAGGTCCCAGAAAGATACCAAGGCTTTTCTAGTCACTCTTAGTTTTTATTGCATAGTATGTCTAAAAAGTATAGTCCTATCTTATCAAAACTTCAATTTCTCATCCAATTTAATCTTGTTCCCTTCTCTAGCTCAAGTTTAACTCAAGCGCAGAAAAAGGGAAGGAAGAAATGGGGGGGGCCCCATCATGCTATCCTCACCCTGTTCTTCTCCTATTCCATCCCCCTTTTAGTGGATCTCCTTTCAAAACAATCTCTCTGGGTCCTGCACCTGGCCTGTGGGAAATACGCTCCTTTACCTGGCTGTTGGTGGAAGTGTCTCTCTGTAAACTCTCATCTTCAAATGTAGGTCAGATACCAGCTCATGAGTCTCCCAATTTCCAGGAGACACATATCAAGCTCTTAAAGTGGTTATCTCAAATCCTTTTATACCTGACTTATGGTGAGGGAGAAGCACTTCATGGAGAGAGAAAGAGAAAGGCAATAGCTCTCTTCAACTCTAAAGATGCTGTCCACCATATTAAGGGAGAGCTGCAAACTGGGACCAGACTGCCTGGTTTATTATCATGGCCTCTCCATTAATGCTATCTGTTACACTGGGTAAGTACTTAATTTCCTTTTGTATTCTCATCTGTAAAATGGAATAATAAAGAATCTTATTTCATCATATTCTTATCAAGATTAAATTGATTAATATGTATTACATTTTAGGCCCTTAGAGTGATAATTAGCATGCAGTATATACTCAATAAATTATAGATTTAAAAAAATCCCTCCCAATCTTTAAAAATGAATCTCTAACATTTGCTATACATCCACAAAGTGGGCGATAAGCTAAGAATCACAAAATCAACTCCACACTGCCTTAGTAAGACCTGAATAAGTTATTTGGTACACACTGTTCTTGCATTTGAGGTCTCTTCTGAAAATTTAGGACAACAAAAAAGTTCTATTTTGTATTCTGCTATCCAAAGAATGATTGTATAAGCCTCATGATAACCCTGAGAGGTAGGTACTACTATGTCCCCATTTCCAGGCAGGGTAAACCATACACAGAAAGGGTAAGTAACTTGTCCAAGGCCAGATCGCTAGTGAATAGATGTGGAAAATGAAAGATGACAAGTTTCAGGCCACACACACACACAAATAGGAAGATAATCCTATGATCCAAAAATGAAAAGAAGAGTTTCAAGAAAATTGTTTGGTAAGTGTAGTTTGAGAAATGCTGAGCAGAACATCAATGAACAATAATTTGTTAGAAAATCAGATTCTAAGAGCTCAAAAGAAAGACTAATATTAACAGTATAAGTGTAAGAACCATCAACTTAGGGATGACAGTTGTTCCTCCTGGATGGATGAGATGACTAAGGAGAAGATTCTAAAACGGAAAACCAAAAGGACTATGAACTAAAACTTCATGAATTCTCTGCATTTAGAGGGATAAAGAAAGAGGGAAATCAGTGAAGGAGACTATATTAGACAGGGTTCTCTCGGGAAACAGAATCAACAGGAGATAACTGTCAATAATATGAGATTTTGTAAGAGTCTCTCACACGTCCCTGGTGATGCACAAGTCCAGGTTCCTCAGGCAGGCTGCAAGCCAGGGGCTCCAATGAAAGTCCGATGAAATGTCCTTGATGAGTTTCTGGGAGAAGGTGGCTGTCCAAAGGCGAGCTGGGAAATTCTGAATGTTGAAATCACTTCCCGTTTTAAGGCATTCAACTGATTGGATAAAAGCGTCACCCATTGCTGATGCAATCTCCCTGATTGATGCAGATGTAATCAGCCATCCATGCAATAAATTCACTGGTGATCGAAGTCCATAAATGCTCTTGTATTACAATTAGCCCAGTGCTTGCTGGACCTAACACCTGGACACAATTACCTGGCTGAGTTGTCACATTAGCCTAACCATCCCAGAGACCAAGGCTTATTTAAAACAGAGGTGACAAATTGGCAGCCTTACACCTAAATTTGACTTGCAGATGTGTTTTGAATGGTAGGTAAATTCCTTTTAAAATACTTGATGTAACATTTTAAAATTAGAAGATTTTCATATGTAAATTTCAGAAAGTTTAATAGGGACAGAAACAAAATGGTTAATCCCTTTTTTTCACTATCAACAGAATCCTTAAAATTCTCTGCACCTCTCCATCCACCTGGTCATCAACCTACACCATTTGCCAATTGATAAATGTTATTCCTTCACAATCCTTCTGAGTCTAGAAGGTCAGATCCAATGTAATCATGACAGAGAAGATTCAGAATCCTTGAAAGTTATTAATGTTGAAATGAAATCAAATACCTGAATATTTGCTTTCAAATTAAACCTGCAAAAAATTATATTATAATAATTGTGCTGAGAGACACTTCCAGAAGTAAGTTTTTAACTGTTTGAATTTGTCTGCTAATGTGAGAAGATTTATTTTATCTCTCTCTCCTTTCAGGCACACTCACACCCGCCCCCCATATTTATGTCATCTAATAAGTCATAATTTTTCTCACCATTTTAAGCTCTTTGAAATTAAGGGAATATTTTGCAGTTTATAGCATCTTAAATTAGGTGAAATTCAGCCATCTGTAACTATATCTGTAAATGTCGAATTTAGTCCATTTTCTAGGAACATATTCAAGGACAAGAGTCTGTGACTACATTAGTAATAATTTCTCTCTCCTGGTCCCTGGGCCCAGAAGGAGATAGAATATGAAGGGAAAAATCTGATGAAATATATGTATTTAATCAATTTTCAAACAGTTTGAAGTGGCTCAATTTTAAATGCCTGATTGATCATAGTAGTTTTTCCAAGTTGTAATAAATAACTGCCTGTTGACTTCAGAGACAATAGTGGTGCTCAGTCTGAGATATCTGTTTTGCTTTTTTCTATAATAAAAATGACAGGCCCAAGAAACTGGAAAAAAAATCCTTCTGCTATTTTAAGATACTGTCGATCTTACTCACTGTGTTTTTGTGCCATCATTAATCAATTGTCTGAATATGGAGAAGAAAAAGGAAGGGAGACTGTGGACCATTTAATGTGCCTCACTTTGGCAGAGTGGCAGAGCACAAACTTCCTGATATCTCTCTTTTTTATGAGACTCCACATAATTAATGGAAGCTCAACTTGAAACTTTCCAAATTTTAAGGGAGAAGCTCCTCACAATATCATTGAAATTGCCTACATATTCCTGCAATGACAATCTGTGTTAGTTATTACAAGGGGATTATGTTTTATTATATGTTAGAATCTGAAATATAGCCATCATATATTTCAACGGCCTGTTGCTAAATTTTAATTAAAATTTAAGAGGATGCAAAATGATAGTGCTAACATGCCCATATGTAGTGTACATAGAAGTTTGCATTTCTATAGTGAATGTAATTTAAACTATATGGTCTGATTTAAATCTTTAATATTTGATATCATGATAAAAATGTATTTAATACTTAGAACTTTGCAAAGCATTTTTCACATTTAGTACCTTGTTCAACCTTAGAAAAGTATCTAAGGAGAAAAATTGATGCCCAATACTGTTGAAATGGTAAAGAAGCCAATTCCAGTAATATTCAGTCTTAAATTATTATTGCTATCAAACTTGAATTATGTGCTCCTTATAGTAGCTAATGTGCAGTCTTAATATCGCACTATCTTGGCTTTTATATACGTTATCTTTTTCTAGTAAAGATTCTTGAAAATGAAGACTAAGACAATTCAAGTTGAAAACATATGAAAAGGTCACACACTAGGTGATGAAGAGTTTTAAGAGTGTCGTGCAAATGTTTGCAAAAGCAGCCCTTTGCAAAGTGGTACATTTCCACACACTTAGTATTCAAGTACATTACCCACCTGACAAGATAGTAAAATATCCCACTCATCTGTTCAGAGCTAATTTTTCAAATTTAATAATTGTATTATTCCCTAGCAAGGCCTTTTAAAACTTTGCAAAGAATATTAATAACTCATTAAAGATTAACTACATGTCAGATTTGAGGTCAAAGAGTTGGAATGGTTTTTAGTTGCATGAATTAAAATACATCTCTGTTTAAGAGAATGCACAGTACAAGATTCTCTGACCTTCTTACTAACTCTGAATTATTATTTGTCAAGACACATACACATAAACACTAACTTACATCTTTGACAATTAAATGACAAGGTTATGATATATATGCTGATAAAGATATTTGGTTTAGGTGAACAGCCTTAAGGGGAGACAAGTAACTCCTCGACCTTGCATAGCTTAGCTTGATAATTGGAGGACCAATCAGAGGGCATTTGGACTAAACTGAGTTGGTAATTGCTGATTAACTAACATTGATATGTTAGGGGAATAACATAGTTGGTTGAATTCATGGGTGTGGGTGACATCACATATAGCCAGGACCTGTGTTAAAGGGAACAGAGTAATGGATCAAATGTGTATCCAGGGAGAGCTGCTACCCAAAGGGCAAGATTTGATATGAAACCACAAAGAGTTATAGGGGTGGCCAAGAGCAGAAGACAGATAATATAAACCAAGTTTAAAAAAATGAACACTGGAAGCCTGAGTCACTAAGAGTGCTAAATGAATTGTGATAATCCAAAGGTTCTAAGATGACAGCAGGTGGGTGGTTTCAGCTGTGGCTGATATGAAGTCTTCACTGGTCTAAAATATGTTGCTTTTGCAAGGGGTCTAATCATGAAATTTAGTTGAGCAGGAGTTTGAGAATAAGAAGATAAATAAGAACTATATATCTAAATATAGAATGGAGAAATTGTGAGGATTCTGATCATTGGAGTAACAGCCATACTTTCTCCAGTCTCTGGGTCTCTGCTTTCTCCTCCAGGCTCACTTTCTCAGCTGAGCTGTCGGCAATCAGGCATTCGCTTATCTCACCCCAGACTACTGGCTCTTCAGCTTCAGGCTGCTCCACTGATTCCAGCTTCTGGCCTCTCTCTCAGCTTCTTGGGGTTTCTCTGTCTTTCTATGGCTGTAAATGATCCTGGAATCCTCTCTCACATGGCAGGGTAAAATGGCAGTTCTGTCTCTCTGTGTCTCTTCATGTTTCTCCCATTTATAAAGGACTCTAGCAAGAAGGCTGAGACTCACCCTGGGTCACGCTTCACTGAAGTAGTCCAATCAAAGGCCCCCAACTAAATGCAATCTAATCAAAGGGTCCCACACCCACAGGGATGGATTAGCTCCAAGAACATGATCTTTTCTGGGATTCACAAAAGCTTCAAACTGTCACAGCTATTAATTTTTAAAACATCCAGATATTGGTCTCCAAAACCTTAGGTTAAAAAAGAAGATAATCCAGTGAATTGTGCTGTGTTCTTTAGCATGATTGCGTAACTTCCTATAGTCATTCTCACTATCAATTCCAGGGAAATTATAATTTTCTGTCTTTTATAAGGTATATTTCTTCCATTGTAGGTGCTTGAAAATCTGTCCTCTAAGGTGTACTGGTTTCCTTTCTTTGTAAAAATTGCTTTAGTAGAAATTATAGTTCCTTGGAATTCTGGAAATTGAATTAAAGACTCTGCCAGCCAGCATCGCCTGTTTTCCCTTGGTCCTGGCATAGAGAACAGAAATTAGTTTCCAAGGCAAAGCATTCAATAATCTGTATGCAAAGTAGTATTTTTACATGGCTCTGAATGTCATATCCAAATGTAAAGCTGTGTGTTGCCTCAAGTGTGAAATTATTCTTATTTAAATTTTATGGTTCTTTGCACTAGTGGTGTTGGTATTTGGGGAGGAGGCTATGGAAACACATGTTAAAATTAGTGATAGCTGTGACCTGCCCCACCCCACCCTGCTGTTGCCTCTGTCAGATGAAGAAAGTTTCATGTGGAAGCTACCTCTGGGCCAAAGAAGTAAATCTGCAGGAATCAAGGAATAGAAATGTTTATTTTTGGTCTTGATGATATTTTACACCCTCTTCCAAATTGTAGATTTTTCATAATGTCTCAAGCACCCGTGTTTTTAGAGAGTCCGTGTTTAGCATAATATGTTTTCTCAAATTCAAATATGCAATATCTTGGAATCCAGGTTATTTTGCAATTTTGTTGCCTTAAATGGTCTGCTCAGCAATTAGAGTTCAGATTTTAGGAAAAAAAGAATACTTGACATTTGTCTTTGCTTACTTATAGAGCATCCTGTGACCAATGATCACAGATGGTACCTGTCCGTGGTGATTTAAATACCAGTCATTTTTAATGGATGCATTTCATCTTGATCTTTTGAGGTTGATTTCAGTTCAAAGTGCCAATTGAGGATAAAAAAGTTACTAGAGAGCTTGCCTATTCATGATGTAAGCCACTTTTCATCTGGTGGCCAGTCACCCCATGCCTGGATCAGTTTTAATCTTCCTTCTACTTTCCTGTAATGGCCACTACTCCTTTGAACTACCTTTTCTAACGTAGAGAGTCAAGGACAAGGAACTAGTGTCTCCATAGTTAGATCAAGACCTCCCATTTAGGTAGAATGCTATGCCAGAAATCTGGATTTCTAAAGCCAATAAATGGAGTAACTGCACAGGTTAGTACATTTCTACAACATTTGGTTTACTACAGATGTAATTTCTCCATTTAGTAGAAAATAGCATGTTTTAAAATAGCATTTCTAGAATTGTTTTTCCCTCCCTCCTTCCCTCCCTCTCTCCCTCCGTTTCTTCCTAAATCTAGACACAGACCTCACTTTGGGGCAAATATTATAAAGAGGAGACTACAGAGGAAAAACAAACCCCACGTGGTAAAGTAAATAGTATGTGTGCTTCTGTAGCTACCCACGGCTTATTACAGCTGTATGTTATTTCCAGCAGTACTTATAACAGTGATCATAGGGGACCTTTAAAAACTTGCTGATGCCTCTTGGGCAGTTTCAGAATAATAACGTTTACAAATAATTCTGCCTACATATCTTAAGTCTTCAGGATTTCTTTTGCCTTGCTCTTTTAGTTATGAGTGTATTTGCATGAAACATGTAATTTGGATATTTGTCCTTTGAAAGCTATTTCTTTTTCTTCCCTCCAAGTCAGAATCATGTTTTCCATGTCACAGTTATTTCCACAACCAAGAGAAGATTTGGGAATTGTAGCGAGGGACACACCATAGGAACTGATACACTTTTGAGAAATCAGATATGATCTTGAATTTTTGTTTGTTTCTTCTTTTAATTTGTTTGTTAATTGAGGATTCAGAGTTGGCTATTTGGACTGCAATTTAAGTAAATGTGTTGGGGGTGGGTGTTCATATTAAAGTACCACATAACTGTATTATAATTGTTTATCTTTTATAGGTATGACCGCTCTGCTTGCAACAGAAGTTGTATATTAGAATGAGTTATGTATTCGTGATTCTTTCACATTCATATCATTTTTATTCTCCAAAGACATTTAAAACAAGCTTGTATATTTAGACTCTATTTGTTGCACCTCCGGTCCAAGGGAAGCTAAAAAAAAGTACCAAATACCATGTGCAGTTAAACTACAATTTCTGTTTAGAATTCTGAAACACAAGTATATACCCAAATTTGCAAAAAAAAAAAAAAATCCTCTGTAATTCTATTCCAGTATTTTACAAAGTGTTATCATTGGAATATCTGTAAAAATGGTAAATTCTTGGTACTTCCTCAGACTCTGGGAGTAGAGGTGGGGTATCTACATTTTAAACAAATCCCCTAGGTATTTCTTATGCATATTAAAGTTTGAGAAACACTGCTAAACTGATCTCAGAATTAAAATTGATCATTAGAAAACCATATACTGGGACCTCATTAATTTAATTCCCTATAGAATTGTCTTCATAATAAAATGATTGACTATTTTGCACTTGATTTTTATCCAGGATCAGTATAAGAAATGACAATATGTAAAGTGAAACTGTGCTTTTAAAAAACTATCATCAAACAATTGTTCAGTATGTTGGTCAGAGATACTCATACAAAAATTCATATAATACATTGCCTTTTAGCCTAAAAAAAAAAAAAATGTTTACTTAGAACATACATACAGAAAAATGAATGAATAATAAGTGTACAACATATTTTTTCAAAATGAGCGCATTCATGTAACCAGCACCTAGATCAAAGAACATTATTAATAGCCCAGAAATCCCAAATGCCTCATGCAAAAGTAACCATTATCCTGACTTCTAGCACTATTGATTAGTTCTGGCTGCCTTTGAACTTTATGTAAATGGCATCATTATATGTGTACTCTTTAGTATCTGGCTTCTTTCATTAAACATTATGTTTGTGAAATTCATCTATAATGTTGCATGTAGTTGCAGTTTGTTCATTCTAATTTCTGTATAGTATTTCATTTTATGAGTATTGCACAATTTATCCATTCTATTGTTGTTAGATGTATTAGTTATCAATTGCTGCATAACAAATTACTCCTAAAATTTAACAGCTTAAAACAACAAACATTTATCTCACACAGTTTCTGAGAATCCAGTCTGGGAATGGCTTAGCTGGGTGGTCCAGTCTCAGTCTTTCATGAGATTAAGGCTAAGAAGACAGCCAGGGAAACAGTCCCTGAAAACTTGACGGGGGCTAATGGTTCTACTTCCAAGCACTTTCTTGCAACTCTTGGCAAGAGGCTTGTGTTCCTCACCATAAGTATTTTTCATAAGGCTGGTAGTGACATGGCAGCTGGCCAACAGAATGATGAGATATAGAGATTGTTACAGGGAAAGGGATGAGTGGGGAGAGATTGAGAAGAGCACTATGGAACACGAGATAGAAGCCTCAGTCCTTTACAACATACTCATGGAAGTTGCATCCCATACTTTGTACTCTGCTGGTCATACAGAGCAACTTTGTTACAATGGGGGAGGGAACCACACATGGGTCCTGAGAGGCAGAGATCATTGAGGATCATCTCAGAGACTGACTACTGCAATGACTTTTAGAATAGGTTTCGATTTTTAGCTGATGTGAATAGTGCTGCTTTGGACGTCCTTTACCTAAAGGACTATTTTGTAAGCATATTATGATTTCTGTTATGTATGTAACTGGTAGGGAATTGTTGCATCATATATTATGCAGACTTCCAGCTTCTCTAAGGTACTCTTGTGGTAGGCAGCATGATGGTCCCTGTACAAATATCCAGAATCTGTCAATATGTTGGATAGCAAAGGGGAATTAAGACTGCAGATAGAATTAAGGTAGATAATGAGCTGACCTTAATGTAGGGAAATTATCCTGGATTTTTCCAGTGAGCCCAATATAACCAAGTATCCTTAAAAGTGGAAGAGGGAGGCTGATGAGGAGACAGAGGGAGACTTGGCTACAGAAAAAAAGGCACAGAGAAATGCAATGTTGCTAGCTGTAAAGATGGAGAAAGCCCACTATAACCAAAAGTGTCTCGTGGGATTGAAGCCCCCTCTCAATTATAGGTGGAGTGGGCATCACCATCCCAGAATCCTCAGGACTGGGGAATGAACTAAGGACTAAAGCAGACTTATTGGTATTCTACTATAGCCTTATTGGGATTCTAACAATGGAAGAAATTATATCACTGATGTGGAGGCAGTGGCCACGGGAGGTTCTGAGGGCAGGGAGAGGGAAAAATAGGTGTAATATGAGGACATTTTCGGGACTTGGGAATTGTCCTGAATGACATTACAATGACAGATATCACATATGACATATCTTGCCATAACCTACAAAATTATGTGGGAGAAAGTGTAAACTACAATGTAAACTATAAGCCACGCCTAGTGGCAATGCTCCAAAAAGTGTTCATCAATTGTAACAAATGTACCACACTAATGAAGGGTGTTGTTAAAGTGGGAAACTGTGGGAGGTGTAGGGAGTGGGGCATATGGAATCCCTTATATTTTTATGTAACATTTATGTAATCTAAGCTTTTTTTAAATAAAAATTTAAAAATAAAATAAAAAGTGGAAGAGGGAGGCTGGTGAGGAGACAGAGGGAGACATTGAATACAGAAAAAAGGCACAGAGATACAACGTTGCTAGCTTTAAAGATGGAGAAAGAGGGCTATGAGCTGGAATGTGGGTGGCCTCTAGAAGCTAGAAAAGCCAAGGAAACAATTCTCTCCTAGAGCCTCCAAAAAAGAAGATAGCCTTGACCACACATTGATTTTAACCCAGTGAAACTTGTGTCGGGCTTTTAACCTACAGAACCACAAGATAACAAGTTTGTGATATTTTACTGAGTTTGTAGTAATTTGTTACAGCAGCAGTAGAAAACCAATAAAAGTATCAGAGAGTTTTCCAAAGTGCTTGTATAATTTTACACTCCATAAGCAATGTTTGGGATATCTGGTTGCTCCTTTGTCTTTGAAAACTTTTGGCACTGTGCATATTTTTTATTAGTCATTGGAGAGAGGGAAGTGTGGTAGTAGCTCATTGTGATTTATTTATTTGTTTATTTATTTTTAGGAGGTACCAGGGATTGCACCCAGGACCTCGTACATGAGAAGCATCCACTCAACACTTGAGCTATATCCATTACCCCATGAAAGTTCATTTTTGTTTGTTTGTTTGTTTTCAGAAGGTAGCAGGAATTGAACCCAGGACTGCATACATTGGAAGCAGGCACTCAACCACTTTAGCTACATCTGCTCCCCTCATTGTGATAATTATTGAGGTTCTCTCTTTTTCATATGCTTTTTGGCCGTTTGGATTTTCTCTTTTGAGTACTTATTCTCATATTATGCCAAAATTTTAAGTGGGTTTTTAACTTATTGATTTGTAAGAGTTCTTTATATGTTCTGGATATGGTCCTTTGTAGGATATATGTTTTATAAATATTTTCTCCCACACTGTGGCAGAAATAGTTCACTCTGCTCATAATATTTTTTGATGAAAAGAGGTTCCTAATTTTAATATGGTCAAATTTACCATTATTTCTTTTCTTTTTTGTGTGTGTTTAGTGGTTTTGAGCTCTGTTTAAGAAATCTTTGCCTTACTCAAGATAAGAAACAGCTTCTCTTGTGTTTTCTTCTAAAGCTTTATTGTCTTATCTTTCTCATTTAAATCCATAATCCATCTATCAATATATACAAAATATACAAAGAATAATACATCTCACCCAAGGGGTCATATGACAGGAATTCAAAGGTGGTTTTGCATTTGAAAAATAAATCACTGTAGTGCATCATATTATTAGGGAAAAAAGGAAAAATTATGTGATCATATTAAAAGATGCAGGAAGAACATTTGATAAAATTCAACACTGATTGTAATAAAGCACTCACACAAACACATATATACCCTCTTAGCTAATGAGAAAAAGAAGAAAAATTTCTAAATCTAATAGAGAATATTTATGAAAATGTGTATAGGAAACAAGACAAAGATGCTTGCTCTTGCCAACTCCTTTCAACATTGCACTGGAGATCCCACCCAGTGTAATAAATCAACAAAAAGACTTATTGGAAAGAACTATATAAAATTGCCATAATTCCTATATGATGTGATTACATGTGTAGTAAATCTGGAAGAAACGATGTACTATTAGAATTTATAACTAACTCTAGCAAGGTCACTGGATACTATCTCATTAACTAGACATAAATTAGATTTCTATATACCAGCAACAAACAAATTAATTTTTAAAAATATACCATTTACTATAACATTAGAGATAATATCAAATGTAATAGTACATTATTGATATGTCATGTCTCTAGCTTAAAACTACAAAATACTGATGAGAGAAATAAAAGTAAACTAAATAAATGGAAGCATATGCCATACCTATGGGTAGGAAAATTCAAATTAAAGTGATCTGTAGATTTTATTCACTAATAATCAAAATTGCTGCAGGTTTTTTGGTATCAATAAGCTGATTCTAAAATGTATTTGGAAAAGCAAAGATTTAGAAAGAGCAGAGACAATCTTGAAGAAGAAGAATAGAGCTGGAGAATTTTCATTACTAGATAATACCACAGTACTTAAAAATGTGATATTGGTATAAGGACAGATAGACTAATGAAACATAATAGGAAGTCCAAAAAATGACCCATTAATATAGGAGCAATTGATTTACAACAAAGATGAACCTAAAGTGCAGTGTGTATATAATAGACTTTTCAATAAATGGTGGTGGGTACATTGAATATTCATGTAGAAAACTCTGAATCTTGACCCTTACCTCACACCAAATCAAAACAATACTACAGAGATAATTGTCTTCTTTAAAGAATTAATGTTGGTTTTATAAAAGCAAATATTTTTATTTGTTCTTTTGTTTTTGTTTTGTTTTAGCTTTCTGGAAACTCAAGGCTTAAGCATGTCTGGCTACAGTAATTTTCCTTCATCTAAGGTTTTTGACACAACTCTCATCCTTTTTATTTCATGCTCTTGTTCTCACCCTTGCTTTAACGATTCAATTTTATGTGTCTCTCCTTTGTGTGTAAGTTATTGTAAATCATTTTTTTGAAAGAGACAGGGTATAAATAATGAATATATCAATCAATGAGGCAAATTCAACTTCTTTTGAAATGTTGACTGACACCAGATTGAATTGTCAAAAAGAATTATAGCTCATATAATAATCCCAGTAATTGCTCTTTGAAAAAATTATCAGTAACATCATATTGCTAATACATATTATGCTTATAAATATTATATGGAATGTTCTTTAAATGTTAACCTATGTGTAAGTATTAAAAATAAGTACCATTTACATGGCGAAAGAATCTACTTTTTAAAAATTATTTGTAATGTATACTTGAACCAAAAAATAGTCCTTTTGTTCCCCTTAAGGAATAATTGTCTGAATATTGAAATAACTTCCTCATATGGAAGGAATACAGGGGGAGAAAGCAAAACCGTCTTGAAGGTGTGATGACTGCCAAGTGTTTCAGACTCTGCTAATGATTAAGAACACAGGCTTTAGAGTTTTCAGTCCAAGCTGTACAGGAATCCCAGCTCTGCCACTTGGTGACTGGCTAGTATTGGGCCAATTTTCTGATCTTTCTTAAGCTTCAATTTCTTTTTATCAAAAATGAGGATAACAATTCCTCAGCACAGGCTTAGCTCTGTCTAGGGTTGAATGTATGCATGATACTGATTTTTTCCCCTAAGTAAAATTTTACTAAATTTTAGCATCCATCCTTTAAAGATTTGATTTTATGAGTCTGGAAGAGAATAAAACATGGAGACCTATATGAAACAAGCTGATTGAATATGGAATAGCTCGACTAGGAGAGCAGGTTAAAACCCAGATGATGTGGGGCAAATAAGAAATTCTGAACACTGTGTGCAGCCCATCAATTACAATGAGGACCTGGGGAATTCTAACCTCTGAAATTGTAGACACTGTTGCTGTATTGTGAAGCTCTACAGCGCTGATGGGGTCTCTGAGCCCCCATTCTACCCAACACACATGGCAATAAAGTACAGCACATGTTACCCACATCAGAGCAATAGCTACATCTTCAAAATAACATTTTAATGACTTCTCTGGTCTGTATTTGTGAGGATCACATTAGACCTTGAGTCTTGTCTTTTTCTAGAGTAATAAACCTTTCTCCCAGATCTCAGCATTTGGGGAAATCCCTGACACAGTGTACTTCCTAGAAAGTACTTTGTCTGTTTCACAATGCCCATAGGGAACCTTAGATTCAAAACCGAAATTCAGCAGTCAGAGCCAGAATCCGGTGTCTCTGGTGGTGTGAGAAGTCCAAACTCACACAGTTTCAGGGGGATGGACAGGACATTTTCTAGAAAAGGTAATGTTTCCTGTTTTCCACGTTAGTCTGGGAGCTCGTGTTTTTAGGTCCCATCATCTCTGGAAAAGGTAGGTTTTGTCAGCAGCCTGGAATTGAGCTCAGTGTGGCAAAGGAAGTTTCTAGGTTCATTATTTTCTTCAGTTGATGCCCATAAATAATGGCATTTGCAATGGTCTTATTTGATTGTTCCCAATGCTCGGGTGAGCGGAAGCACTATATCAAGATACAAATAAGGGAGCATTTTAAATATTTTATATTAAGCTATTCCCACCCTCAGGAAACTGCCACTTCTGTTAATAGTAAGGATTATTTTGTTATAAGGGAGTGGAATAGTCAATGTGTCCTTCACTTTGACGGGACCCTGTTCTGAGATTTCTGTACCCCTTATATTCTTTTGGGACTATATAGATTATAATGTACATATTAGTAGCCAGCTGACCAAATTAAAATACATCAACAGCTTAAAGCCATCTTAAAATCTCACTGTAGAAGAGGACCTGACTAGATACTTCAGTAAACAAATCTAAAAAAAGTTAACTCTTACTCAGTTGCAGGTAACATATAGGCATGCAAATATCTATGATTAAGTGATGCTAGAGAAAAAAAAATGAATTCCCTTTTCAAAAATGATTAAAGTCTAGAAGTGAAATTGCTATCACACAGTAATTTGCTAAACTGAAGCAAGAGTTATTTTGGATTGAATTTGTTACACAGCTCATGCATGAAATGATCTGTTGCTTGTTCTTGTGAAGTTGTTTTCACACCAAGAAACTGCAAAGGGAAAAAAAATGTGTTCTGTCTGAGGTATTGTACAAATATTGAAAGCTCTGCCTGAGGTTTTCGTAGAGGTATCTGACTACAACTTGTCATTTAGACGTTGCAGGCCAATAATTGTTAAGCCAAAATCGCAGATGCTTAGTTTTCAGAATTATCTCTTAATTTATAGTGGGTGCAGAATATCAACGCCAGCACCGTAGTCTGTCACTCATGTGGTTACACTGCCACCATGTGGTTTTAAGGATTCCTCTCCATTTTTTTTAAATAACCACATCACTTAGAAGTGATCTCTTAGCTACTAAAAAGAAAATGATAACGATCCAGGTAATTTATAAGTTTTTGTTGTTCATTTGTCCACTGTTGTAATGCCATAGTCCAATCCAAAGTGATCTTTTGGTAACCATAACCAAAATTGCTTCAGGATTTTGGGAATCAGTGAGCTGATTCTAATATGTATTTGGAAAAGCAAATATAATACATGAATTATCGCAGGTGGTAGGGCAAGGAGACAGCAACTTCGAGGTGGCAGTAGAGCCGATAATTCTGTGTAATTCTTCAGGATACGGCGTCTTCCCAGTGAATGCCATTAGCACCTTTGCTAGGAGATGCTTCATTGACCTTCTCTGCATAAATCTAGCTTTTAAAGTGTCTGGAAGAATCTGAAAAGTTCCCCATAGTTGTCTATAGGCAAGTGGTTCTCAAACGGAGATCTCCAGGCCAGAAACAAAAGCATCAGCACCGCCTGGGAACTTGTTAGAAATGCAAATACTTGGGCCCTAGCCCAACCATGTTAAACTTCAGGCTCTGGAAGTGGGGTCCAGCCATCTGTGTTTTAATAAATCCTACAGGTAATTCTCATGCATGCTCCAGTTTGAGACCCAGTGCTATAGAGGTCACACTGCTCCAAGGATGGGTTAACACATATGTCTCTAGATAATGCTGAAGCATCATCTAGGTGCCAAAGAGACTTAGCAGCACCTAATCCTGGTGCCTGAGCCGATTCCACAGGGAGATGGAAGAGGAGGGTCATGGGGCTTCTCATCAATGTGATCACTAGCACCCTGATCACCCAATACCTGAAGTCTTCCCTGGGAAGGACAAAGCAAAGCTTCCATGAGGGGTCCCATTCCCTTCAGTTGCTGTGCCAGTGCTCTTTCTTCCCTCTTTTGCTCCACCTGAAGGAGATGCTATAGCCAATCAGAAATAAACCTTTCAGCATTTTGGGATTGTTGGTAGCATAGTGCAGCAGCAGTCGAATATGAGTTGGTATTATATTAAAGGCTACTTTTTCAGATGTTAAAAATAGTCTTAGGATAGGAAGTTGGGAATTTGGAAGTCCCCAGGGCCAGGCTATAAGAAATATTAAGGAATAGTGGGACAGCAAGCTTCAGCAATTCCCTGACCTGTCATCACAGCCAAGCTTAGTGCTGCTCCCCAACTCTGCTGACAGTGGTCATGTAGATATGTTGCCCCCGTGCTGCCAGGACTTCAGAGATTTTCAAGAAAAGCCAGAAATCAGAATTTTATGTGAAATATTCTGATTTCACATAAACATGTGATTCAATTTTTAAGTCCATGTTTAATTTTAAAAAATGAAAACATGTCTTCTTGTCAGATTCAGTCTATTGACACCAGATTGTTCATCTGGGACAGACAGCTAAAGACAACTGTGGGTGTCAACCTCAGCACACATTTATGAGCATGTGCATGTCTTTGTATTTAAGAGATTTGTGTCTGTGTGCATTCATATATGATCATACATATATACAAAGCATGAAAACCCAGTGCCTCAATAGGCAGGACAATTATTCTATTCAGCAATGAAGTAGATTCAACCTGAATGAAGGTCAAGAATCTGAAAAGGAGTCTGAATTTTTAAAAGTACATTCTGAAAGTGCCATGCTTTTAGAAGAAAATGCATGATACTTATACTAATGTGTATAGATGCTTTCACAATATTTTAAAATCTTAAAAATTTTTCAGCAAACATAGAATAAAAATACTTGTAAAGGATCTTATTCTTAGAGACATATAAATACTTCACAAATATCAAGCTCCAGAATAAATTCAGACACTCATTTGGAGGAAAAATGATGTTTAATTATATATATTTTATCCCCGGTGTCTGCTATAATGGGAGAGCTTAGTAAATAGCTGTCAAATTAATGGAAGATTAAATAAAGGTTAGTTTAGGTGTGACCTAGTTGAATTCTCTTTTCCTGTCAGGCTCTCCATGGCTCCATCCATAGTGTCATCCCTGCATCCAGGATTCAGGAATACTGTCGTATTTCATTGCAACTTGTAGGTTTCCTTGTAAGACTTTAAAGATAAAATCAACTTTAGGTAGACTCCTGCTTTTTCTCTGTGTTTTCTTTCCAAATACAGTGAAATTCAAGTGGCGGCACTGGCAAGGATACCTTTAAGATTGTCTGATTGGCGCGTACTTCTGGGAGATGTTAACAATGCTCACTCTGATTGGAAAGTCCCTCTGGTTGCTAGGTGCCAGTGGCTTGGATATATTCCTACACTGACATACAAAAAAGACTCCTAGGGAGCTAATTGTTCAGATTTAATGAAGATGATCTAGCCAAATCTTCTTGCCCTCTTATTGTGTTTATAATTCTGATCATAGGGATCCTTTATTTTTCCTCCAGATGGAATTTTGGGATTCATTAAAGTGACTTGTTCTGTCACCTCCATGCAACTCAACATATTTACTAGAAACCGATATGTAAAAGAGTAATGATGCCAATGAATTACCAATGTTATTGAAATCTATCTATCTATCTATCTATCTATCTATCTATCTATCTATCTATATATATATATATATTTTTTTTTATCAGAGAAGTTGTAGGTTTACAAAAAAAATATCATGCAGAAAATATAGAGTTCCCATATACTCTTGCTAGGGATTAAAACATGATGGTTTCCTTATCCACTCAGCAAATATTATAGGGAATCTGTTCTTCAAGCTGGAGGGAGTCAAATGAATACAATGAAACTTCAACATGGTTCCTGACCAGGAGAAGCAGAGAAACCAGAAACCAAAACAAATAATTGAATGACAGTGGAATTAAGGTACGGGGGAAAAAATGCTGTGGTCCACTGAGAATAAAAATATAAAATAAAATAAAATAAAAAACAAGAAATCTGTCCCAAGGGATCTAAAATGGCTGCACAAAGCAGTTAATATTTGAGCTGTGTCTTTCAGGATTAGTAGGCACTTGCCCAGAGAAAGAGGAGATAAGATGTAAAGACATGGAAAGCCTGGTAGTTTCTTGTGACAAGACCTCATGTTAACCATTCCATCTTTGAAGCCTAACACAGGGACCCATTAATGAATATGATAACTCTTCCTTGAATGCAAGAATGAATGAGTGAAAGTGACTTTTTAGGTATGTTTGTAGGGCCATGTGAATAGTGGAAGAAGTCCTAGAACTACTTGTTCAGAACAGAGACCTGAATGCTACTCTAAAATTTTTAAATTTTATTCTATGGATTTAGTGTGATCTCTGAACCATTTAGATCAGGATCTGTTGAGA
Organism: Tolypeutes matacus; assembly: GCA_026826555.1. NCBI lineage: Eukaryota > Metazoa > Chordata > Mammalia > Cingulata > Chlamyphoridae > Tolypeutes > Tolypeutes matacus. Next base: position 61,988,871 of record JAKSZT010053887.1, on the reverse strand, counting down.
CTTTTTAAAAATGCAACAGTCCTGAATCTTACCAAAGATCAGATGAATCAGAATCTCTTAGGAATTAAGCCAAGAATTCAGTGTCTTTTGCACTCTGTCACACTACTGCTGGAGCAATATACATGTCTTTAAACTTAAAAAAAAAAAAAAATGTTTTTGGGTGCTTAATATTTTAGAAAACCTGCTGAAAGTTATGGAAATCCATCTTAGAAAAATGTATATATACATTTATTTTTACTGACAATTTTAGTCAGATCACAAAACTACCAGGGACTCAAGTTAATAACTTCTGAAATCAAGCTGGCTAACAACTAAGAGCAAATTCCATGAGAATCATAGTTACTTAGCATTAGTTAGATAGCTCTTAGAAGAAGCTGAAGAATATGGACAGTTTCTTCTTCGCAGTTTTGTCTAGAACCAACCTAGTCTCATATTGTCAATGTTTATTATAAAAGCGAGAAATTCACATTTTAAAAGAAAAAAATATATATGCTGGGAGCCAGGAAGCTTCTTGGTTATTTCTGTCCTAAGTAAAACATCTAATGAAAATTTTTAATGTTTCAAAAGCAAGAAAAATATTTTTTGAGCATTTAGAACATGATCTGTTGTCTTGCCCTGTGTCAAATAACAAATGAAGTTATTGGAATTCTAGAAATGAGTTCGTTAACTATTTCTATACTTAAAGTTTCACATATTTAGATAGCATCTAAAAATCTTGGTCTCTTGCTGATAGTCTGGCATTTAGGAACCACAGTATGGTTCTGTTTCCACCAAAATTGAAAGCTATATCTGCAAACAACAACTAAAATGGTCTATTGCTGGAGATATGTCACATGGAACAAGATAAAGCCTGTGAAAACAGCCCTTTAGAAAAGTCATGGCTGAACTCTGCTGACCTAGATTATTTAATGCAAACATTGTGTGTTTTCAGCAGCCCTCGCGATAGTCAACTAAAACAAGTCTGTTTATGTGAAACGTGGAAACAGAGTTCAGAGGCACAACTTGCTTTTCTTTTGTACCTGGGTCAGAGTCACTGAACTTCATCCAAACTTGGAGTAGAGTCAGAAGCCTGGTGAGAGGGAGTAGTTGAGGCTGAGGTACAGAGTCTGGTGGAAAATGGGAACGCACTTAATAAACGTAGAGCACCATACAGAGGCAAAGAGTTCACAATGCATTAACACCATATAGTATTGTTTTGTAAGCTTTTAATCTGTGATTAACAATAACATCATCTTGTGCTTCTCAATCTGCAACTTAGTTTTTCTCTCAACAGTGTTTTTGAAGTTAGTTTGTGTGCATAAATGTTAACTGAGCCCATTTCTTGTAGGTTCATAAAAGTCCACTGTTGTGTGAATGTGCCACGACTTTGTTCTCCATTCTCCTAAAGGAAGACATATAGGTTGTTTTCAGTTGGTAGTATTAGCAACAGCTTTTCAACAGATATCTCTGTGCATGTGTCCTTGTGCAATGTAGAAAGGTTTCTTTAGGGTTTATACTAGCAGTGGGTTGCTAAGTCATGGAATATGAACATCTTCACCTTTGTTAAATGAGGACAAATTGCTCTCCGAAATAGGTGTACCATTATGCGAGAATATGTGGTAATTGTAGTTGTAATACTTTGTTATCTAACCTTTGTCAGACTTGTAAAGGAAATGTTATTGTTAGCTTTATTTACATTTTTCTGGTTGCTTGTGAGGTTTTGCATCTTTTTGTACATTGGGCTCTTCAACTGTACTCATCCATGAATTGCCAGTTAGTATCCTTTGCCCATTTTCCTATGTGCCAAGCACATATTCTAGACTCCTGGGATCCACTCACGAACAAAACAAAGAGCACTGTCCCCTTAGAGCTGACATTCTAGTATGGGGAAATGGATAATGAGCAATAAGCAAGTACATTTTATAGAATGATAGAAGGTGATAAGTGCTATGGTAAGTTAAAGGGGATCTTGCAGGGTGGTCAAAACAGATTTTAGTAGCAAATAGACAAGATTTGATTCTAGGTGAGGGAGTTAAGGAGCAGCAGGAGACCAGTGGGTCTGGAGTGCAGAGACAGAGAGGAAGAGCTGTAGAGCTGAAGTCAGAAAAGTAGAGGGCAGGACTGGCCATATAGGTCCTTGTGGGCTAGTGTAGGACTTTAGCTTTTAACTGAATGAAAAGGGGATCCCATGAAGGCCTTTGAACAGAGGAGTGACTTGATCTACCATTCTCATTAAATTCTCAAATGTTCATGTACTTTGATTTCTATGAGCAGCATAGAAATGAGCAACATGGCTAAATCTTTCCTTCCTGTGGGAACAAGCTGATTATCCAGTAATAGGCCATCAACAAAACAGGGAAACATTGGCATGGACTACTCCTTGTACTTGAATGAATAAACTAAGGTTTAGGACTTGGTGAAGTGGGTTGAGTTCTAACCGTGACGATACACTTTTCCTTCAGGTAGCTCTGGAGAGTTGATTTGACTTTGACTCCATTGCTTCCCCATTTGTTGCTCAGGGGTAAAACCATTCATCACATTATTGTTGCCCAGCCTTAAGCCAGTGGTTGTTTAAACATTGTCTCTAATGCTTGATAGCACAATATGTGGTAAATATTGCCCTCTTCATTTTACAGAGATTGGTTAGAAGCCAAATCTGTTCAAATCCAAGTCTCTTTTTTAAATTTTCCTTATACCATTGCACCCACTGTATGTGGTAGGACTATTGTGGAATTTCTCTTAACTAGATGGTAATGAGGATTTTCAGAAATGGTCTCAAACAAAAAGGCAGCTGGGTAATGCGTGAGATTTTTTAAAAAGAAATAATAGTTATTTTAATGTATATAATTCTTTCAAGTATCCAGCTTCTTTTGTCTTTGAAGCTGGTGTATAACAAGAGCTTCTTTTCCCTTTTCTTGTTTGATTTTGTACTTGAAATAAAACAGGAATTATGGAATGAATTTTGGATTTCCAGAAAGATTTATTCTAGTTATTTACAGAAGTATAAGTTTTAATCAAATATGCTAATCTTATCTGCTAACGTATTACCAAAACCCACTGTGACTGGTTCAGATTAAGGATTTTGAAAGAAAAATAAATTTCTACTCCAGTGGATTGTGGATAAAAACCAATATCTTATTTTCTTTTACCTGTGTTGATCATACTCCATATGGTGATAGGTCTATTCTCTTCAAATATATTTGTGAATTCTTCTGCTTCATGTGATAGCAATACTCCTAGTCCCAGACCCAAAAGAGTTCTATCAGTTTGCAAATTAAGGCAGCTTTTAACATATCCAGTAGGGACTGTCTAATGTAATCTTTGTTAGGAGGACCTTATGTTAATTTTGTCCATAATCATTTAAAGGCCAAATAATGACTATCTTTTTTTCTGAACCTGGAAATCCATGGAAATTACACCTTGCCTTTTAGGTACACATTATTTTTTTAAACAAATTTCAAAATAGAAAGGATGAAATATATTATTTCAATGTTAGATAATCATAACTTGCTAGGCATATCATCATTTACTGCAAATAAATCTACACATCTGAAATAACGAACCTTGGACGGAAGTGAACTCAACCACCCCACCATTTAATAGTGAAATGAAACAGTATTGTTCAATGCCAGGTCTACCTTCCGGCTTTCTAGAAGAACTCTTTCAAGTTCACCTCAGTTGGGTGGGCTGGAATCTGGAGCTTAAGATGGCATGCATATGCTTGTGTATAAGTGTAACCATTTGGAATGACATTTGCTCATTGCAGATCATTTATTCTAATAAAAAACATGCACAAAGTTTGTTAAAGTGATGTTAGTTTGTTTACTTTGAAAACTTTACATCTATAAATCCATATAGTAAAAAAAGGAAATGAGAAAATAAAAACGGCCCAATACAGGTCCCCTCAGAATGGACACAGGTTGAGAAAGAAAAATCATTCACATATAGAAAAAATAGCCTCTTTGGGCATGTTGTTTCTATTTTGGGGGCTGTTCTAACCAAGTTGCCCCCTCTCACATGTAAAATATAGCTGGAAATATTAGTGACCTGTTCTCTCTTGGTAACATTTCTACCTAAGAGTTTAAAAGGCAAAGCTGCTATTTGAAGTAGTGTGATAACTACTTCATTGCAAGGGCAAAAACACTGGTTTACTTGTTCAAATTAAGAAAGAGTTAAGACTGGAGTTCATAGCATGAACTTATCCCATGACACTCCCTCCCCCTTTCGCTTGATGAAAATATGCTCATATGAAGTGAATTCTGAAACTGAACCCTCTGCACACACTCAGCATTTGGTACCAGATTTGCACTGTGACATTCAAACTTCTGCCATGGCTGTTGCAATGTAAATAGGAAATTCTAAATGTGATTTGAATTGCCCTTTGGGGAGTTTTACAATGAGAGACGGTACATTTCCAAGGTAGCCAATAGCTAACATGGAGCAAGCCACAGTGGTCGGGTTGGAGACTGTTCTGCTTCAGAGAGCAAGTTGACAGGAAACTCTGCATGCCTTCAACTGGACCGAGGGAATTTGGTGGTTGACATAGCCATATATAGTTTTGAAATATTTTCTTCTGTTAGAAATGTTTTAGATTAGCCCATGAAAATAAGCACCTTCATTAGTCATATACAGTGATTCAGTTTTGAGGTGACAGCTGCCTACATAGATTCTCATGTAGAGACTAGCATAAGCAATGACTGTTTTTTAATTGGCAACAAGTTTTTGTAATTATTAGAAGCCAGCGCTTCCTGTCCTTGAAACATCTATGCTAGGAAATACACTCCAAGAGCAAAACGGTACACTCAGACCTATCCTATGTAATGCCACCGTGGATACTGTAGTGTTGCACACAGAAAATGCATCATGAATTCGTTTTTATCAAGATACTTCCAGGATTTTGACAGGAAGAATTCAATTCAAGGGCATTGAATTATACATATTTTGTTATATTATCTATATCAAAATCTAGTGACTTTACCCTAGGTCTTAGGATTTACACAAGAGATGTGCATTGCTAAACCTCTCCACTAGAGGGCAATGGCTCCCTCATTTCTTGTGAGTTTGTCAGGACTCAAAACCATTGTAAAAGTTACTTTCCCCCTCAAGCTTGTTTTATATATAATATCCCACATATATCATAAATATCTGATAAATAAGAATAAGTCTTTTAAAAAATAATGAATTCAAAAGAGTATAGGGTGAAAATTAAAAACTTCTCTTCCAGTTTTCCCCTTCCAACACACTCCTCTGAGATAACCACAGTGTGCTAGGTCTCCTTCCACATTTAAGCTTATCACATTTTTTACACAAATGTGATGGTACAAAACATTTATTTTATGTTTTGTTTATTTCTCTATTCATTTAGCTGTGTAGTATGGGACTCATTTCCTATCAGTCCACACTGACCTATCTTTTTTCCTTCCATATGATTTCAGAGTATTCTATTGTATGTCCCCAAAGTGATTGGTTTAATCATTCCCCTGTGGGTGAACATTTAGATGGTTTTAAGTATTTTGCTATTAAAAGCAATGCTGCAGTGGACATTCTTATATGTATTTCTTTTCACTTATGTGAGAGTTTCTCTGGAAATTAAATGCTCTAGGTGCATAATTGTAGGGTTTGTTCACTTAAAAATTTAATAGATATTGCAAATTGTGCCTCTCTCTGAAAAAAAAGTTTGCACTGATTTACACTCACACCAACTAGGTGTGAAAGTGCCTTTTAACCCTTACCTTGGCAAACACTAGGCACACCAAACTTTGTCATCTTTGCCAAACTGTTTAAGGAAAAATAATATCTTGAGGCAGTAGTTTTTATATTTTAGCTCTATGATAGTTTACTACAGCTAATGTATTAACTACTCTAATTTAATTTTTTTAATTTGTAAAAATTTGTTTTGCAAATTTTATCAGAAAACGAAAGAGAATGCAAAATGGTTAAAAGTTTTAGAAAGGCATTGGACAAACTAATCTGGCTTCATTAAACTAGTGATAATAAAACCAGTGTTATATCTAAATAAATGCTTAATATTTTCCAGACTACTTTTATATCATTTGAAAAGAAATTTGGTTGTCAAAAAAGCTCTGGAAATAAGGTGGGCAGGAATTATGTCTATCACACAGATAGAAAAAATCTGATAATGTTCTTTTTACTTTGCTGCTATTATGATGTTCAGTTTCAAGAACTTCAACAAGGAATCGTGAAGTTTCTTATCTGAATTTTACTTGCCCTTCTGGGCCTGTTTCCCCTTTTCTGTTTAGAGACTGTCTATCATAATTCACTCATTCTTTTCCCTCCCTTCTCAACTACACAACCCACCCTTTCCCCTTAGTTTTTAGCAAAAAACAAAATGCCCAGAATTGAAATGTCAAGTATTTTTTCCCTAACAAAATATTTTTATTACTACATTAAATATATACTAAGTAGCATATCGAACATAATTACAACAAAAGTTGATTAGTTTGTTGTACCTGCTTTGTTTATTTTCCTCTGAGGGAAAACTTTTGGTGATAGCCATATATATCCCACATGAGCCAAAAATATTCCCTCAAGAGACAGGATCACCCTAAAATATTGTAAAACAGGCAAGGCTTGTTTGTTGTACCACTGTATTGCCCCCATCTGAGCACCTCTTCCACCCTTCATCTAGCTAAATTTAGCTTTGTCCCAGTAATCTGCCCAGTCAGGGAGATATTCTGAACTTTGATGTTAGCTGAATATGTCTGCCAGGAAAGACATTCAGAGACTCAGAGAACTTCTCTCAAGAGAATACTTTAGGGAATGGTAATCAGGAGAGCATTTTCAAGAATAGAATAATTCATAGGTGGTTCCTGTGCCTGCTTACACAGAATATCACTGACTCTGTAAATATGAAATTCTAGGTACAGAAAAATAGAATGGCAAGGAACTATTAAGTGTCTTGGAATATCACTATTTCTTTCGATTTAATGATTAGTTTTATTGGGGGGAGGGGGCTTGCTTTTGGTTTTGTGTCACCCATACTTCAAACTTTAGAGTGCTTTAAATCCACATCCAGTATTCCTGGGTATAGGGATTTTGTTAGACTCTTGCTGGTCTTACCTGAAAAAACAGCCCTCTCCTTCCTGCCACCCAACCAGATAAGTATCAGTGTGGCTGGCATATCTGAATAATTTCTTTTTTTTAGCTCTCTGAATTCTTAGGTTGTCCTATATAAGCTTTTTTTTTTTTTTTTTTTTTTTTTTTTTTTAACTTATTAACCAATACATTTGAATAAAGGAGGTGAAATGTACAGAATTGCTATTAGTTGTCAATTTGTAAATTTAAGAAATATGACATTGCTAGAAAAGGAAAATATATATGAATCAGGAAAATGAGTTGGTTATGTACATAGATATAGTTTTTGTTTGTGAGAAATGAGTTATGTATATGGGTTGAATTCCCGGGTGTTAGTGTTGTTGAAAAAATAATAATTTAATAAAAATGCATTTATACAAGCCAGAAAGGGAAGAGATTTCTATGGATAAACTTGAATTTATTTCTACCTAATACAGTAACTTTTCTGCATTGAAAAAATGTGACTTTGGATTATAAAGTTCCAGCCGTGCAGTCATTTCTTATCAGTTGTGTAAAATAACCTTTGGACTGAATATTTTGAAATTGCATATTCTCCATAGCAGATAAAGGATATAAAATTCTCCACGCTCTACATTAGGGAGGTCATGGATAATATGACAGAGGGTCAATAATGAGTGGGGAAACCATTAAAAAAATCAAAATGTTTTCCAGTGGTTGAAAAGTTTATGTTCAGAAGCCTAGAACGAGAGTGGATTCATTTACCAGGCTCTATAGCAGTACAAAGAAAGAGAAAATACATTTTAAAAAATAAAAGCAAAAAAATGCTGATTTGGTTATTTTCCATTTTCAACTTGTCCTGATGGGCTTTCTGGTGTTGAATTGTCACCAGGTATGTGAACACCATCTCAAGGACATCCCAATGCCTCCCTGGCTGGGTTGGTGCCACGGATGACAATGTTGTGGACAAGCAGCTGTGCCCGTGCCTTAGACAGAAAGCTTCACACTTGAATCTTTCAAGAACCGTTTATTTTTCTCCCAAGAAATTCCTATAGATTAAAATGAATAAAATTCTATTTAATAAGTATATATATATTTTTAAAAAACAACTTTCCATTGACATTTGGGAAAGAAGTTATATCTTTCCCATCCTTGAAGATGATAGCAGCTCAACTCCCTTACACCAATACAGCTGGCCAGCTCAATTAGTTCAAAAGGGAAAAAGCAATCAGACCAGTTAGGACAGGCAAAATAACCAGATGAGTAATTGCATTTTTCATGATGCAACCAGCACTTTCAGCAGTGGGTTAATAAGGCCAACGAATGTCTCAATATCCTGAGGTGCCTCTGTACCCTGCTGGCATCCTTGGGTGCACAAGCTTGCTGTTAGCATGCTCAGGTGCATATATGTGCCATTTTCTATTAAGTTGCATTCTCCAGAGGCACAGAGAAACGCCCATGTGTTTCTAAAGAACTGCCAATATTGAAAACCTTCAGATTTCACAAGAACTCACATGTTGGCCAACTATTAAAAGGAAAAATGTCTCTAGTGTATCTGGGATGTACCATCTTTTGTTGAAAAACCTGGATTTCAGAGCATTCTGGGATGAATCTTCTGATGGACTTAATTTGCTGTTTGGGTAGAAAAGTCTTTTTTTCTAGAATGATTTTCAGAAAGGTTTTGTTTTGCAAAATCAGTGCTCTCCTGGAGATATCAAGAGCAATAATATTGAGTTGCCACTAATTTTCTGACTGATGTAGAGTGTCCCTCCTCCCAGATATGAAGCAGGAAAGTAAATAATAAATGTAATGTTCTAAAACATTAGGATTAGTATATCCTAATGTTTAGATATTTCATTTTAATTCAATTTGGCTTTAAAACTGGATTTTACAAGCATTTTTAAAAATCATATACTCGTTTTAGTTTCCCCTCTGGTTTCTAGCTAAAATTCAGTAGAAAAAGTATATACCAAAGATAATGATCTGTTATTATTTAAACTTTCATGTCTTTCTTTTCCTTAGTTGTGGATCCACCCTGCCTCAATTCAGTTCAACCAACATTTAATAAAATTGCAGTCTAACCCATGACATGGTGAGATTTACCATGCTCATAAAATTCCTATTTGATGATCAAGTCTGGCCTGGACTTAGCTCTCCCCTAACCTCACCACACCTCCTTCATTTACCAGAATTGTTTGTCTTTTCTGGAGTGAATTCTTTTTCCTTGTCTCCGTAGTAGAAGTGTTTTTATGCTGCCCTCACCTTTAAATCCTTCAAGAAAACCAGTTTAAAGAATATACTGCACTAGCTTAATTTAACTACAGCAAGGAAATTAAGACAATATTATCCACGTTTGGGACAGTTTGCTTTTTTCGCCTCACTCATAATCTTACAAAAACTTCCCAAGAACTATGCAATTAGAAACCTCTTAGAATGACCCTATTTATTCATCATACTATTTGAAACGATGGCAAAGTTTGTTCCTCCATATTTTATTAAATTCAATTAAGTAATGAGGCCTTTTGTCATCAGTCTCAACTTCATTTTCTAAGGAAAACCCACTGCACTTTACAGTTCATAAGATGCCAACCATTCATTTCTTTCTGGTGTTGAAGGTAATTTGATTTATGTCTTGCTCTAGTTAAGATGCCCAGGTCTTCAAGCATTTTTGACTCTGAGTTAGAGGCTAAGGTCAAGTTAACAATGGTAATCTGTCTCTCTGTTTGCAAACAATGAATCACCACTTGGATTTTAAGACTTCACGGTAAGCTTTGACTTGGCAGCTTGGTTCAAAGGTTGTCCGCAGAATGTATGAAAGTGGCCTGTATCTGGAACCTCTGATCATAGATGTCAAGGATTTTCTAACAAGACCACAATTTGCCAATTGTGAATAATTGGCAAAAGGAGGGTGTGGTTAAAGAAGCATTAGTCCCATGCCTGATTTTAGGCTGCATTAATTTGATCTAGACTTAATAATATTAAAAGCACTTCTAGTCATTCCCAGGGCACAAATGAAAATGCTTTCCAATTATTAACCAAGAATGTGACTTATTCAGGACAATATGTAAGAAGAGATCATGACAAAATGAAGTAGTGCACTTCAGTCCCTTACTTGGGACCAAGAAAACTGCCACCAGGAAGGAAAAGAGCATCACAGACAGTTGTAATATTTTATTACTAATTGAATTAGAGTTTGTTCTGGAGATTTGGCAGTTAAAGTAGATGAAATTTGGATGAACAATTTATAATAGAGGCAAATTTCCTTCAAGCATCTTGTTGTTCTTATTCTTAAGGAATTCAGACAAAGTGGTGACTTTGAAAGAAAGAAAATCCAGAGACTCATTCAACATTGAGTCTTTTCTTGAATTACCCCAGCACCAGCCAAATAGCTAAGTATTGAATTAATATTTGTAAATTGAATGAATGAATTTTAGGGAATATTTAAGGCTAGGGTTAAGGATGTATAGAGGATTAGTGAGTATTTAATATCTGTCTTAAAAATATTCGCGTTGGGGAGGAGATATAGCTCAGTGGTTGACTGCCTGCTTCCCATGTATGATGTCCTGTGTTCAATTTCCAATACCTCCTTAAAAAATATATATATATATATATATATATATATATTACTGTTAAGAAAAGGGCATTTGTTTTCACACACCATAACCTGAAAGCAATGATTCTATGATTTGAACTGACGAATTTAGTCTACCATGTCTATTAGATTTTATTGTACATTGCAAAGTAAAATTAATTGCTATTCCTGCATTTCCATTTTCACTGCTTTAGTTTTTCTATAGTGAAAAAGAGGGAATAATATTCAGGAAAGCCAAATAGACATCTGTTTACCAGGTCAGGGTATGAGCTGATCACTGATACAAAAGTTTCATTATCATTTGATGATTTGAAATATTTTCATTAAGGATTCATTTTACATGAATACTCAAAATTGACACTCTAGGATTATGTTCAAAAAGCATGTGCCCCTCTTCTGTTAGAAAATCTGAAAAGAGGAAATTTTACAATTATGTATGCTGCTCTTACCACCTGGATTCTATAAAATTTATCTTGTAACTACATTTGAGGGAAAATTAACACACTTGAGCAGAAGCATAGATACTTGAGGATTTTGGATCCCAGGGTTTCTTGCCGACCATTTAAGCACCCCCTCAGCCTGGCCCTGCCCACTTTATCTAATTGCCATATAGTGCATTGTCCAGTCTGAGAGTCCTCGTATACCCTGACAACTTTCATTATTATTCTGCAGGAGAATTCTTGAAATCAAGTATGATTGGTGCAGTCTACTAACTCAGTGCATTGGACATGGGTATCCTTCTTTCTTAATCCTCAAGCTTTGCAGGTGTGACGGCAGCAGTGTTGGTGACATTGCACTTCAAACTTAACACCTAATTATTTCATAGAGGAACAGAAAAGTATAGGGTCTAATCTTACTTATCCGTTACTATGGTTTTGAATATAAGATAGACTACCTATGATGCATTCATACTGAAGTAAAATGTACCTAGTTACCATAATTAGAAGTGCTTTAATGATCATCTTCATAATAGCAATCATCTGCAATTTAATTCTAAATGGAGCTATGGAAATAACAAAACACAGTATGAGATGACTTTCCTAGAGAAACGTGGTAAAGAACAAGAATCAATAACTCTCAAAGCTCAGTTCATTCTCTTCTCACCCTCTATACTGATGCTGTGAAATAGGTGGGGGCAGGAATCACAGATCCTTCTGTAAGGGCCCATAAGCTGTATGGCATGTTTATATTCCCCTGTTAGTATAGTACCTCCTGAGAGAAGCATAATGTCATGTTTAGGAATGCTGGCTCTGGCCGTGTAACCTTTGGGCAAAATGACTTCACATTAGTTTCCTAGTTTCCTCTCTAAATTGAAAATAATAATAGTCCTTTCCTCATGGGGTTATTTTCATTATCAAACAAGATAATACAGGCAGAGGGCCTAGAATAGTGTCTGGCACAGAGTTAAGTGCTCAAAAAAGGTCAAGTCTATAGTAGGGATCCTTTCCTCAGATCTCTACATCACCCATTTTTTTGTACCTGACTGACAACTGGTTATTCTTACATTCTTTTATTTAGGCAAACTTCTCTTTCATGCCCCACTTGAGTTCTTTATTCTGAATAACCACTGGAGGTTAGAGTCTCCAAACCACAGGCATTTTAACCACACTACTTATTTTCACCTTTTAGGAGCTGAACAAAATACAAGAGGGATAGGAAAAGAGGAATGGATAAGTTAACCCTTGGTTTCCTAAATGAATGTATTTTCCTTCATGAGTATTAATATAAGCAAGCCATCAGCATTAAATTGAAATGATGGATTTCTAGCATTTTGCTTCATTGCTTATCTAGAGCACTGCTGAAGGGGAGATTTTGTTTTCTAGGTATTTATCCAAACTCTGCACAAGTCTAGAGAATGCCAGCAACCAAGTTCCCCAAAAGTGGTAGTATCATCATCCATGTCCTAGTGGGATGTCATGCCGATGTTGGTATAGAAGGTGCCCACTGCAAAGAGGACACCATTGCCTCGAATTCAGCACTGAGACGCTTCCAAATATTTCCTTAGCAACTGTACTCTCTATGAGCATATATGTGAGATCAAGCCTAAAAGAGATGGACCAGAGAGAGTTTGTTTGCAGGACCTGCCCCAGCTTCATTGTCTTAGGACCATTCCTCTTTTCTGATCCACCTGCTCATGCTGCTCCCCCACCCAGAGTCCTCAGAGTCCCCACATTCTGTAGCTCTTCCAAAGCCTCTGCCCTGGTGCCTGCGTTCTCCAGACAATGCTCTGACTCTCAAAAGCATAAGAATGATTGCATGCAGATTCAGGCTCCCCTATTTGGTGTGGCCTTATGAAGGCAGTGCCTTAATATTTTTTTAACCAATTTATAATTAGTATGTGAAGCTCTTAGGCCAATTTGGAAGAAATATTTAGGGAAAGATACAATCTTTCCTCTGGTCCCCCATACAATCTGTTGCCCAGTACTTTCCATTCCATCTTAAAACAAGAACAAAAACATCTCTGGGTTTAACTCCTCATCTCCATCCCTTTGCAGAGGCCTTGCTCAGGTTCCTGTCTCTTTCCATGATACCTACAATGGCCTCCAAACTGAGCTCCAGTCCTTCCTCCAATTCAATCTGCATATTGTCAACAGACTGATCATGACATTTCTATGGCTACCAACCACCACCAGATTCAGCCTTCAGCATGATATTTAAAAACGCTTCACTTTTTAAGGACCAGCATACCCATCCAACATCATATCATGTCCCTAAAAACCTTCCACCGTACGCTCTAGCCATGAAGTGAATATTTTTTTACTCATTCATGCTGTTTCTTCTATTTGGTGAATTCCTACTCACTATTCCAGCTCTAATGCAATTTCTCTGGGACACACCTGACGCCCCCTAGATAGGATTAGCAATTCTTTTCTGTCCAGTGCCTGAGTGTTTTTTCATGTGTCTCCACTAGCAGTACTTGTCAGGTTGTCCGTTCTCAGATCTTTCTCCTGAATCAGTCTGTTGGGTGCTCGAAAACAGACACTGGTTGTATTCAATTTTAAGTCATTAGTGCCAAGCATGGGACCCTGATATATAGTAAATGTTGAATAATCATTTAATAAACAAACGAATATATAAACGTGCCAGTTTTCTATCTATGTAGGATCAGCCTTTCACACAGTTTTGTGTGTTGGACTAGAAGAATCCTCCCTCTCTTCCTTCATCCCTTGCCTCCTTCTTTCCTTCATCAAACATTCATTGAGCATTTTCTGTATCTGAGGTATTATGTAAGGTGTCAGGCACATTGAGATTAATAAAAAATTGCTTCTGCCCTAGAGAGGCTCTCAATTTTAATATGAAGGAAAACCAGTAAAGTGATCATGCAATTTGGTTACCAATAGCTTAACAGGAACCTCATTCATGTTTACAGTTGGACTGTGGAACTCGTCCTCTGCTCTCTAAAGGCTCACATTTGCAAATGGTCACCTCCGTATTATGCTCTAACATGCTAGTATGTGCCAAAGCTATTGGCAGACTCCTCAAAATGTCTCAGCAGCTCCTGGAGAATGGAATCTGATGTTGAAAATGAAAAGGGCATTGATCTGAGGGGTCAGAACCCCTGGGTTTCAATCTCAGCTCTGCTATTAATTAGCTATGACTTTGGACAAGTGATTGGTCTATTGGACATCTTAGGTGTCAATTAAGGGTGTTAGTCTAGACTGTCGGTCAATATTCTCAATCCGAAGTTCATATCAGGATTTTAAAAATACACATATTTAACATTATATTTAAATACATATATTTAAAATTCAATGAATTAGAATCTCCCAGAGTGAGACCAAGCACTGTATATTTTGCAAAAATGTCGCCAATAATTCTGAGTGACTCTGGCCCGAGCTATATCTGTTCTCGATGGTATCTTGATGCCTGAGGTCTCCTGGGCCTCTGTGATTCTATTACACAGTCTAGGCGGGCCCCCACCCTTACTGAGCCATGGAGACTCTAGGCCCATTCCAGTCTTTCTCCTTTAATAGGCTGTGAGAACCAAGAACATTGTTTCAACAAACAATCAGATCAGTAGCTGACATCATAGGTCTTCCTGAAAGAGAGGAAAGATGCAAAACAGAGATAAGACAAAAAATCCCAGTGCTTGTGGGACACTGGTAATCATAACTGCCGTGAAGCCTATTCACGGCTTCTTGTACTTGTCGAGGGTCCCAGTCATTTTGATACCCTGACTCCCGTGTGTTTATTCCCCGACTGAGGAACAAAGATCCCAGTGAGCTAATGCATCAACCCATGAAAAATGAACAATTAAAACAATGAAGTTGTCAGTTCTTTTACCAGATTGCAAATAAATAATCTGCCTGTCAGGCTGGCTGCTCTGTTGGACCATTAGTTTAATACAAAGACATTCTGAGGAACAGGCAAATGACAGCTGATCTATCACCCCAACGATTCCAAGCCTTTGATAAAGACCTGAGCAAGATATGCTGTCGTAAACTACAAAAGGTCAATCCCAATTTGTGAAAAGCAAATTGTTAGATAAAATTTGACTTCACCTCTCTGCCCATCATGAAAGCCATAGGCTTTAAAAAAAATTGTGGGGCGTAGGCACTTCTTTTACAATCTAAAACATTTTTCTGCTTATTTATCTTGTCAGGGAGACTGTAATGGTGTAGATGGCCATAGAGTTTGTAATTGCCACAGTGGAGGGCCTGTGATGTTAGGACCGCACAATGTAATTTCTTACCAGGCTGGACGGCATCTACCAAAAGAAGTTACTCTAGCCATGTCAAATGCTAAAACAGTCATGGCTTTCCAAACAAAAAGTCAATCCATTGTATTTACTTACTATGTACTGTTTGAACACTACTGGCCCTCTCATCAAATATTTGCCAGCCAGAAATATTACTCATGGAAAAGAATTAGATAAAGAATTAGCTCTAGAAAATAATAAATTATTTAAATTCCTAGATGATATCTCACTTTCTTTAAATTTTAGTGGAAAAATAAAGCTGTGAATTACCTTAAAGAAGATCATTCTTATCTCTCTGATGTATAAAGTACTATTAGAAAATTCTAATAGTAATGAAGTTGTCAGTGTTAACTTGTCTCTTTAACTTTGGCAGTTTGATATTATTTATGAATTCCAAAAAGATATTATGATTATGATTATGTTTGTAAACTGGTCTGTTTCTCTGGTCACGATATCCCTTTGATTGTATTAAATTCAGAGGTTTCACTTTTATTTTATTAAATCAAAATTAGGGTTATCATTCAACCATGTCATTAGGGCATGCAGGGTTGAGTCCCTGCCCCACTGGTGGGCTGTATAAACAGACGCTCAATCAAGAACATGGAAGTAGATAGAGAAGAACACAGAGGAAGAGAGACAGCTCCATAGACATGGCAGAGGCCCAGGGAAGAGAGATGAGCCTGATAGTTTGCAGTTGAAGAGAACAGAACAGCTGAGAAGCCCTGAGAGACAAGCCTTATGCCAGCCTACAGCTGAGATCAGAAGAAGCTGGGACCACAGAGCCTTAAGAGGAAGAAGGAAGGCTGAAGCTTCGCAAACATTGCCCGCCATCTTGCTTCAACATGTGGCAACAGAGTTTGGTGAGAAAGTACCTCTTATGTTATCTTGAGTTGGACTCTTTAGGGCCTTGTGACTGTAAGCTTCTACCTCAAATAAATACCCTTTATAAAAGCCAACAGTTTCCTGATACTTTGCATCAGCACCCCTTTAGATGATTAATACAGTAACTGGCTTTGTCTTAACTTGATTCTTAGCAATGCTGACTTCTCCACTTTAATAAAGTCAATAAAATGCCTGAGAAGCCAACAAATAAAAAACAGCAATTTTTCCCCTTCCAAATTTTTTTGTCTATTTCTTTATATTCAGGCTATATCTTCATGAGCAAAAGTAATGTAAATTCTAGCTAAATCAAAAACAGTCCTTATAGACTCATTCTTATTTTTTAGTACATTAACTGGGTTAATTCAAAGAGTAACATCCAACTTTAAATCTACACAGAGGCCACCAATAGAGATTTTAAGGTCATTTGGTTGCCCAAAATGATTTTGAGGAAGAGACATCGGCTATATTACTGCAAACCAGTCTGATCAGTTCTTCCAGTGGCCTGATGGTTAATTAGTAAACAAGGTGGGTAAAAATCTTTTAACGTAAAGTTTTCTAGGCTGATTTTTCTACCCAGTGAATTAAGCTACAATTTTGCCTGTTATCCTGATTTGTGATCGCGTCGCTGTTATGTATTAACATACATCTCCCTAAAAAGAGGCCCTGGGAAAGTGGGAAAGCACAGAACTCATCCCAAGAACACCATGGTTTTGTTCCTGGGTTTGCCACCTATTAGCCATGTCATTTTGTGCAAGTGATTTAATGTCTGCTGTATTTAACACATGTACAATAATGACTGTTTAAAGGAGGCCTTATATATAAAAAAGCAAACACTATTTTGTAGATAGTCGGCAGCCCTTGAAGTTTTGTTTTTTTTTTTTAAACAGGAAATAATGTTATTACATAGTGTACTAAGAGCAAACCGTTCGTGATCTAGAAGCTTCCACTGTGATCTACAGTTAGGCCTTCATTTTCCTGAGTCTTAGCCCTCGGGACGTCTTTCTTTTACATGCCCAGGTCTTCCCCAGGATATCCCTTTGGGGTCTCTACATCCCCTTAGCTGCTTCCCAGAGTGTTTGTAGAATTTTATGCCAAGCTGTCATAATGTGATGTATTAAAGCCTCTCCTTTGGATCCATTAACTAAACAAAATTATTATTTTATATAATTAGTGAAACCTTTTTCTCAATATTATTTCTTTTTATATCATATAGTTTAAAAAAATATTTATGGACATTTCTAGATGATAACATGGTTTCTGAGGGTTGATCAGAACTTACTTGAAACATTTGGGAATGTATAGATTGTGGTTGGCAGAATAATGGCCCTCAAAGCTGTCCATGTCCCAATCCCCAGAACCTGTGGATATGTTACTTTTCATGGTAAAAGGGAGGCTGAAGCTGTGATTAAATTAAGGATCCTGAGATGGGGAGGTTGTCCCTGGATATCTGAGTGGGCCTGATGTAATAAGAGGGAGGTTGGAGGTCAGAGAAGATAGCAGATGCCAGGCTGCTGGCTTTGAGAAGGGAGAAAAGGGCCAAAGGAATTACAGTGGCCACTGGAAGCTGGAAAGGCAAGAAAACAGATTTTCCTCTGAAGTAGTAATGCAGGGCTACTAACACCATAATTTAGCCATCTGGATTCCAGAATTGTGAGAAAATAAATTTGTATTTTGTTAAGCCACTAACTTTGTGGTAATTTTTTTATAGCAGCCACAGGAAACTGATAGATGTTCATAGTAATGTAAGGGTGACTGTTCTAACATACATACATACCATTGCCAATATTCTCTTTAGGAATCATACCAGTAACTCATATGTATCTTGATAAGAGACTGGGTCCTTCCTTCTGGAAATTTCTCCTCCCTACTCTTTTTCCCTTTCACTCTCCTTACCACTGCATATACTCTCTCTGGTGTTTTTCAAATTTTATTTAAATGGTAATCTCAACATCTAGAACTAACACCTCCCATCCCACACCTGGGATCCCTGATGTTTTTCTCCCCCATAGATCCCTGCACTGTTATCACATTTAAAAACTAGATATTTGTTTGAATGATTATTTTATTGTGTTTACCTTCACACTATTGCAACCTCAATGGGTACAAGAATCATGTCTATTTTTGCTCACTATTGAGAACCTGGTACATAGGAAGTATTCAGGAAATATTTTTTTGGCCAAATGAGTACATTCCTGAATTCTGTATGTCTTGGAAGATGGACTGAAATTATGCAGAGTGATGCAGGCTTTTATTAGTTTATTGTCTCATGCTTTCCAGAGAGCCTACTTTAGTTCCTCAAAACCTTCTCTGTAAGAGGGGGTGAGTCTACCCAGCTTTGCATTAACTTCACGTCCTCTGCAGTCGCAGTCAAAGGCACTATTACTTAGCCAGGTAACAACTGATGGCTGGTTTTCATGAGGAGTATGCAATCTAAGAAATATTACAAAGTTACTCAGAACTCCTTTTTTTGGATAACATTCAGAATGTTTTTTCTTGCTTTCATTTCTTTATTTTTATTTTATTGCTTTGCATTACGAAGAGTAAATTCCTTCAATGAAATTTAAACATCCATTGGAGAAACTGACATTTAAAAGAGTTTTAAGAGGTCATTTTTTCACGAGTAGATAATTTATATCTTCTGGAGTTTTGATTCTTCTGAAGTTTGATAATCAAAGCTAAGGATATGCCAGGTTCTTCCTGGCATGGAGAAGTAAGTAACATTTGTGAACAGTTTTAGGAGGCCTTGAAGTTTTGGAAAATTAATGAGAATACATAAATTTTATTTATATATATTCCAGAAACTTCATGTTAGGTGAATTCGGTGTTTTTTAAAGAAAAGCATGTGAATGCAGTCTTTAAATATTAGATAAAATTTTCTAATAATTACTCTGAATGCTTCTATAGTGTTTGCCCGTATATAGTACCTTTGTTGAATAGTTAATCCTAGTTTTAGACAAAAAGGTTTCAAATGAAAGGAAACTAATTTTATTGAGGCAGTATGAGACTCCTCTATATCTACTATGTTACTCTTCATAACAGTCTCTGAAGTAGATTGTATTAATCCCTTATACAGAACAGGAGATTAAGGATCTCAGAGCGTAAATATCTTGTTTGAAGCCAGAGATACAGTCAATGGCTGTATTGAGGCTGGCTGACCCAAAGCTCATGCTATTTCTTCTGGACCATACAACATTCACCTGGTTGCATGCAGAGCAGCACAATTTTGATGATAAAGAGCAGATCAGCCCAAATGTCCTCTTCCTTAAAGCCCTGTACTAGAGGGTCTCAGACCTCAAGGGAATTGACTAGATAGATTGAAATTTCTTAGACAAAATCTGCTGTGTTCATCACAGCCGCTTTGACTTTTCAGCATAATTAATCTACTGAGAGCACAGTGTTTCGTGGGCGTATTTGCTGTGGGAAGACCAAGTTTTATGCTCCTGTGACCCCTAGCCCATGTTATGACTGATGATAATGGAAATAATTTGTAATAACTTTAGTTCTTGGTTTCTAAAGTTATCAGAAGCCTCTAATGAAATATATTTTTATTCTTCTGTTCCTTCATGTTAATAACTGCCCATTAGATTGCTCCTCTCATCACGTCAGAGTGCAATGTAGATGATTGCTCTCAAGTATTTACTGAAAATGGGTTGAAAGAAGTAAAAACATTGCACACCTACACCACCAACTACCTCTGAAATGCCAAGAGCAGGTCTTTTTGTTTAGACACTAACTAACAAATTTAATAAGCTTTTCAAACAGTAAAGCCAGATGTGCTTTTTTAGCATATCCAACAAGTTGAAGAAAAATGCTTTATTGGTATACTGGTTGAACATCAGTGATTCTTAGATAAAAGAATGTCTAGACCTAAAGCAGACTATATAAATAGTTGTGCAAATGCTGAGTCACATTCCACCACTTGTCCTCAGATTTGTGCATGTCTCAGTCAATAAAGGGAGAAAAAACTCTATTGTGGTTTTTTTTTTTTTTTTTTTTAATTAACCACACTGCATTTTATCAGTCTTTGTCTTTAGTACTAAGCAAGCAACCAATGGCCTATAAAATTAACATTTCTACCTTTGTTATCATTTTTACTTAAAAAGAACCAGAAGATGAAATAATCTTAAGAATAGCAGATGGTAAGAAAACATGTCACACCAGAAGTATACAGTTTCAGCAAATAAAAACCATGAATGCAATGAACAAAATAATTGATAACTTCTCCAATATGAAATATTTTAAAACAGGTTCATTCTTTCATGTCCTCCTGATGCCAAAACACCTAGCTGATAAATAAAAACGTCCACCCAGAAGTTATTATTCAATTTTAGGCCTACAGGATACCTAATAACCAATTTGTCTGATTTTTTTCAACGAATTTGTTTGATTTGTCATTTAGATACCACCATGAAACTCAAAATGTCTACTAGACTTCATTTTATAAGCTGCAAAATACCCAGAAAGTCTTTTTATTTTCCTAACAAAATGGCATGAAATTATTTAGAAGTTGGAAGGAAAGCTTTTACTGCTCAGCCTGAAAAGAGAAAATGCAAAACCCAGCTGACAAGTGACACAAATACAGTACATGCTAATGTGCAGAGAGAAACAACCTTGAGAGTTTAAACCGGCTGTACCAGCAAAAAATATCTTTATCCAGATATGTGGTCCCTCATGAATTATACTATTATTTTAGTAGATTTCACCTGACATCACCCTATGATTTTCTTCAGTGACAAGAAAATTGCAGCTGGTCCTTGACGGTCGGTCACAAATTGACTGAACAAAACAAAATCAAATAGTGAAGTAATCCCCAAGTAAATTTAATGAAACCTAAATCCCAAAGGGCAGCACACTTCTGTAGGCAATGGTCTTATTTAATAAATTTTTCCCTGCTTTCACTTTTAGAGCTATATTTACACAGACAAATTCAATTCATTGAGTTTACATTTCCTCTTCCCCTTAGTTTGTCCACCAGGCACATATGGGAAGGACTGTAACCAGGTATGTCACTGTTCAGCCCAGAATGAGGACTGTCACCCAATCACAGGGAGATGTACCTGTCTGGCTGGCTACCATGGAAACCACTGTCAACTCAGTAAGTGTGCTCTCTGCTTTAGTTGTAATTGGTTGAGGAGACACTGATTGGGTGGCTTGTCACTCAGAATGCTAACTGGCAAATATTAATTCAAGCTTCTAATTTGATGCAAATTCTGTGGGAATGTTTATTTGAATAGGTGAAAACATACTTTCTTCTGTAATTCATTCTCTATTTTGCATTTTCTATTCAAAATATTCACAAGTTCTTCACAAATATCCAACATGAAAAGGAGATCAGGAGAAAGAAACTAAGAAGAAAAATATGAACTTATTATAAATCAACATACAGCAAATGGCAATATATTTAAAGTGATTAATAAAGTAAGTTAGTTCCAGGATCTGCTTAGGAACAATCAAATTAAACAAATTGTTATTCTGGAATGAAAACGATGATTAGCTTAAAGGACAAATGCCAGTTGGCTCACTGTTGTGTAATAAAAAAGTATAGTCCCTAGACCAACCACCTTATATTGATTTGTTAAGACATTCTAACATCAAAAATTGTTATAGGAGAACGCACAATAAAAAGTCCCAAGGAGCATGTTAAAATGTTCAGTCAGCTACTTAATTTTTAAGCTTGTAATTATTTATAATGTACTTTTTATAGGTTTAAGAATAAAATGATTTTGGCCTCAGTTCCATTTTTTCTCCCAATTTGGCCATTACTACTCTCTGTTCTCCCTTGTCGCTCCTATAGCAGATTCCTTTCACTTCCTTCTGCTAGTTCTGCAAGAATATGGGAGATTTTAGGATTTTTAAATTTTTCCCCCAAAAGGCCACCCATAAAACGTGGACTCATGGTGAAGCTACTGATTTTAATTTTCTACAGACATAAACGCCATAGAATGTATATTTTAAATCTCACTTCTCAGTTTTGTCCTATATTTAAACATCACCACTTAAAAATCATGTATGAGAATGGTATCAATTAATGTTTTGTTTGGGACCTATAACCATTGCAATTTTCAACTCTTGAAATGCAGAGCTAAAATATAAAATCAGTAACTTTCATTTCCTTTTTTGAAGACGGTAAATTTCAAACACCCTTTTATTGGAAGAAAGTTATTTACTCACATTTGATTCTGTCATTTTTCCTAGAAAGAATTCCTTTTTTATATTAAGAATATTTTATCTTACTAAATAATATCAAATTCCATTTAGTCTGGGTGGTTTTATTTCAGAATGCAAGTTACTTTGGGTTGAAGAAGTGTAGCTTCTCATTGTAAAAGTGAGACAGGCAGGGAGCTGCTCCCTCTCTGGTCAGATTGGCCTAATTCCAAGCAACACGTGGTTGAATGTTACTGCAAGGGTTCCTTGGCACCTTCCACTGTAATTACAGGACGATGAAAAAAGTTTCGAGAAAATATCCATAAAAGGTGTAGCTGGCTCAAAAGCAAAAGTTTCAGCAGCCAAGAACAACTGGGCTTTCATGTTCTCAGATTTTGAGTGGAGAATCAAAAATTTCTCTTGGTAGAGGTCAGAGGAAGCAAGCAGACAGACTTGCAATAAGAATATTACCACTTATCCATAATTCAGAGGGTGGGCAGGTCCGTCTTAGCATGTGGCTAGCATGTGGGGAAAAAACAACTATCCTATAGATGTGAAATCACCATGCTATATATTTTATGACCAGTGAGAGGATTAAAAGAGATCATGGACCCTGGAAACCTTTTATTTCTCTAACCTGAGAAACTCAATATTTATAGTAACTCTTTCTGAGAGAATTTAAGGCATTGGAATCTTCTAAAACCGCAGATAGTTCTGTTGACATTATTCAGTAGAGCAGCCCCACACTTGGAATAGCCTGCTTTGAGGAACATGGGTCACAGAATAGCTCACCAGTGCCAGGAGGAAGATATCAAGACATTAAGAGAAGCTTGACTTTAATGCTCTTCCTCATAGCAATAAAAATTCAGACAGATCGAATCTTAGTCTCTCTTTTTAAGACTAAAGTAAAACTCTGTGTACAATGGCTTAATATATACATGAGTAACCTGGTCATATAGCAGGAAAATAGACTCAGGCTTTTCATTTCTTCAGAACACAGTCATAGCCACACCCTCACTGTTGTAAGTTTCTAAGGAAATGCCATTCACGTCATCATGGTATACAGTGGCAGAGGGGCTTGCCTTTGATATTTTAACCAAATCAAAACTGTAAATTCTTATCCAAGCTTCTCCTTGGAATGAGGTTGCAAGGATCAGTTGTGGGACAAGGATGGGGAAAAATTGTCACCATGTAATGGAAAATAACTAAACTCCCATTACCAGAGAGACAAAATTTCCAGGGAGAAATAATTTGTAAAGGATAGAGCAAAAGCCAAATGGAACTTTAGGAAACGAGGGAGGGGAGACTGAATTTCACTCAGACAAGCCAAATGAAATCATTATGCCCTGGGCGTGTGTTTCCTTGTTAAATTTAGTGAACATTAGAGCAAGGCTTGGGTGCATGATTCCAGAAATCAAAATTCCACACAGCTATGCAATTGGATGGGAAAGTGGAATTGTCAGTAAAATAATTTACTCTTGGGGAGGGGGAAGGTTATGGGCACTTCTGTAAACACACACCATACAAATTTAATGAGTTATGGGACTAAGAGGTTAGCACATATACATCTTTCAACAGATGGCATACTCATTAGTGGGTTAATTTCATCAAGTTCCGTGTCCCAAATTTTAAAAAGATAATTGAATGCTAACAATTAGGTGAGATTTTTCTATACACAGAGAAAGAACAGAAAGGGGCTAGTCCATCAAATGGAAAACTACTTCTAGAATAGTTTTCAAAATGGATTTATGTCAGGGAGGAATTATGATTCCCAAATAATTTCAACCCACAAAAATGTTAACTCAAAATCTAGACCTTCACATATATCAGTTATTTAAATTCATCAAATAATGGCAAGTAAACTCCTTTTTCTTTTCAACTGACGTAAGATGCTGATTCTTTGATACCCATGATTATATCAACAGTTTATCATTTCCTCCTATAATAAGAACATAAATTCCACCCCAGAAGATGTTACTCTTTTCCTTATTTACACAGAAATCCATGTCACCTTTCACTTCACGATAGTGTGACTTCAGAGTTTTCTATACCTATCAATTCCCTTATTATTTATTCTTTATTAGAATAGTTGTGGGTTTACAGAATAATCATGCATAACAGTATTCCATATGCCACCTTATTATTCACCTCTTTCATTCATTGGTATGGAACATTTGTTACAATTGATGATAGCACATTTTTATAATCGTCCTAGTAACTATAGTCCGTGGCTTAACTTAGTGTTCACTGTTTGTATAGTGTAGTTCCATGAATTTTAAAATAAGTTATTCTGTTACTTATATACAATCTAACATTTCCCCTTTTAATCACATTCAGATATATATTTCAGTGTTGTTAATTACCTTCACAATGTTGTGCTACCATCACCAATGCCTTCAATTCTCTTATTAATTTAAACTTCTTTTTGGAAGCTAGATATCAGCAGTACACACCAGAACTCACTGTTTCAACTCCATACTTTCAGCTCATCTTATGTTTATTTTATTTTATCTAATATCAAGCAATCAAACCTTATTAAGTTTTCACACATTTGTTTTACTTACTGTATTAGACACCTGATAAAAACTTTTTAAAAATTTACATCCTAAAAAACTTGACCCAGATGGACACCAAAGAGGCACTTTTTATCTTGGTGAATGGGAGAAGAGAAGAAGATATGAGCTTTTTTCAGTCACTAATTTTGTATTTCAGTACATTTTATCAAATTTTTGTAAGTAAGGGAGAAAAAGAACTACTTGAGAGAACTGAAGAATTTTGTGCACCAAAATAAGGGTCAGTTGAGAGTTGAAATGAGAGTTGAAAAAGATAACCCTGAGGTCTCTGGAAACTCAAGCTTTTATGATTTTAAGACTTTAAAGTTCCAGATATTGCACAGAGCAGGAGAATTTCCCAGTTGGAAATGTTTCTAAATTAATCAAGTACTTGAATCCCCTCTATATTTTCTCTAAGTCGTTATGCCTTTCCTGCTTGAACTCCTGCAGAGATGAGTAATACAAGTAAAGCTTATTCCAGTCTTTCAGAAAGTATTTCCTTTTTCTACAAGATAGTCTTTCCATATTTGAAGACACCTATGTCTTCTTAGTTCTTATTTTCTCCCAGTTAAAAACTCTCAAACTTTCCATCTTTCCACAGATAATGTGGTCTTCAGCTCAATCTTTATCCTGCTCAGTCTCCCTTCATCTGGAATTCTGGCATTGATTTCTCTCCTACACAGACACCATTATGATAGGCCATACACCATGCCCATGAGTGTAGAAAACTGAAAAACTAACAGAAGAAGAAGAACCATTCTCTATTCTTAATGCCATTTTGAATTCTTACTTATATTAAACCCAGATAATTCCAGACAAGAAAAACTATAAAACACAAACATTAATCAAAAGAACAAATGTATCTGGGCTGGAATGAAATAGCTTTGTTTGGTAGATCATCACCTGCTCTAAACAGCCTCCAAAGGTGGGAAGATTTCCAAGGAAGTACAACGTTGTTCCTTATACCATGTTGGTGAGCAGCACCAGGTACTTCTGACTCCTTGTCTATATTTCTCAGGCATCTAATTCATATCATAGTATTAAGCCCAAGCCTTTAATCAACAGCTTGAACAAGATTGGAAATACCAAAGTAATTGGAATGTTGAGTTAACCACAAGTCTACGGGCATGAATTTAAACATTGATTGCTTCAACTAACAGTGCCACATGTGGTTTTGTTATCCTTCAACAGGGTGCCCAAAAGACATTTATGGCCCATATTGCCAAAAGACGTATAAGTGCCTGAATGGTGGCAGCTGTGACACTGTGATTGGCACCTGTGACTGTCCTTCTGGCTTCATTGGGGCAGACTGTAGTCAAAGTAAGTTACTCTTAACTACTATGAAATGGTTAAGCTTATCATTCAAGCACCCGATACTGGTAGCACAGGCACTAAAGGGGAATAGTTAAGAACTGCACTTAGAAGAGTAAGCACTGCTATAATTACTTAATATCTTACTGCAGTAACAGCAAACTGACCTAAATTCTGGGCTTGTTTCAGAGTGTGATTGAGAGGTTGAATCAGTGACGGTAACTAGAGAGAGCCCTTCAGTCATAACCCTCTTGCCCCAGCAATGCTAGATTCTAGTCAGGATTAGAACATCTGTTTGTCAAGATCAGAGCAGACTGGGGATTCCTGTGTACACAATTTCAACATCATTTGTAAAGCTTCTCAATTTCATTTACCCTCAGCATTTTCCAAGCAAGTAACTACCCTGCTCACCAAAAAAGTAAACAGTTCTCTGAAACCAGAAGACCTTAACTATACATTACTAAAGCAACTATGGATGTAAAATTTTATGAACCAATTCAAATTGGTGATCCTTTAGAATATGCACGGACTTAGAAACTATGAGGATGTGCTTAGCAAATATATTTTGCTTTTATCAGCTCTACCATTTCCTAAGTATTTTGATAGTTTTTTCTTGCCCCCAGATATCTATAGACATGCTCATGCCTCTGATTCCTCAGGCCCTTCTGGTGACATTTATATGTAACAATGAAACACTAGTGTTTGAATTCAGAATAGTAATGATCTTTAGGGAGGATGGAGGATGCAATGAGTAAGTGAACACCTGGTGAAGGGCAGGGGTTGTGTGTCCTGGCAATATTATATTATATATCATATCATATCATATCATATCATATCATATCATATCATATCAT
>JAKSZT010053887.1:61948068-61961795 GCA_026826555.1 Tolypeutes matacus | reverse complement strand
ATATCATATCATATCATATCATATCATATCATATCATATCATATCATATTTTCTGACCTGGGTATTGTTGATGAAGATGTTCATTTTATGATCATTCTTTGAACCATGCATTTGTGTTTTGTGCACCATTCTGTAGATTCTAAATAAAAAGGTAGAAGAACTGCCTTAACCCTCAATCCTTTATGCACACAATGCCCATGCCTAGATTGTGAAATTGAGATCCCTTCATTTGGAAGAATGATAATTAAGTTTGTGATTAGGCAGGGCTACTAAATTGTTACATGCTAAGTATATCCAAAATGTTTATCTTCCCCAAGGAGATAGTTGTCTTAGTTTGCCAGGGCTGCTATGACAACTATCACACAATGACTTGGCTTAAGCAACAGGAGTTGATTGCCTCAGGGATTTGAAGGCTAGAAGTCCAAAATCAAGGTATTGTCAGGGTTTGCTCTGACCTGGAGTCTATAGTGTTTCAGCAATGGTGATATCTCTCTTTTTGTCAACTCTTCTGATTTCCACTGACTTCTGACTTGTGATTTCTATTTCCGTGCCCAATTTCCTTTGCTTATAAGGACTCCAATAATATGGATTATGGCCCACCCTGATTCAATTTTGCCCTGCCTCACCACCCTGCCAAACTGAGGGTAAAAGCTAAATAAGAGAAAGTTCTGACATTAGGTAGCTCACAACTGATACTTAGGGGGTGCTACATCTGAGGCCTCACCTGCCAAGTTCTTTCTGAGTTTGAGCTGGCCCATAAATTTCTTTGGGAGGAGGTTCTGGCTGGGTCCTTTTATGTTTGTTCTTTAAGAAGAACCAATGGGAGAAATTTCCTCATGCCAATGCATCTTCAAAAGCTGTGGTTCCCCTAAACAGTAGGTATATTTTGTCTTAAGGAAGCTGTGATTTTGTGCCTGAGCACTTTCCCTTCTTTGCCTTGACTACCAGATAGATTAGAGCCTAAATCACAGCCTGCCTCTTGAAAGTTCAAATAATACTGACATTCATTTATATGTATTGTTACCAATTTTTCCTTTCATTTGATTCTAAGATATTTATTTTAGCTTTGCATGCAATCTACAAATGAGTAATAAGTAAATAAATAAGTGCACATACATAATTAAATATTTGGAGATGTGAATATAATGTCTCCTATATTGATACATAAGAGCATACACTCAAATTTCAGAATGGATTTTAAGAAGAAACACAGAGGAGATTATTAAAACACACACACACACACATACACTGTCTAAGACAAGCTGTGGCAAAGCAAGACTAAATCCAAATTGGGAACAGCTGAGGTTCCTACTTTTTAAGAGACATGGATAATATATGTAGGTTTTTGATACAGATATTTGGTTAGAAATTCCTGACATCAACTAAAATTGCACTAAAATAAGCAACAATTTGAATAGCTCGTTTTTGTTGTTGTTGTTATTCAAAGTAACTTTAGGTTGAAAAACCAAATTAAAGGCAAGTCAGTAAAGACTATTGACTGAAAAAATAAAAGCTTGACAGTGGAATATTTAATAAGGAAATTCTGGTTTTGTTTTGCTTTGTTTTGCTCTTTCCTGCAGCTTGTCCTGAAGATTACTATGGGCAGGATTGTGGCCAAATGTGTTCCTGTGGCATAGGACACTATGACCCAGGGACTGGACGGTGCCAGTGTCTACCTGGCCTAATGGGATCCAGGTGTCAGCAAGGTAACAATTACTGCAGGGTCACCTTGTCCATGGAGCCACTAACTATGCTAAACTATGCAGATTTGGTGCCAGGGATTATAATTATATGGACGTTTACAACACTTTCTTCTTTAAATGGGGATTTAATGGCATGAAAGTTCACACCCCTGTAGAGCTAAGTAGGAAATAGCCTACTGAAGGGTAAACAAAAATTGAAAATAAAAAACAAAAACAAAGAACAATTTATGCATATTCTAGATTTGTAGGAAATTACAAAATAACCTTGACTAATGCTCATAAAATCCCCCAAAATAGTGTGTTGGAGATATCTAACTATAAGAGCTGAAGAGTTTTATATCCTCTTCAACTCTCAGAAGTCCACTGAAAACTGTAAGAAAAGAATGAGAGACAAAAGGACAAAACATGATCTGTGCTGAGAACTGCAAAAACTTTCTTGTCCTAAATCATAATATGTATTATTATCATAGTAAGAATCAAAATAACAGAGAGCTGTCAAATTCAGTGAAATAGAGACATGCAGGGAGGACATTGCTCTTGAGTAGGACCAAAAGAGCAGGCAATTCTGTTTTGGCAGACAGAGTGACAAACCTAATGACCCTTTGTTGAAAATTAAAAGCTACAGTGCATAGGTGAGCTGCAGGAGCTTCTTGAGTCCTGTTGGACATCATAGAGTGGCAAGAAAAATGGGAGAAAGCCAAGAAATAAACAGACATATCATCTTTTCGATCTGTACTGGGATAAAGAGGAATCTGTGGGTGGTAAGCATCCTTGCAGCTAAACGGAGGCTAACTCTTCACACACACACACATACACACACCCCCCCCCACAACTTTGTGTCACATGAAGTTTTACTCTGGGTGAAGGAGTTTCCCTACTGGCTGAGGTCACTTTTCTGGCCCCTTATCCATACTACCCTCCCACAAATAGCTGGTGCAGAAAGAACTTCTCTCATTTTGGAAAGAAAAAGAAATCATTCAAAACATTCCTTATGTGTTTTAGTGAAAATTCTGTAAGAAGCCAAAAAAGAAAAAAGGAATAGGAAAAGCAAAATGCAGATGATCTCAGAGAAGAAAAGTTTTGCTATGGGACAGATGAAAACATGAGCCAGAATTTCTTCCAAGAATCCAAATGATATAATGAAAAAGTATTCTCTCTAAAATGTGAGTACAATGCACAGATACAAGATTTCACTGAAAAAATGAAAAGACAACAAAAGGAAATGAAAAAGTAAGTGGCAGCACTCAGAAAAGAAGTGGAAATGAAAATTAAACTAACATCACGTAAATGAAGGCCACTTTGAAAGCAAGTAATAGGAGAATGGAATCTGCTGATGGCATAGCCAGAGACATGGAGAATAGGCTTGAGGAAAATGAAAGAGATGAAATGGAAAAGAATAGAGAGAAAAACATGTAAGTGAAAGAGAAAAATGTTCAAATATAATATTCAGGGTTTTTTTTCTTCTGAAATAAAAAAAGATCTGAATCTATACAGCAAATGAATGCCTTCTATCCCTGGAAATACTAGTTACAATTGCTCAATAAGGAAACACAGCCAGGTAATGTTACTAGATTGCAGAGATAAGGGAAAACCCCACTGGGCATATAAGGAAAAATATGACATCATTTAAGAGGGGAAAAAAATCAGTGTGGCTTCATACCTCACAGCAGTCTTCATTGTTGGCATATGGCTAATTAATGCCCATTAAGCTCTTGGGAAAAAATATGACCCAAGTATTTCATACACATTTAAACTGTTATTCAATTACAATGTAATATCAAACAAACAACTATTTTTAAACATAAAATATTGCTAGAAA
This sequence comes from Tolypeutes matacus, assembly GCA_026826555.1. Taxonomy (NCBI): domain Eukaryota; kingdom Metazoa; phylum Chordata; class Mammalia; order Cingulata; family Chlamyphoridae; genus Tolypeutes; species Tolypeutes matacus. The sequence continues at coordinate 61,958,273 of JAKSZT010053887.1, read as the reverse complement.
TATAGTTGCCATAAAATATTTTGAAAAAATCCATTGGAAGATAATTTTGAGCAACCAAGAAATAAATAGATAATCTCTGGGGGAAAAAAGATTATTGGTAAGCATTAAGCCCATTTTAATTATGGCTTAGTTTAAAACAACTATGAGAGTTTTGGTCACATGATAGAAGATCAATATTACAAATTATGATAATGTAGGCATTTTAACATAACTTTTACAAGTCATGAGTTGGAAGAGACAAGACAGTGGAAGAGTGTAAGAATACTGATTTTTCTCATTTTTTCATCAAAGATGGTGGTGGGGTGAACAGATCTGTGCCTAAACATACTATTTAAATAGGTAAACTTAATGAGTCTGTTTAAGTGTATAAAGGTTAATGCTGGAATTGAGAATTTAAGAATGAAATATAGCCAAGTAAAATCAAGCAGAAAGAAAGACCAACAAAGTACTAATTTTATTTAGAAACAAAGACTTCTTACAAATCAACAAGAAAAGTATTTACAACTCATTGGTCTTGTCTTAGTTTGCTAAAGGCTGCCAAGGCAATATTCTAGAAATGGGTTGGCTTTTACAGTGAGGATTTATTAATTTAAAAGCTTACAGTTCTGAGGCTGAGAAAAAGGTCCAAATCAACGCATCAGGCAAAGCTCTCTCCCCAAAGATTGTTTGTCAGTGCCCTGAGCTCATGTCACATGGCCGGGCACAATGGTGAGGTCTGCTGTCTTGCCCTTCTCCCCCACGTTTCATTGCTTTCAGCTTCTGGCTGCTCTGTCTAGGGCTTTCTCTCTCAGCTTATGTGGATTCCTCCCTGAGCTCCTTTGTGGCCCCCTCTCTCTGTATTTAGCCCTTTTATAAAGGATTCCATTAAAAGAATTAAGACCAGCCTGGGCCATGCCTTCCTGAAGTAATCTAATCAAATGGTCCCCCCTGCAATACGTTCACACCCCCAGGAATGGACCAGTTTCAAGAACATGATTTTCTGGGGAACATCATGTTTCAAACTACCACAGTCTGATGAAAAGATGATGAGCTTCATGCATAATGTGTGAAATCAGCATGGAAACTGCACATATATATCATCTTCACCTATCAGATTTTCATTATATACCAGGTTGGTAAAAAAAAAAAAAAAAAAAAAATAGGCACATTGATAATCCTTCTTAGTAAGAGAAAAAAATTGCAGATTTCTTTGTACAGCAATTTGATAACATTCACCAAAATTTAAAATGCACATACTGTTTTATCCTGAAAAAATCATCTTTTGGAGACTTCCCCTACAGATATAATGTATGTATGAATAAAGGTTTATATAAGGCTAGTCAAATGCACCATTGTTCATAGTAACAAAATATTTTAAACAACCCACTTTTCCATCCCTCTTGGAGTGGTAAGATAAATTTTGTTAGAAGCAATAAATTCATATGCAGCTGATTTAAAAAATGAGATAGAGCTATACATGGTCATTTGGAAAAATCTTTGGACATTTTATTTAAGGAAGAAAGCTAAATTTACAATATGTATCTATGCTCACCTTTTATATTAAAAGGGATAAGAGGAAAAGGAGATACACATACATATGCTTTATCAGGCAGAGAATATTTCTGGATAGATTCAATTATTTATACATCTAATTCAATAAATACTGATTGAATGCCTGTTTAAACATGTCGGATAAAATACATTCCCTAGCAGGGAAGAGATTTGATAAACAATAAACATCATCTAGAAGTGAATTATATGTATTTTAGAAGGGGATAAAAGCTATGGTATAAGCATAAATAGAGCGATAAGGTTAAGTCTCATTGAAAGAAGTGTAGGCTATAATACAGAAGAAACTTATTACAATGATGTTTTTGAGATGGAACCTGGAAGACTGGGTTCAGGGAGGGAATACCTTTTTCCATAATATACTTTTATATACTGTTTGAAATATTTATCATATAATTGTATTATCTTTAAAAAAAACAATAAAGTTATTTACAAAATCTTGTGTGAACATTGTTCTAAGACTTAGACCTGTGGAAAGAAACATTTCTAGCCCCTCCTTACTTCTCCAATTATGTATAATATTCCAAGTCTAGGCTTGGTGTGGTAGCAGTCCCGTATGTTCATGGATTCATCAGTTTCATCAACTCATTTCCACATACAGAATGAAAGATTAACAGGCCTTCTGGCTGCTGAGGATGGGGTTGTTTTAGGGGATCAAAGGGAAAGCATATTTTAATAGTACCTGACTCAGTGTCACTAATTCTGCTTATCTTGCCTTAAAGGTCAAACCAAAAAAGCAGAATTGACAATTAACTTAAGTCACCCTATTACATATGTGATGATGATTCAATGACTAATTATAAAACTCTAAACTGCTTTTTAAAAATATCAAAATCTTTCTTTTATTTGTTACCAAAATTAAGTATAGCTATTAAGTCAAATAAAAGTAAGAGAGAGTTTTGTGGATTGAATTCAAGTGCCTGCCCTGCTATGTATTAACCAATGCCTTTGGGCAAGTTAAAAAAAAAATCTTCCTGACGTCTCTCCTGCTAGTCAGAATAGAAAGAACGCTGGATTAGAAGCCAGTAAGATAAAAAATAGTGTTACCCACATCACATGGGTATTTGTGAGCATTAAATGAGATAACTCATGTGGAAAGTATCATTATGTAAAACGACTATAAACCAGAGGTCATAAATGGCAGGCCTTTGGCCAAATCCAGCCACAAATGTGTTTGAGTTGGCTGGCACAGTTTTGGCCTCCACAGTGTTGTAAAACAATGTTAATTAGTTGCCAACTTTCAAAGACTGGATAATTTCATATAAAAATCTGGATTTGGGGGTTTTCTTGAAAAAATCTTATTATCTGGCCCATATTTTTCATGGCAAATACAACTGAATATGGATAGTGTTTATTCCCATGATGGAGGAGCTTTGTTCTCCCATTGGCCGTCCTTCTCGTCATTCAGTTTTTTTCTACCTGGCACTGAAGGAGAGGTTCAATTTTCCTTATGCCTGATCAGCTTCATTTACTGTGTCCTAACTTCTCTTGGCAGTGTATTTTGTGTACTTTGGTTTGTGTTCCCCACCATGTATGCTGAATTGCTTTACAGATTTCAGTACAAAAATATTCAAGAGCCTGGGAAGTGGATGTGGCTCAGGCTACTGGGCTCCTGCCTACCACATGGGAGATCACTGGTTCAGATCCCGGTGCCTCCTAAAGAAGACCATGAGCCTGCATGACGGGCAGGTGCAGCAAACTGACACAACGGGAGATATAAGAAGAAAAAACATAATGAGTGACACAACAAAGCAGGGAGCAGAGGTTTCTGGTGCTTCCTAAAGAAGATAGCAAGCTTACGCGACAGGTAAGCAACAGCGAGCTGATACAACGAGAGGTGGTGGAGGAAAATAATGAGAGACACAACAAAGCAGGGAGCGGAGGTGGCTCAAATGATTAGGCACTTCCCTCCCACATCAGAGTTCCCGGGTTCGGCTTCCAGTGCCTCCTAAAGAAATGAGGAAGACAGACACAACAAGTGAAAAACAATAAGAGGGTGGGAAGAAATAAATAAAATAAATATTTTTAAAAAATTGCTCATCTCTTTTCTCTATCAATTAAGAAGCTAAATACTTAAAATGCCCTTGAACCTAATCAAGGTTTGGCTGTTGCTTGTTCACTAGGGCATCTCCAGGTCCAAAAGTGTGCTGGGCACCAGTATGAGTTCAATAAATATTTATGGAATGGATGAAAACAATGAATGAATAACTGTGATGTCCTTATTACTTTAAGGGTCTGAGTAGTTTGTTTTAGCTTTAACATTGTATTATGTGTTTGCAATATAAATACGGCAACTCTGTAGTAGAAAAATGTTTCCTTATACGACATTTTTATTGTTTGATATTTTTAATTTTTACAACAGCATGTCCCCAGACAAGATATGGCCCAAATTGTGAGCTAACATGCATTTGTAAAAATGGTGGCCTTTGCAATCCTGTGGATGGAAACTGTACTTGTGGCCTTGGATGGACAGGAAATTATTGTGAAAAAGGCAAGTTGACTACTACTCAATAAAAATCTATTTTAGAATGCACCACCATTCGTTGATAAAATACAATAAAGACCTGTGAAGAGTTTGTTTTCCAAAAAGTTCATGCACACTTTTTGAAGTTTGATTGCATTTGCAATAAAAATAGTGTTATGTAAATATGGATTTTATTACCAGAATATCACACAAAGCCTCCTAAGCCCCTTAAGTAATTGAAATAGTCATAATGTGAAATAATTCCTCTGAGACCTAAATCCCACATTTCCTCTAGCCAGTTTTTAAGCTTGAAAGGTTTTGTGAGACACAAAACCCACTAAGCCTTGGGTTTCTAGGCATGGGGACTCAAGAACCTCAAACTCCACTGAGGCTTGAGGCCCGCAGAGAGGTGGATATGGGGCCCTGAGAAGGCCAGATCATATAAAGGGTGGGTCCAGCTGCAAGGGTGAAAAGGAATGCCCAGGAGCAGAAAGTTCCAAATTTCACTTCATCAGGAAAAAGTTTAATTAGGTACCAGTGCATATGAATTTTCATTTATGAATGATAGCCATATACTTCTCAACTAATATATTATATACATTAAAACATACATAAATTTTAAATTGATAAAGAATGGTTAAAATAAAATATTGATCATTGTTCTAATGTTTTCTTCCCTGAGAGCATATATCCTGGTTAGGAGCTCTCTACTGGAGGAGACAATGTCATACTTTGGAGGAATAGAGAGAAAGGGCTTTTGCAGCAAGGTAAAGAGTAGATGAGAACACTGTGCAGGGAGGTCTGAACTTTGGGATCCTTAGTGAAAAAAAAATCCACAGTGGACTTTTACCTACATGGTCTCAACTATGAGTACTATGGCTTTTTAGAATGGCAGCCCTGTCACAGCATCATAATGGGTGTGATTATAAATCATCCATCATCACTAGTATAACTTTCATGAAACTTGCTATCTTGGCATTGCAGAAAGTGCTTTGCAATGGGAATGGATAGACGTGTATGCCAAGCCAGATCTGCTATTACCATATTCTGTGCTTGTAGGCAGTTCACCCCCTCTCAGTAATTTGGTTGCCCCATCAGAAAGTGAGGTACTGAACTGAATATGACATGGTAGCCTTCCTAAATCAAAGCTCAAGATCCTTACCCATAGATTATTTTTTAAAGATGGATAGTCTCCCTAATTCAACAGAAAGAGCACTCTTCAATTTTGTGGTATTTGGAATTACTAACTCAAAGCAATAGGACCTTTAAAAAATAGTATTTTTGTGTCCATACTGTTGTTTTTTAATCCTAATTTGAATAATTCTCTGGCATTTAGAATGTAGGATATTTTCACTGCTGATAGTATCATTCAAGCTTTTTATCTCTGAGAATTTCAAACATAACTAAAGTTAAGAGAATGATATAATGGTATGTATCTCTCAACTTTAAAAATGATCAATTTATGGCTAATCTTGTTTTACCTACTTTAAACTACTTCCCCCCTCACAGCCCTATGGGATTACATAGAAGCAAATTGCAGATGTCATATAGTTTCAACCATAAATATTTCAGTATGGAGCTCTAAAAATAGTACCACATCATATCTAAATTTTGAAAAATCTATTATAATTTTAATTAACTCCAAATTGAAAACCAATCAAGAAATGCTCCTTTTAAAAAACTCAAGGGTTTTCTTTTTTAATGGAAATTTTAAAACACATACAAAAATAGAGAGAATAATATAAGAATCCCAATTTACTCATTACCAAGCTTCAATAATTATCAATTCATGGTCAATTCTGAAACTCCCTTCTTTTATTTTGGAGCAAATCATTGTATTTCATCTATAAATTATTCAATATGTATCTTTAAAAGATAAGTATTGGGAGGATTATGGGAAAATAGCGACAGACTAACAGAGTTGAATGCTCTCACAAACAATGGAGAAATAGCCAAAAGCTGTCCAAGGGACCTGCTTTGGGGGTCAGCAGACCAGGACAGTGCTACACAACTCCCACGGGAGTGAGGGACAGGGAGATGAAGAAGCCGAAACATCAAATGTGAGCTACCAAGCCCCCAGTGGTGGCTGGGAAGGGCTCCCCTCCCCTAGCCCCAAGATTTTAAATTGGGGTAAAACACCTGGCTCACTGCAGCCAATTGAGAAGGGAGCAAATATCTTCCTCCCTGTCAGCTCTTTCAAGGGAAAAGTGAGGGAAGGTCAGGGTGCTTTTCTTCAGTGAATTTTGCCGGCAGAACCTGCTTTGAATTTCCGATCTGGAGATTCAACACAGGAACACAGGAAAGCTGAGACTGAAACACCCCTGTGGAAAGTTGCACTGACTAACATCATCTGCTGGCGGGTCTGGAAATTGCATGGGCAAAAACTGTTCATACTCTCTATCCAACCCCTGGGAGAAAATCTCCACCCCACTAGTGAGTCCCTGGCCTAGTCTTGAAAACTTAAGTTGGGAAATTTTAGAGACTGAGAATAAGTTGAACCAAATATCAAAGAATAGCTGTGGGGAAAAAAAACAATAGTCAAGAGAGAGAAATTAACCATCAAAGTAAACTCACCAACATATTCAGATGCCTAGACATCAGCAAAAAATTACAAGCCATACTAGAAAACAGGAAGAGATGGCCCAGTAAAAAGAACAAACCAAATATCCTGAAGAGATACAGGATTTAATACAACTAATCAGTGATAATCACACAACTCTCCTAAATCACTTCAAAGAATTTAAAGAAAATATGACTAAAGAAATAAAGGATATTAAGAAGACACTGGGAGAGCATAAAGAACAATTTTAAAGCCTACAAAGTAAAGTAACAGACCTTATGGGAATGAAAGACATGATTGATGGGATTTTAAAAATACATTAGAGGGAAGCGGATGTGGCTGAAGCAATTGAGCTCCCACCTACTACATGGAAGGTCATAATGAGAGACACAGCAAAACACAAAAACATGAGAGACACAACAAAAGCAGGGAGCATAGGTTCCCAGTGCCTCTTAAAGAGGACAGATGGGACAGGGAGCTGACACGATGGGCAGGCTCAGCAAGCTGACACAACAAGATAATGCAACAAGAGACACAGGAGGAAAAACATAATGAGAGACACAACAAAGAAGGAAATGGAGGTGGCTCAAACAATTAGGCCACCCTCCCACATCGGAGGTCCCAGGTTCAGTTCCTGGTGCCTCATAAAGAAACAAGGAAGAAAAACATACAGTAAGTGGAAACAATGAGGGTATGGGGGGAAATAAATAAATAATAAGAGCAGATTTGAACTGCTTGAAAACAGAATTAGTGGTTTTGAAGACAGAAATCTGAACTGGAAAAGGCAGGAGAACAGAAAGAGAAGAGAATGGAAAAAATGGAACAGAGTCTTAGGGAACTGAATGACAATGTGAAACGCACAAACATTCACGTTATTGGTGTCCTAGAAGGAGAAGAGAATGGAAAAGGGGCAGAAAGAATATTAGAAGAATAATGACCAAAAACTTCCCAACCCTTATGAAGGACATAAATATCAATATCCAAGAAGGATAATGCACCCCAAACAGAATAAATCTGAATAGATATGCCCTGAGACACCTACTATTCAGAATGACAAATATCAGAGATAGAGGACTCTGAAAGCAACAAGAGAAAACGAAAGAGTCACATAGAAGGGAAACTCAATTGGATTAAGTGCCGACCTCTCATCAGAAACTATGGAGGAGAGAAGAAAGGGGTATGATGTATTTAAGGTACTGAAAGAGAAAAACTGCCAGCCAAGAATTCTGTATCCAGCAAAGCTGTCCTTCAAAAATGACGGTGAGTTCAAAGTCTTCATAGACAAACAAAAACTGATAGAATATGCTACCAAAAGACCATATTTGCAAGAGGTACTAAAAGGGGTGCTGCAGCCTGAAAGGAGAAAACAAGGGCAAGAGATTTGGAGAGGAGTTTGGAAATGAAGATTCTTAGGAAGGGTAAACTAAAGGATAAGACAGACAGTAGAACGATACGACAACAGAGAGCTAAAGGACAAAATGGATGAAGTAAGTAATGGCTTTACAGTAATAGCAATGAATGTTAATGGATTGAACTCCCCAGTCAAAAGACATAGACTGATAGAATGGATTTTAAAAAATGAAAAAAATTAGAATTATGTTAATTCTATTATATTTGAATTATTATTTATATTTACAAATATTTGTTGCTATGCTATCTATTTTTCATAATTGACTATATTAAATCTAACCTGGCCTGTACTCTCATTTAAAATTTGTAATTTCTTTCAATCTATTTTTATATTTATTTTACAATTTTACAATAAAGGACTTTTTAACAGCTAAAAAGAAGTCAGTGATTATACCTTTGGATAGATCATATGGTATGTGAATATATCTCAATAAAACTGCTTAATAAACAAATAAATAATTGTGCAAGAATAGCCAGAAGTAGCAGCTATGTACAGCAGGGGAAACAGAGATTGAGAGGTGAGGAATTTTCTTGTTTGTTTGTCTGTTTTTGTTTATTAATATTTTTTATTGAAATAATGAAAGTGCTTTAATAATGACAAGTGATAAACACACAACTATCTGGTTATACCACATAATACAAGATTGTTGGTCTTTTCTATAATCTTAGAAGTTCTATATATAATAGAGATACTAATTCTGCTGTGAATTTTCTCCATAATTTAGGAAAATTTGTACTTTGTCTTTTTACTTTTCTATAGTATGTTTGCCATCTGATTGATTATTTTAATGATGTAGAACAAACCACACCACAACTTAGAGGTTTAAAACAACTAGTTGCTACTATCTCTCATGGTTCTTTAGGTTAATTGGCTTTAGGTGAGTGATTCTTTTCTCAGAAGGGGATGACACAAGGATGTGGATTCCACTGAGGTCATCTTTGGGTTACAGATTCTACACCATTCAAAGGTTTTTTCCCCCTTAAATGTAATAAAATATATCTCATCTCTTTATTATTTTTTATTTTTGAGTCATAGTTAGAAATTTATTCCCTGTTCTCGGGTTATAGAGGAATTCACTCATGCTTTCTTTTAATATTTGTATGCTGTCAGTTTTTACATTTGATTCTCTGGTCAATCTGAAATATTTTTTCTGGTGTATGGTATGAGGAATAGATTGAATTTTTCCTCATATGACTTTTCAACTATCCCAATGTAGCTTTTAAAATTGATATTCCAAATTGATTTGAGAGGTAGCCTTCATCAGATACTAAACATTTATATACAATTTGGGGTAGCTCTGAAAGTTCTGTTCTATTGGGCTGTCTATTCATATACAAATACAATATGATTTTGATTATAGAGTCTTTACCATATATATTTATTACTGAAAGGGCTAACCATCCTTCATTGTTCTTCCTTTTCAGTTATTTCCTGACTATTCTTGTTTATCCGTCCTTCTAAATGAATTTTATAATCAAATTCCCTAGATTAAAAAAAATTGTAAATTTGTATTGTTTGTGTCCTCTGCACACATTTATGATATTAACTCCTCCTGTCAAGAACTTGGTATACCTTTCCATTTGCTCAAGTTTTTTGTTGCTCATTAAGTCTAAGTAAATGCTGGCTTTTGGACTGATGTATATGTATATAATATCTATAGATTCATATATATATATATCTTAATCTGTTTCTATTAAGATATAAGTATCAATATTCTATTTTATTCAATATTTTTGCTGAATTTGAAATGAATTTATTCCAAATGACTTTTCTGCATCTATGGAACTAGTTGATATGATTTACCTCTTTACACTGATAAATATGATGGATGGTACTGATTAATTTTGTAATAGTGAATGACCTGACATATATTTTTGGAATAAACACTACTTGGTCATGTTGTATTATTTTGCAATGTGCTATTGAAATCTGTGTGCTTATATATATAGTTTATGATTTTTGTACCAATATTGACAAGTGAGATTGAACTGTAGTTTTTTATTATGTAATTTTGTCAGGTTTTAGAAATGATTCTACACTCACTTAATAAAATTACTTTGAAGTATTCCTTCCTTCTCGGTGTTCTGGAATAGTTTAAGTAGTATGGCAATTCTCTGAATTATAGATGTTTCTAGAATTCCCTTGTGAAACCCGAGCCTGATGCCCTTTCTTTTCCCTTCCTTCCTTCCTTCCTTCCTTCCTTCCTTCCTTCCTTCCTTCCT
>JAKSZT010053887.1:61872656-61948058 GCA_026826555.1 Tolypeutes matacus | reverse complement strand
CCTTCCTTCCTTCCTTCCTTCCTTCCTTCCTTCCTTCCTTCCTTCCTTCCTTCCTTCCTTCCTTCCTTCCTTCCTTCCTTCCTTCCATGCAAAACCTCTTTTACTATTCTCTATTTTTTTCCTGTTATAATTGGCCTCTTTAGGTTTTCAGTCTCAAATTAGGACAATTTTGGTAAATTGTATTTTTCTATAACATTTTCCATGTATTTATTTAGATTTTTAATTTAATTGCATTGTAAGCTTTATATTTATCTGTCTTGATGGTCATTTCTTATATTTTGCTTTAAGTTTGTGAATTTGAGCTTTCTCTCTCTGATCTTGGTTAGGTTAGCTAATGATTTGTCTGCTTTCTTTTTTTTTTTTTTCATTAATTCCACTGTTTTTCACTTTCTTGGAACTCATTACAAAATCAAGTATCTTTAGCTAGAACTAATTCTCTGGTGATTTATTTTTTAGAATGTTCTCCTGATTACTATGGCCCAAGCTGCCATTTTAATTGCACCTGTCAAAACAGTGGAGTTTGCAACAGGTTTTCCAGAAGCTGTGAATGCGGCAAAGGTTTCTATGGCCAAGACTGTAAACATGGTAAACAGAAAATAATAAGTGGGCATATTATGTTGTTTATACATTGTTAACTTTCAAAGCTACTTTTTAATTATAAAAGTGATACGTTCACATTGTATCATATTAAACTGTTAACCATTTAGTGTATATTTTCACAATCTACTTCCTAGCTCTGGTTTAAATTCTAGAGGTAGACAACTGCCATGAATAAGTAATTGCACTTGTTTATCCTGTGTGGCACTACTGCATAAGAATGCATTCTTTGGTTTATGAACATTTGGAATAGGCACAGGGAGGAAACATTCCCAGAGGAGTCAGCTGATGGTCTTTTTGAATAAAATTATTCTCCTTCCTCTGGCTGCCTTTAGGCAAAATATAGACAAGGAAACTGCTTATTTGTTTTATGGTAATCTAGACTTTTAATCTAGACTAAATCTAGACTAAGATCTAAATTAATTTTTCCTTGCTTTCCAATTCTCTGTTCTTATCTCCATATTTGATACTGGGAAATAAATGACCTAAAGTGTATCCTTTATTTTTTGCTTCTTTTTATTTTTAAAGCCAAAATAAAGTTTTAACATTTCCATTTTCTAGCATGCCCTCCTGGATTTCATGGTTTGAACTGTGCTCATGTCTGTGACTGCAAAAATGGAGCAAGTTGTGATACAACCAGTGGCTGGTGCATTTGTCCAGCAGGTTTCAATAGCAGTCAGTGTGAAAAAGGTATAGCCAGACTTTTTAAGCATGCAAATGTGGGAATTCTATGTGACTATGAGATATTTCAATCTGGAGGCAAATGTTTGTAAACTCATTTCCAAAACATGCATTGGTGCAAGCTTCCAACATGCCATTAAAATAACAGAAATTCACTCAATAACCAATATAATAGGTTCTTCTAATTTTGTTGCTGATTGGTCAAAAATACTATTCTGCCTATGGCAGTTTGAAACTGTATGTGGCATTTGGAATTTGTATGTACCCCAGAATATCGTGTTCTTAAAGCTAATCCATTCCCATGGGTGTAAACCTGTTGTAAGTAGGACCTTTTGATTAGGACACTTTAATTACGATGTGGCCCAGGATGGGTCTTAATCCTCTCACTGGAGCCCTTTATAAATGGGATGAATATGGAGAAAGAGAGAAAACCATGGAAACAAGAGACTGAAAGCAACAAAACCTGGAAGAGATGGGAGAGACCAGCAGATGCTGCTGTGTGCCTTGCCATGTGACAGAGGAGGCCAGGATCACCAGAAGCTTTTCAGAAAGAAAGCATCATCTTGATGATGCCTTGATTTGGACATTTTCATAGCATCAAGACTGAGTTATAAGCTAATAAATTCCCATTGTTAAAAGCCAACCCGTTTTTTGGTATCTAATTTGAGCAGCTTAGCAAACCAAAACAGATTGTGGTACCAGAAGAGTGGGGTACTGCTATTGCAAATACAAAAAATGTTTAAAAGGTTTTATAGTTGGGTAATGCGTAGAGGCAGAAAGAATTGTGAGGTGCTTGATAGAAAAGACCTAGATTGCTTTGAAAAGACAGTTAGTAGAAATATGGATACTACAGGTACTTCTGATGAGGCCTTGGACAGAAATGATGAATGTGTCTGCAAATTGGAAGAAAGGCCACCCTTGTTTTAAAGTGGCAGAGATCTTGGAAAAATTGAGTCTTGATTCTAGGTGGGAAGCAGAATTTGAAAGTGGCAAGCTTGGATATTTAGCTGAGGACATTTCCAAACTAAATGTGGAAAGTGATGCTTGGTTTCTCCTTGAAGCTTAGAGTAAAATGCAAGAGGAAAGGGATAAGCTGAGAAATGAACTCTTAGACATGAAGAAACCAGAAATTGATGGTTTGAAAAATTCTGAGCTTCTAGAAAATGAGTCCTCAGAGAATAGTACCCCATGTGAGAATTTAACTGAACATGGAACCAGTCAGCCATTTCAGTGTAAGTCAAGATTGGAAATGTATTTATCCAGGAAATATCTGTGGAAAGTTCTTTTGTCTGATGATTTATACCCCTGTGTACCACACGCAAACTGACACGTTGTTTGTGAGATCTGTATGAGTGGAACCACTGCCAGCCTGGACTGAAAGAGACAGAAAAAGGACAGATTGAAGGAAAAATGACTTCAAAGGTAAAACCAATGAAGTTCATGTCTGAACCAGACATCTTTTCAGGCCAAGACAGTAGAATCAGCCATGCATGTGGAAAGGGTGAGTATTCCCTGGAGCTTAGAGAAGACAGACCTTCCACACCATTGTTCAGGAAAAGTGTTACCACCCCAGTGTTCTCAGATGCCTGGGGGAATGGGGGAAGTCCAGCTGCCATTCTGGTGCTTGATGAGAGTGGAGCCTATTGTCCAGCCACCACCCTGGTGCTTCACTAGGGTAGAACCAGGAGCCTGGCCATCACCCCAATGCCTGAAGATGTTGGAGTCTTCAACCCAGTGTTTGGGGGGAGTATGGCTGCTGCACAAGCACTTAAAAGTGTAAGCCTGCAACTCCATCAGGACCAGAGGGCAAGACATCATTTTATAGATGACTCTCAGACCTTGAAATCTAATAGAGTATGTCCTACAGGGTTCTGGAATTATTTGGGACCTATGACCCCTGTTTACCTTCCAATTTCTCCCTATGGGAATAGGAGTGTTTATCCTATAACTGTCCCTCCATTGTATATTGGTAACAGATAACTTGTTCTCTAAGTTTCATAGGTCAACAGACTGAGGAGCATTGTGCCCCAGGACAGACCACATCTATCACCAATTTTGATGTGACTTTGTACTAGCATTGTTACTGAAATGATTTAAGGTATTTGGGATATTGTGATGGAATGGATGTATTTTGCATATAGAAAGATCATGCTTTTGGGGGCCTAGCAGGTGAAGGATGGTGGTCTGAAACTGTATGTACCATAAAAAATCATATTCTCAAAGCCAATCCAGTCCTGTGGGTGTAAAGCTATTGTAAGTAGAGCCTTTTGATAAAGTTACTTCAGCTATGGCCCAGGGTGTGTCTTAATCCTCTCACTGGAGAACTTTATAAATGGGATGAATATGGAGAGAGAGAGAGAAAACCATGGAAGCAGGAAGCTGAAAGCAACAAAACCTGGAAGAGAAGAAAGAGACCAGCAGATGCTGCCATGTGCCTTGCCATGTCACAGAAGAGGCCAGGATCACCAGCTGCTTTTCAGTAAGAAAACATCATCTTGATGATGCCCTGATTTGGATATTTTCACAGACTCAAAAATGTAAGCTTGTAAGCTAAATTCCCATTGCTAAAAGCCAACCCATTTTTTGATAGCTGCTTTGAGCAGCTTAGCAAACTCAAACCTTCCCCTAAATGCAATTGTTTAATATCTGAAAACACACCTAAAGCTGTTGGTATTCAGAGGACAAAGACCTCTGAATGAGAGTAAGTATTTAATTCAGTGCTTTTAAAATAGTGTGGCTTAAGTATTGGGTTCAGTTGTGCTGTAATACAAAGAATTTATGAAAAATATCATTAGAAAATAACCACAACCATGTGTCTGGACAAACATATACAGTGAGAATTTGGACTACTCAATTTTAAATAAATTATTAGAAACCCTAAAAGTCTCGGATCATGCCAAAACACATAGTTTGAGTAATGCCAAACTGCATAATTTTCAATAAACAATGCAATTTCCCATTTGGTCTATATGACTTCCACTGTGTTAAAAAATATATTGGACAAGATATTTATTATTGGAGTTTATTTGATGGGTTTAAGATTCATGAATCAGGCAGCATCCAAACCACATATGGAAAGGTGTTCCACCAAGGGGATGGAATGGGAAAACATATATAAGGCAAATGCAGAAACCAGTGAGGAGATGTTCTGATTGAATGATGTTAAATTTCCATTTTACATATAGAATTCTTAAAAACTGGAGAGCAGTTGTACATTGATTAGTATGATGTGCTTGTCCTTTCTGGTAAGCTATCTCTATCTGTAGGGTACATCCCATTGTTTCATTTTCCTGGAAAGCCCCTGTAGGTCGTTTTTGTCTTCTGGAAAATCCTTTCTCAGAAAGGCGGCCCTCCTGGCAAGGCCCCATGCCAGCGGCCATTTTATTTTACTTAGCAACATTACTTAATAACAACCATAATTATGATAATGCTAACATGATGATAGTCGTAATTTGACTTTAAGTGAAGCAAAGTTATTGCCCATGGCCTTTAAAGAGGATTTGTCTATTAGTCCCATACTTTATGGTGTGAGTATACAAATATTCTCAGAAGTCATACACCTTCTACTGTGTTAAATCCTGGGAATATAGTGGAAAGCATGGAGCTTACAATTTCCTGGGATATACACAATGAATAAGTAACATTTTAAAGAATAATATTAAAAGTAATAAACTTGGCTATTAGACTTGATACCCTTCTTTATCTTCCTTATGTTCCTATCTTCAAAAAGTGTACATTCTAACACATATGAAGCAGTGCTGAAATAAATCAATTTTAAGGCTTGAATGTAGAATCATGTATAAAATGGAGCTTCTTTTTCAGAATTCCAAAACTTTGTCCTCTTCCTCTGATTAGCAGAATCTTATTGTATTAATCCCCTTTACTAACTGGGGTTCAATCTTGAGGAAAATTACATCTTTAATCTCAATTTAGGTTCATCAGTAAAATCTCACAGGGTAGAATGTTTACCTGGAATGTTTGGAGACAACTACCATCAAGTTTGTGACTGTGAAGGAAGAAGTTCCTGCCACCCAGTGACTGGAAAATGCCTTGGCCCGCCAGGGAGAATTGGAGTCAGATGTGATTCTGGTATGAGCCAAAGCACTTCAGGAAGTGCCTGTGACTTGTTATACAGAGATCTATAGACATTTTCATACTCGAAATGTTACTTTATTTACTGTCTCAACATTGCTTGACACTTTGTAGCTAGTATTTATCTGGGTTTGTAGTTACATCACGGACACCTAAATTCAGCACCATAGCTGACAGAGGACACTTTGTAAGTACCTCACAGACACAGTGAACATCCTAATCACTAAAGTGATTAGAGAAATTATCAGAATTAAGTCAATGAAAGAAAAGTATTCCTGAGAACCAAGCTCTCAACTGTTCTTTGGGTATTGTAAAAGACTTATACTTTATTTTCCCTTCCACTCAAAAGAAGAATGACCAAAAATGTGAAGTTCTAATTCTTAAGAGACTATCTTAAGAAGAGGAGAGATTGAGTAAATTGCTGGCTAATCACTTGCTAACAGACTTAATGGATTTTTATTAGATAAAAATTTTCATATAACTCACAGTACCTTGAAGGACTGACCCTACCTCATATTATAACCCAAGGCAGAGTGTTTAATCTCAGAATTTACTTGCCTCGTATAACAAAGGGTTTCAACTGGGTGTTTCAGAGTTTGTTTTCAGCACTAATAATCTATAATTCTATAATTTAGGATTCCAGTAATGCTGAGAAAGCCACAGTTACCTTCCAGGCTATAGAAGAGTGCTATTCACCCAGCACCATCCCCCCAACTCTCACTCAGCCTGCTTCCAAGCAAAAACAATACAAAGCTGTTGCTTTGAATGGCTGGTGCCATCTTAAATAAATTACATATATTAATTCATTGAATCCTCACCACAACTATATATGGTTGTTATTACTCTTATTCCCATCTGACAGATAAGGAAGCTGAGGCATATAAAGGCAGTAAGTGGCAGAGCCAGGATTTGAAACTTGGCAGTCTGGTTCCAGACCTTGTGCTATGGTGTTGGTGGACAATACTGTAGGTTTGAAAGTCCAGAATAAGGAACCTCCAATGGCACCTCAAGAAGGCTGTGTTCTTTTCTATCACACCTTCTTCCCTTCTTTATAGACTTGTCAAATATGGTCAATGAGTTACGAGTATTGACTAGGAATCCTTTGTGATATTCTGATGCTGAAATTTCTTTATTTCAAGGCTGTCCATTTAAGTCTCTAATCTCTGTGCTGCACTGCATTTTAGGCTTCTTGAGAGTAGGATCCATGTTTATTTATCTTTTTTATCAAAAGAGCCTAGAACAAGCTCTAACAGATGATAACTGAGCAAATGTTTGTTGGAGGAATTCTTGCTTCTCTTCTCCTTACTCCTCAAGGAGTCTTGATAGACAGAAGCATGTCTGAAATTTGTTATATCTAAAACAAATCTGTCAGAATAAACATCCATGTGACATCTTGGTGAAACCACATAATAGCATGTCACCAAGAAAATGGTCACTAACAGTTGAATGCTTTTTGCAGTCATGGTTCCACCTGAATAGTGAAGAAACACACTTGTATTTATTGAGGATTATTATCTATGAGGCATTTTAATTTACCCTATCATTATCATCATCATTTCTGTTTTATAGATGAGGGAGCTGAGGCATAGAAAGATTAATTAACTTGCTCAAAGATACACAGTTAGTAAATGTCAGATTTTGGATTTGAACCAGGTAATCTGGGTCCAGAGGCAGACTTTTAATCACTACACTGACTCTCAATGAGGGGAAAAAAAGAATGGGACTGCTTTTGGTTGTCTATTTGCACTGTCCAATAGGATAGCCACTAAACACATGTTGCTATTTAATATAAATTAAATTCAAAATTCAGTTGCTCAGTCACACAAGTTACATTTCAAGTGCTCAGTGGCCACATATGGGCTAGCAGCTACCATATTGGATAGTGCAGTATAGAACATTTTCATCACTGCAGAAAGTTCTATTGGCAGTACTGAACAGTGGCTTAAAGAGAGCCACTAAACTTGGAGAACTTACTGACAGATGGAAATCAAAAGCCCACTATATATTGTACAAGTTAAATTTCTGTGTCATGTAGTCTCTCACGCCATCCACAAGGAAATTGTCATATAATCATAGACCATATATATCAAAGTATCCATTCCTTCTGGACAATTCAAGGCCCCTCTTGTCATGAGCTCTTTGGAGGTACACACAGTCTACACAGATGTACTATAAGGTCTTTTATTTGCATTTTTATTTTCAATTAGGCATAGATATTAACTGTGAGCAGCTGTGTCTTTGCCATAAAGATAAAAGACCTCATTTTAATTTGAACTCTGGTAAAGGACCTATTAAACAGCTATGATGTTAATTCATAAAAGAATATAAAAGCTTTTTATTAGCCCCCCCCTTCGGTAAATTAACATTTGCAGACATTCAAACAGATGTCTTAGATACACATCATTATTAAAATGAAAATGTGGCATTTCTATAAATTAAAATCAGATTCTGAGCTGTTCAGGAGAGATCCTGATTCATAACTCTTTCAAACAAGTAAACTAGATCTTACCACCAAACGAAGGAATGCTGTTACACACAAAGTATAGGCGGGTGTGTTGGGTTGAATTTGAAATCACAGACTTTTTCTTTTTAATTTTCACAAAGATTGATGTGTTTGAAGGAAAAGATTCATTTCAGAGCAGCATTCGCATGGCCTCCAAAGCTGCTTTTATCTACTTGTTGTTCCTTTATCTGGTGAGGGATGGAAATCGCTCAGCGCTAATATTGAGCCAATTGTAAATATACAATTGATTTATTAATTTCCATTTAACCCATCTTTAAAATCTTAAACTAGTTAATTAAGGTCAGAGCGCTAGACCACAATTTAGCCTAGCTTCTTAATCCAAGAGAGTAAAAAACTAAACATCAAACTGCTTGTGGAAAGCATCTCAAGCCAAGCAAGGGGGGATTTCAAATAAATAAATTTTTAACAAAATTTTGCACACAGACCTAAAATTTGCTTTAGTACCTATTTTTCTTGTTTACTTTGATATTGCTAAACTTTTCACTTTCCCACTTTTTACTTCCTTATTTGGGCTTTTTTCTATATATGCATGATACCTTTAGTCTTCTCACATAGTGCAGAAGGAGGAAAGAGCACTATGTGAAAAATCAGAGCCCCAGTTCTGTCACTAACCAGGGGTAACATTTGAGTAGCTCTCTTAAACTATACCTTTATTTCTTTCTAGAACTGGAAAGCTGAATTCACTCCCTTGCCTATCTCACAGATGTTTGTTAAAACCAGCTGAGCTAAAGTATTAGGAACTCACATTGTAAACTGTTCAAAAGTAGGTGATTGTTATGATTGAAAAGTTAACATGTGTCCAATCCCTAAACACTGGGAAATTGAATTACTTCCCCGTCCTGCCTGCCTGCCTAAGAATTAGGAACCCATTTTTCGCTTCTATGGGCTGAGCATTCTTATTTTCACAATTCTTCAAAAACAGAACCTGTTAATTCTCTGCTAATTCTCTGCTGGATGTGGGATGTAATGTTTGGCAGGGGGGTGGGGAAGGAGGTGGGGGTTCCTTTTAGCACAGGTTTAGTTCTTCTAATAAAGCTAACACTTTGTTTCCTTGCCCTCTCTTTTTCTACCTGACACAGCACAATGCAATTCAATTTAAAGATAGTTGTATCCCTTTATTACAACAGGAATTCACAGCTGCAGGAACACAGGGGATCTATAGCCCTTTTGATATATTTTAAGTGACGAAAGAGTTGAATTTAAAGCCATTTCATTTCCAACAACATAAGCACAAATAATCATGCTTTCAACCTAAGGATAAATCTCGTATATTGTGTATTCTGGGTGAGTGTTGCCTTTTTCTGACCTCAAAGCAACTAATTCATTTTCCCTCTGTCCTTACAATGCTACTGTTACAAGCTCTACTAAATAATCTAATTCTGAGAAGGCACTTTTAAAATATAAGTTGCTGTCCTGTCTCCTCCTCTTTTCAATTTCGTCACTAACTTCCTTGACACTCCCCCCCCCTTTTCCATTAAAGTTCTTACTCTTATTACGTAACTTTCCATCATGGGAAGAAGGTGCCGTGCTGTTAACCAAGTTTCTCTGCGAGTCTATTATTATCTTATTGAATTACAAGAAACAATAGTAAGAAGACAGTGGGATTGAAGAGCATATTCAAATTACTTTTTATTTTTTTCCCTCACAGAATGCAGGCCAGGCCAGTTCGGCCCTAACTGCACTCTGAGGTGTCAGTGTGCTCACCCAGGTGACTGTAGCCCTCTCAATGGGTGCTGCACTTGCCCCTACAAGAGAATGGGCCCGACCTGTGAGGAAAATGGCTCGAAGAGCCTTAATAATCAAATACTAACAGCATTTCAGTTGGTGAATTTTGCAGAGGTTCACCCACGGTTCATCATCCTAACTTTGGCAGAGAAAAGTACTTACTCAACCGTCTTCAGCCCAACCTTGCCTGCTCTGAAGTGAAAAACACGACGTCTCGACTTTATGGCCTCCAAGCACAAGTTCCATTCTCTAGTCTTCCCAACTTCCTTTTGCTGAAGAACATAACCAAAACTAAGAGAATGTTTTTTCAAGATCCCAACCGTAGTAACATTTGGACTAATAAATGAACCTTTAGAAAAAATATGCACAGACGGTTTTTAAATTTGGATGTAAGAACTGCATTTCAGTTCAGGCTGGACAGCACTGAAATATTCACACCTATTCACTGAAGACCTCAGTGGCCATTAAGTAGCTGGATCCTCTTTAGAAATGTCTAGAATGGCATCTGTTTATTCTTGATATCCTGCTTCACAGCTAACTCTGTTTCAGATTGCTAATGTATTGTATTTCAAATATGATTTTGGGGGTGAGGGACTATTAAGGCTTTAGCCACATAAAGAACAAGGTTAAAGTATGATATACACATTTACAGTGACTCATCAAAGTGCTTAGCGCTGTTCTCTGGTCTACTGGTCAGCAGACAGGAAAAAAAGGGGGGTAGTAGTGATCAAGTGATCAAGTGATCAAGGCAAGTGCTTAGCCTACAAATTTGCGGACACAAATTTGGAATCACTACACATACCTTTAATCCACTTTGGTAATATTGACCCAAATTGCTCATCATTTAGGTCAACTCTATGCCCAAGGGAGATTCTGCAATAAATATAACTTTATTTTTTTCTCAAATAGTTTCCAAGCATTTAAAATTAGAAGATTGGCTAATTCGCTTTAGAGAACAATCATTTTCTTGATTGAAAATGTTGTCTCTGTTGTCAGTGCTTTCTCAGGATAAAAATAGAGAATACTAAAATTATTTGGATAGATATTTGACTTTCATGTAATGTCTAAGAGTATCTTTTAAATGAAAACATAGAACTGGCTGAAGTATTTATGAAAAATGCTTGGCATTATCAATTCAATATAGTTTCTAATCTTTACCTTTAGCCTTATCTTTATCTTCCTATATCTCAGCATGTTATTCATTTAACAGGATATAATGATACCTATAAAGGGCAGCCATGCCAAATTTAATGTTATTTAATGATATAAAGAACTTAACTAGACCATTTTATAAGAGATTGTTTATAAATTTATAATCCCTTCAGTTTAGTCTTAAAAGAGCCATAACCAATTGGCCCTTATTTTTTCTCCATCTACTGCATTTGGAATTAAAGTTTTATATTTAAATATATTTTAACTATTTTTACCAGCAGTTACTATTCTAAACATTGCTTCAAATTAATTGAAAACTATCCTTTATTCTGAATATCTACCCATTTTTCTTAACTCTTATTTTCAAGCTGCTCTCAACTATTACCATCTGACCTGCAGAAAAAGAAAAACATAAATATATGCAAAATTCTCTTTTGAAGCTGCAACCTGCCCCTGTACTTCCTTCATTACAAGACAAAAAAACAGTGAATGCAAATGGGGCAGGGAGGGGGGAACGGAAACAGATTTCTCTTATTTTTTTTAAAGAGATTTTCTCTCCTGTACAGACAGAAGAGAAACTCTCGATTTGGTATGAAAAAGAGTAAGGGATTTCCTTTGGCTGTTTTTGTTTGTTTTAGCTTATACAGAGCTTAACTCTATATAAATGAGAATGAGAAGCCATAAGTAAAGTGGCAAGCACACTTCTTGGCAAATGGCACATGTTTCATATATTGCCTTCCTTCATCCCCTTTTCTACCCCAACTCTAAAATAAATTATGAAAAATAAAATAAAACAAATTATGAAAGAGTGGGAGACCAAAGTCACAGCATATGACCTTGTATTTGCAATTACATGACCCTTTAGGCAAATTCAGTTCCACTTTCATCCTTATACAGGTCTAGGGGCTAATTCAAGACACTATGACCCGATTTTTAAAACATTTTATAAGTTGTCTTAACATACTAGAAGCTACAAAAGTGTTTAAAAGCCAGAACATTTCCATTGTATTTTGTTTATCTCAAAAAGTCTTGATTTAGATGGCATCCTGCAAAAGTTTATGGACAATGCAGTCATGTGGTAAGTCCTCCTTCCTAAAAATACACAATTTGTCCACTTGAGAATTCTACCAGATGTCTGAAAATCATAATAGGCAATGACATTTCATACATAGACCAACATATAATAAATGTTCATCTTCAGTTAACAGTGAGAAAATTATAAAATATAATTTTTGCAAAATCATGTACTGAATATACAAAATCATTTTTGAATAACTGATGGTTCAAAGTAAGAAAATGGTATTCAAAGAGCCCAAATTTTTATACAAAGTATTTGTTCAAAGTTTGTTTAAAGCATGCTTTTCATTTCAGCTTTGTATAAGTATATACCTGGGATTTCCCAGGTAATAGTGAAGTGTGACACTATTCAGGTATGGTGAAGTAAGATTTGGCCACCAAGTAATAATTTGCACAAAATTTTAAAGAAGTCAACTGTTGTTTAAAAAGAGGCAGAATTTATTAGGCATATCATCTTTAAATCACAGTTCTATGTTAAATTGAAATATTTTACATTGTATATTTTTATATTACCCCTCTTATTCTTCCTTCCTCATTGTATAATCTAACTTTCAGATATAAAAATACTGACTCCCAATAGAAATCCACCGACCCATAACATTTAACCTCTTTACAAAGGCACCTATGCCGTGATATTGCTGGCTCTTTCATTTGAAATACAACATCAGAGTGAGGATTATTAGGCTTTCTGCAAGAACATAGCTCAAGCTTAAAGAAAAGGGAGCAGATGTATGGAAGTGTACTGGCTAATTTGGAGTTTCAATCCAACATACCTAGGATATACCATTTCAGTGTTAACACCTAACTTTCTCTTACTCTTTCTAACCTCTGCATTCATTTATTGAGTTTTCCCGATGAGACAGCTATTTGACACAGGTTAAATTATTTTTAGAGAACTTGGAAATCATTCCAAGGGTTAGTGGCAAGAATGGCATTTCCTTTGCTAGAAATAGCAAAGAAGATTGGGCTTCTCTTGGGCCTCTTTCACCTTGGTTTCTCCTGGAACTGGTAATACAGATATAGCAAGAGTTTAAAAGACCATTTTGATGAAGTGAACAAATAATAGCATCTGTCTACACTCTAGGAGTTATATATGCAATTCTGTTTAAATAAAATTTTATGGTTCTATACGGAAAAAAAAATCAAAGTAGCTGAGCTTTTAAATTAGATGTATTTTAAAGAGATTCCAAAGTTTGTCCCTTTTAGCTAATCATGTGTAAACTGTGCTCCACTTTTCCTATTTATATTTTAATTTTTCTAAATAAAAAATCATACAAATACCATATATTAAAGACAAGGAAATATATCTAAAAGTGGTAAAGTAGACGCCTCTCTTTAAAGCCTTCCAAATATTGACATATTCTTTCATATCTAAATTTATGTCAGGATTAAATGAAACACCATTTAATCATTCCTCATTTTAATGTTTTTATGCATATTGATCAAATTTCAAGGAATATAAATTCAAATACTTACATTAACATTTTAGGTGCTTTTTTTTCCATTTGATGTCATAAAAATATATAGAAAAATTCATACTAATGTCTCTACTTTAAAAGAATGTAAGAAAACCTATGAAGTATAACTTTATTGCTCATTCTTTTATTTATTTATTTATTTATTTATTTTTGAAGTACCAAGGCTGGGGATTGAACAAGGGAATTTGTGTGTGGGAAGTCAGCTGGTGCTCAACCACTGAGCCACATCTGCTCCCCTGAGTTGGTTTTTTTGTTTGTTTGTTTGCTTATTATTTTGTTTTTGTTTAGGAGGCACTGGGAACCGAATCCACCAGGGACCTCCTATGTGGGAAGCAAGTGCTTAAGCCACATCCGCTCCCCTATTGCTCATACTTTATGAGAAAAGTTCAACAATAGTCCAAAGACAAAAAGATTCTTGCAAAGAATTGGATTTGAAGTGCTTAAGTGCTGACAATATTGGTCTCTTGAAATATAGAACATTGCTTTGTGTGTAAAATTGCATATGTGAGAACTGGATGAATATTCGGAGATAGTGTTTAACATGTGTTTGATGCATAATGGCACCTGTGGCTGATTAGATATGTAAGTGGTCAGTTGATGATATTTTGAATCATTTAGGGACTGAAAAAAATGCCTCCATTAGTGTCACTTCTTAGCCTTTGCCTAAAATGCAATTTTCTGCTTTATAATTTGATCCTAAATTTACTAAATCATGCAAAAATATTTACATGCCTACTACACAGATACTGTCCTAAGCATAAAAAATATAGTGGGAACAAGATGGCTATGCTCCCTGCCTTCATATGATTTACAGTCTAGTAGACTATATTAGCTGATGCAGTAGTTTTGAATATTCCTAGCTTTGCATGCAATTTTATAATTCGTCAATCCTTTAATGATTCATCCTTTCCTAAGTGTATTTCTCACAGATTTAAGTTAATTCTCATATATTAATACACACTTTGATAAATTAAAACTATTCTGCCTGACCTTAAAAAAAAGTCCTCATGGCAAATTTTACACTTAATTCCAAGACAGGAAGTGAAATATTTAAAGAAAAAACTCATGAAACACCATTTCACATTTATAGAAAAATATATTATTCTTTGCAATGTGAAAGGGAAGTCCACTTTCAAATTTGTTGATATAACCCTAATGAGATGGAGATTTAAGTAGAAGAAATAGAGAAAAAGAATAGAGCATTCCTCCAGGTCTGACAACTGCCTCATTCTTTTCTGCATCTACTACTGCCTTCTCTTTTGGTCAGATAAGCATGTCCCAATGGTAGAGGAAGGATTGCTGACATTTTAAGAGTCTGCTTTTATTAGAAGGCAAGTAATTCTCACAAGCATTACAAGTGTATTGCTATTTTGATGGGGTCTCAAAACAAACTTAAATTACTTTTAATAAAGGAAGAACTTGATGCCAGTTAGGGCACATGTAAGGCCATCAGGTTCTGGTGGTTGGGCTTCTACTTGAATAACATAACTTGTACCTGTGCTTCTGAAATTTTCCATACACCATTGAATGCTTGGTCATTTGAAAATATACTTTCTATAAATTTCTTCCTATTTTCTAGGCATTTCTGCAACAAAGACATTTTTCACATTTAAACAGAGTTATATTATATGTTATCTGGGGATCATGTGAATAGAAAAGCAGTCATTTTTCACTAAGTATATTGCAGTTGCGGCTGGCCCACTTTATCATGTTCCCGAACATGCTGAGAAAACATGAAACAATCAGCAAACTCATTGTACTCTATGAAATGGTAATTGAACTAGCAATTCTATTTTGAACAACTCTCATGGGTTTCCCAGATTTTCTACCTTTTCTCCTAAATATGTGCTCCCTCTACTCTGCCCTGGCTTTGAAGCAGTCACATTATCAAGGCAATGCTACAGAGGTTCCCAGGGCCTTGAGCAGTGCTTTCCAATGTATGGTCCACAGAATAAAAATTAGTAGTATTTAGTAAAGGGAAAGAAGGGCGGGTTGGCCCTATAGTCAATAATACACTAACACTAGGAAACTCTGGGTTTAATGGAGCTAAAAAGTATACTTCACTGAAATACTTGTCAGGAACTCTAATACGTAGGTATAATTGTGATTTGTGACTCTCCAATAGCAAGACAGAGTATGCGAAGAACTCTAAATGTGTTTAAATAGGAGCTTCTTTTTTGAGGAGTATTTTGAAGAACTCATATCCCAAGGAATATCTTTTATGAAAAACAGAGATAAAGGTCTACTTGAGGGAACCCTCAGAAACATCCTTGGTCTGGATATCCTGATCACACATTTTTATTGATGTTTCTACTAAACGCCTGAGAGAATTCTATGCAAGGCTTAGAAGGTTTACTTTATAGTAAGTTACAAGGCTTACTTTATAGTTTCCCATGGATCCCCTATGAGCCAGTAAGTGTTTCTCAAAATGGATCATTGGAAATACAAAGCAAAATGTTGATGAAGCTCCTTAAAAAGCTCTGTCTTCCTTCCTTATTTGATTAAGATGAGAAACTGAATAAATAATTTTTAACATTAAGGACAATTAGGAAGATGTATTATAAATTGCATTGTTTTTAAACTGAATATTGTATAAGTTATTCAGGACTATATGCTAGAAAATAAAAGACAAAAGTTGTGCTACATCTGGGCATTTTATAGTACCTTTTACATTTCATAATTTGAATAACCCATGTGTAATATTTAAATGCATTAAAAATTCCAAGGAGAGAATGTTTAATAGCACACTGGAGTGAGTATAATTCCTTTTGTGGGAATTATTAAATGGTTACATAAATTGGTATCATGTCATAATTGAAATATGTGGATTCCAATAATGCTAAATTTATTATGATGTATGTATTATTAGTTAATAATCTCTGTATTATTTAGTAAATATAATTTTTAATATAGATTATATCCCCTAATCTCCCCCACTCCAAACACATACACTCACACACACATACAAACCTATATATATTGGTGATAGTAAGCATTCCTTTGGGATTATTTATTTATGACATCTCTGTTAAAAATCCATTAAAAATTCCAAATAGTGCAATTAAATGTACACACTCCAGTACTCAGGAAAAAAACCGCCTTTCTCATTTATGGATAATCCCAGATTGGCATGCTTTTGTAGATATCGATTCACATATGGTGATTCTAGCAATGCAAGAAATTATAACAATGAGGTGGAGCCAGTGGCCACTTGACACTTTTGGGGTAGGGAGGGGATGAGCAGTTGAAATACAGGGGCTTCTTTGGGAGTTGGAGGTTGTCCTGAGTACTGTTGTGGCAATGGATGTAGGCCATTTTAAATCAGCACACACCACTCAGAACTGAGTGGGAGAGAGTGTGGTCTACAGTGTGAACTGTGATCTATGGTTGGTGGCAAGGCTCCAGGATGTGTAAGTTCATTGAGGGTGGTGGGCCACACTGTGGGAGATGTTTGTGTGGGATGTGGTGGGAGGTGTGGGAGGTGGGGAACATGGGAATTCCAGTGGGTTCCGTGTAATATTTTGGGTAATCTAAGCACCTCTTAAAATATATGTGTATATATATATATAAATAACATTTTTGTAAGCAAATACACATATATGCATATATATTTATAATTTTGCAAATGTTTGTATGTATTGTGAGAATTTTGATTTTTACCCATAATAAAAAAAAAATTAATAAATTAGGAAACAAACCTAATCCCCATTCATACAGCATTCAGGCTAAAATACAGCCTCTAGTCATAATTTGGGATAGTATGTCTTAGCTATATTATTTGTTAGATAACCACAAAAGCAAGGGAGCAACACTTACAGAGTAGAGAATTTAGTATGCCTGCAATCAAAGAAGGCTAGAATTGGAAGAGACCTTAAGAATCCTCTGGGTTTTTTTGCTTTATAGATGAGGAAACAGACTCAGAGAATTAGGTGCCTCAACAGAAAAGTCACAGACCCAAGATTTTCTGGTTTCTTATCTCTGAGGTCTCTTCTTTCTTTTTGTTCCTTTTGATTGTGGCCTCTTTTGAGACATGTGAGAAATTCTTTTGGCCAGGAAGGTCACTTGGGCTTCAGTGTTACAGAAATCCCTTTGAATTACAGCTTTAGTGGTGTAGACCACCCAAACTTGTTGTGTCACCATTTATTAGATACCCATACTATGTCCTAAAGCAGTAGTGAAATACAGCTATAAGCAATTGAAGCTAATGAGAGGTTCATAGCCCTGTAATGATTTCATTACCTTCCAAAAAAAAAAAAAATCTTTTCTTTTAAAGTTTGCATATCTTCCTCCAGCATATATTATTCAAACTTAATACCTTATATTTTTTTCTGTCATTTAAAAAAAAATTTTTAAAGATACCTAGATTATGCAAATGTCACATAAAAAATATAGGGAATTCCCATATGCCCCGCTCCCCATATCTCCCACATTTTCCCACATTAACAACATCCTTCGTTAGTGAAGTACATTCATTGCAATTGATGAACCCATATTAGAGCATAGCCACTAAACATGGAATGAAGTTTACATTGTAGTTTACACTCTCTCCCACCCAATACTGTAGGATATGGCAAGATATACCTTATATTTTAAAAGTTTATTTTGCCAACATATTTTAGCAATTCTTTAAGTTGTCACAGTTATCAATTTCTGTACTAGGTGATTAGCACAATTCCTAGACTTACAGTGTTACAAACATAGAATTCTTCCTTTTCATTAATTATATAAGTGCCAAAGAAAGTTCTGAGACACTTCATTGACTAATACCCCACCTCAAGCCAGAAGAAAAAGTTGCTTTGACTTTATTATTTTTTTCCATTAATGTGAGAGCAGGTATGATTGGAACCCCAAAATATGCCTATTAATCTATTCCATATAAATTTGACTAACCAAATGTACTGCCTTATTTCAGTACACATTCAAAGAAATTTAGTTTAATGAAAGAAACATGAATTATTTGTGGGTACTTCTAAAGAGTGGTTCTCAAACTTGATCAGAAGGTAGAACATCTGAATATCAGGGTGCGTAAGGTGGAATATGAATTACTGAAATATTTAATGTCCTATGAACCGTAATCAATACTTAGAGAAATGTCTATCCTATTGTATGGATATAATGCAAACATCTCAAACATGAGTATATATGATGAGAAAGATTTTTTTAACTGTTCGGGTAAGCACAATTACCTTTCTGAGAATTTCTATCAAAATATTTTAAAACTCTCGGCATTCATTTTGTCAGAATCAGCAACTAATGGACATCAGTATTTTTCAAAGAAAATTTTCTTGGTGAAACTGTTAAATTAGAAATTCTAATGAAATGTGAACTTATAGAAAGATTGGCCGTATTCAACTAAGCAAAAGAACCCTTTACCAAGTTTTCAGCACACCATCGCATAATTTGAGAACTACTGCTCCAATAATTTAAATAATAGATAAATGTGGCTACTGTGTTTCAATCTATACATGTAAAATTTTAAGAGTGCAAATTTTCACTCAATATTGTAGTAATTTTTTTTTTTACAAATTTTTTTTAAAAATGGTGCTTATTTTAAATAAATGTTTTTATAAGTTTTCTTTGGGATAATGTATAATATATGAGTCATATGCACAATTGCAATATTGATTTTGGACTGAAATGTCTACACTTGAGAAATCAATAGGTAGCTTTTAAAAAGAAGTTTAAATAAGTATATTTATTAGATCCCATGATTTGATTCAAACAGTGTCAATTAACTGTCTGATAAGATGTTTTTGACTCTGGTTATTTGAAAGTATTTATTATGACAAATGAATCTATTTGAGAGGTTTTCCATTCCACTTCATTTCCTTCATCCATTGTATAAATTTATAGGTATTTTTCTTTTTTGATGTTTTGCTCTGATTTCTTTTTCTTTATTTTTTCTTTTTAAAATATGAAAATTATTTATCTTTACTAACTAACTGGTTCATTGCAAAGACCAAATAATTTGATCATGTGGGAATACTTCTTAAATGCTAGAGTATTATATCAATACTACTACCATTTTCATGATTATTTAATCAAGCAAAATGCAGTGAATCAACTGGCTCAGGTGTGTAGATAAAGTTGTTTTTACAAATGCATTTTTTCTCACACATGTTTCTCTTTGGGTGATAATAATTACATAATTGGTTAGTGATATTTGTCAAGTCTTAAGACATACCAGACACTGTAATAAGCATTTTTCAGATATTTTATATTCTCAGTAACTATTTAGTGGATATGACTTTTCTTTATAATGCTTGAAAAAGTTATGACCTAGAGGAATCTAATAACTTGCTGAGGTCATATGGCTTCCTAGTAGGGCATAGTTCAGGTTTGTCTGATTCTGGAAACCAAACTTTTCACTATACTATGTATACAATTCCAAAAATGTTACCTTATAAGATTAAAATCTATAGCTGAAAAATGTGTAAAGTAGTGCAATTTTGACAAATCCAAATCAGATGGGTTCATTCTCTAGATACTAATCAAGACACATGGATAATCACATTTTAAACCATCTTTATTTTGGGGTGCATAAAGAAGTATGTTATATGCCTTGTTTCCTTTTTTACATGTATATAAGCAATGATAGATAATGGAATCTGTGAGTGATCTTAAAACAAAAAAAATTTACAATAATTTCATATGTATCCCATTCTCTTCTAACCCCCAATCAGATTCTCAAAGATCAGAATGAAAAAAAAAAAAGAAAAGAAAAGAAAAGTTATACTGCATTTCTTAGCATTCACAGGGATAAGGCCTAAAATTCCCAGCTGAAAAAGCTTTTGATGATGGCTCTTTGAATGTTGCAAGAAACCCAACATCTCTACCGTGCTCTTCGAACTTCCATTCCTATATCCATTCCACCATGCACCCTACAGACATATCAGATTAACTGTCCCCCTGAACTCACCATTCCCCATGCCATTCTTTCTGGTTGAAATGCTCTTTTTTCTCTGCATGGTGAAGTTAGTCTTCCTTCAAGGCTCATTCAAAGAGTCTTACCCAGGCCTGAACCCCCCACCAAAAGTATAAAGAAACTTTCTTTTCAGTCTGCTACAGCACAGAAGCTGGCACACAACAGGAGGGAGTCAATGATTTATGGAATTGTCAACTGCATTAAAAATGAATTAGTGGCTGATTTGCCTGTCAGGAGGCCTCTTTTCTCTTACAAAAATTTAGAACACCGTGTTTAAATTTCAAATTCCCACTCCCCTTGTGGATATAATTGGCTTGGACTAGCAATAGCCAAATGAACATATGTGGACAAGTAGATGCCAAATAATGCAATTTTTTTGAAATACGCATGTGACTTTTTGTTGGCGGTACTGTATCCTGCTATCCCACCATATATACTTAGTTTAAAAAATGCAGCATAAGGAAAAAGCCAGATCCCATCTGCCAGGCAAAATAGCTATAAAGTAGAGAAACCAGATTTTTAATGAATCCATCGAGAGTAACTTGAGTTATTTTTTAATGTAAGAGTAAATAAACTCTTGAGCAGAGCTGCATAGCCATGTAGTATTCTTGTAATTTATAGCTAGGCCAAATCCAAATCCTGGTTTTAGCTAAATTAAAGAGTTCCCAGAAGAGAGAGTGATTAGACAATACAAGTAGGCTTATGCTGGCCTTCTTCTTTTAAACTCTGGCTCACATTCTAAGAGGACTAGAATTCCATTCTCAACTGCATGACAAGTAAACATTTCAACATATATTATTTTCATGAGACTCACTACACAACTTGACTGGATTTTTCTGTTTTCTTCAGCACATACCCACAATAACAAGAGTCTCTGCTATTCCATATTCCAGTCTGAAAGAGTATGGAAAAGGGACAAACACCTGTTCTTTTTTTTGGCCAGCATCTTATGGCTTCATTTTAGGAATTCCATTTTAATGAATGTTTTTTTTTTCTTTATCTAACAGTAGGGTTGTTTGAAATATAACTCATAGAGCAACATGATTAGCAAAGAAAGATGATCTTCTACATTGAGAAAAATTAAATCATAATGTACATCATGTAAAGGCCAAGACACTGCAAACAATCAAAGGTACTTTGGGCTTGTCACTCTTGAGAACAATTGCCCTGCTTAAGGGCTGTTATCCTTCATAGCATCCTCCTTCATAGCAGCTGTAGAAACATGACTTCCAATACTACTTTTATCCTGTACTAGCTCAGTATTTGGCCAGTAGTTTAACAAGTCTGTCTTGGGAAGGGAATAACTCAGGATCTATCTACCCCACAGGTTAGAGTGAGGTTTTACTTTTTTGTAATTGTTTTTAATAATTACAGGTTGTCTGGGTAATTACATATGGATGAGGTGAAGATATTTTGAAAATTCTGTGCCCCCCAGTTCTGGAGTCAGGAAAATTTAGTTTGCGTTTCACTTCCACCTTTGGCAGGTGTGATCTAAGCAAGACACCTAATCTTTTAAACTTCCCTTTACTCATCTGGATAGAGAGGAGTGTTGTGTAACTGCTGCAACAAACTAAAAGCAGATTTGGCACAATAGTTTGAATGCTCAATGAAATTTATTTGCTTGCTTAATCACAAGCTGCCAACACAACCAATAAACAATAACCAGGTCAAGGGCACACAACACACTTAAAGGTGGAGGATACAAGTTTCTAGTCAGGTACCTTTAACTGAAGTAGAGGCTTTTGGAGCTAGTCCCACATAGTGTCAATGGAGAGTCAGAAGCCTATGGCAGTAGGTGCTGGTGGCGGTGCAGTAGCTAGAGTGGCATTCCATTGGAGAGCCAGATCCCGCTGGGTGTCAGTCTGTTTCTGCTTGACACACTGAAGTGTCCTCTCCACTGAGTTTTTGTGCCTTAGAGGTCTGGTCGCCAATACTCCTCATAAGGGAGTGTGTCTCCAGCAGGATTCAAGCCAGTCTGTGTCATATCTTCCCACAAATGTCTGGTTATCATTTTTGACAAAAAACATGTTTGGACAGTGTTTGGGAATCTTGTGTTATGCATGATTGTTCTGTAAACCCACAAGTTTTCTAATTTAAAAAATGTGAAGCACAAACTTTTTTTTTTTTCAATTTGTTTATCTTCTAATTGTAGTCAGCTGGTTTACATTGCTTTTAAGATTCAAGATTATTAATATTTCAATACAAAACAATCCACTCTTCTACCTTGGATCACATCTATTTTTGCACAGTCTTTTTATAAGCATTTTAATGCTATAATTCCTAATACAATCAATATGATACTTTCTATAATTTCTTTAATATGTTCAAATATCCATACTCCAAATTTCTAAAAAATTTAATTTTCTAAACCATCCAAATATGTTCACGTGACAATTTTTCTTCCAAGTAGATATAATTTATGTAACACTAGTAGGCATGCAAGGGCTCATAGCATGCCGCAAAGTCTTTTCTATTGCCTTATAAGCAGTATATTTAGCATGGCCAATATTTTTTAAAAATATATCTCATGATCCTTCCCTGCCTTCTGTAGTAAGGTTCAGGCCTGTTTCATCTCTTTCTCCAAGCTTTGTTTCACTGACCACATTTTGCTGTGCTTTATTGCATTAATAAGAATAAATTCCTTCATAGCAATATGATGTACCTCATAGTTTAACCTCAGAGTGTCTTTACCTTTTACTGTCCGGGTATAATGAATTTTTCTATCCATTGTTATATTTGTAATTTGTTGAAATTTGATAAAATCTTGGAGGAAAAATTCCACATCCCTTCCCTTATTCCAATAAGTTATATTTACTTCATTTTTAGAACGTTACCATAGTCCAATTACCTAGATTATATACCAGGAGTTTCTCTGACATTTCAGCCAAAGTCATTGTCTGTATATTTCTTGGTACCTCTGTGTAGCTGGGGATGATGTAAGTACCTAATTTCCACTCTTTCACATTCTGGGCTGGTATCTATATATCTCCTATTTCTGTGGGTGTTTGATCTGTTCTAAGCATCCATACTCCTCTCCAAAATTGTGGTATTGTCATAATGTGATATCCCGATTTTCATATTTTTCCTTTAAGAGTAATAGTATTTTGCAGTCTCCTAAGTAATCACATTTAATTTGAATCTAGTCAGATTATCAGCAATACTCAGTGCCCAACATCTTCCTGTTACGAATGCTTAAAATATCCCACATATATTTTAACTTCTGTTGTAGTGTGTTATGTTGGATTTCTAGCTATTTTTTCATTGATGCTTTTCCTAATCTTCTGAATGCTAAAATCTACCTGACCTATTGCTGTCTTTAAAGTGCCCAGTGGTTCCTCCACCTTTCTCTTGTGTTCCTGAACACGAACCATGCTTTCATATATATTTTAAATTTGAAGTGAGAGATCTGCCATGCTATGGGCATTGACATTTTGTTGTGTTAAAAAAAATCTCCTAATTCTACATCCATTTCCTTTATCTTGTATCATGGTACCCAAGTTCCTATAACTCCTACCAATCCTCATAGGAATTGCAAAGTTTTCCTGTATCTGTGATGCTGCTTAAATGATAAATCCATAAATGGTAGGTTATATGGTTCTACATATTGGTACTCTCACATTAGCTATAAATTCTCTTTCATTAAACTGTAAGGTTTTTGCTACTATAGTACAGTGAACTATGACATATAACTTTTGTAAGTAGTTGTAAATAGTTAAATTTCAAAATTCTCGGAGTTGAACTAATTGGTATCCTTTGATAATCTGCAGTATAGCACCAGGGGTAATAATCATTATTCTGTATCATTCCTCTATATACTTTACATCATTCACCTGTTGTATAATCCGTGGATCCTTTCGCAGAAGTTTTACAGGGCTACAAGGGTTATAGTCTAACATTATATTATACTTCCAATAATCTAATTTTTGTTTATGTATCATAATAGTGAACTGTGCCCATGTATGTGTATCTTTGGGGTATAAGGTTATCAAGTCAAATGAGGTTATGGAATTTTCACTTTATAGGGCTTTTAAAAATCTTTTCGTTAACTATCCAGTCTGTAAACTCATCCCTAAAAGACATGGGACTTTCTGTAGCTGTCCCCAATCCTGACATTACTGTTTTAGCTACATTATGCATTTGTTTTGGTTTCCAACATTCTAAATAGTCACTTAGAAGTACCCAATAATATAAAGTAATATTTTCCCAGTTGTTTAGTTCTGTTAAATTAGTTTTATAATACCGCTTATTGCATGGTATATTAGCATTACCAACATATCATGTATTATTGGTTATCTTTTTTGGATGTTTACCTAATTGTTCCATTGTATTATTTTTGCAAAGTCTTTAAGTACCTCCTGCAGTTTTATTGGTCAGTGCTTTATGGATACAATAAAGAGTGCTGTAGGGCTTCTGATCTTCTGATGGTGGTAAAGATATAAGTGTATAAGTGATATAAGATATAAGTGTAACATTCTCCCACAGACTTTTTGAACAACTGACAAAAACTGGCAGAGCTATCTTCCTCAATATTCTGAAAAACAGTTAAAGGGTTTGTGGTGGTTAGAAGCTGTATGTACCCCAGAAAAATATGTTCTTTAAGTTAATCCATTCCTGTGGGTGTGAACCCATTGTAAGTAGGATCTTTTGATGATGCTCCTTCAGTTAAGGTGTGTCTCACCTTATTCAGGATGACTCTTAATCTTATTACTGGAGTCCTTTTTAAATGGAATGAATACACAGAGAAAGAGGAAGCCACAGGAAGCAAGAAGCTGAGACAGAACTCAGAAGAGAAGGAAGATACTAAGAAATGCCATCATGTGCCTTGCCATGTGGCAGAGAAACCAAGGATCTCTGGCAGCCAGTCTTCAGGGAGAAAGCATCACCTTGATGATGTCTTGATTTGGAGATTTTCCCAGCCTCAAAACTGTAACCTAATAAATTTTCATTGTTTTAGATGATCCATTTCATGGTATTTGTCTAAGCAACCTAGAAAACTAAAACAGGTTGCAATAACTAAGCAATGGCCAAGTCAAGAAAATGTAGCTTTAAAAATTGTTAGAGGGAAGCAGATGTGGCTCAAGTGATTTGGCTCCTATCTACTACATAAGAGGTCTGGGGTTCGATTCCCAAGGCCTCCTGGTGAAGGCAAAGCTGGCCCACATGGAGTGCTGGCCCATGCAGGAGTGCTAGCCTGTGCAGGAGTACTGGCCTGCATAGAGAGCTGGTGCAGCAAGATGACACAACAAAAAGAGACACAGAGGAGAGAGAATAAGAGACACAGCAGACCAGGGAGCTGAGGTGGCACAAGAGATTGAGCACCTCTCTCCCACTCCAGAAGTTCCCAGTATCAATTCCTGGTGCCATCTGAAGAGAAGACAAGCAGATACAGAAGAACACACAGCCAATGGATACAGAGAGCAGACAACAAGTGGGGGTGGTGGTGGTGGTGGTAAATAAATAAATAAATCTTTTAAAAAAATTGTTAGAGAAGCTTGTGGGGACATTACTTGCCCTCCTCCACCCACTCCCAAATACATTGTGGAGATAGCCTGGGGGAAATTAGAATATATCTTGAGGCAAATGGAAATGAAAACAAAACAAACAACAACTTATGGGATGTACAAGAGAAGTGCTGAGAGGGAAAATAATAGCTCTATATGTTTACATTAAAAAAGAAGATCTCAAATCAGAGACCTAAATTCACAACTGGAAGATCTAGAAAAAGAAGAGCAAAATAATCCAAAATGAGCAAAAGGAAATAAGTAACAAAGATTAAAACAGAGACAAAAGAAATAGAGAATTAAAAAAAAAAAAAAAAGATAAAATCAACAAAACCAAAAGTTGGTTCTTTGAAAAGATCAATAAAATCAACAAATCTTTAACTGGACAGACAAAGAAAAAAAAAAAGAGAGAGGACATGAATAAATAAGTCAGAAATGAATGGGGGGACATTACTAAAGATCCCAAGAAATAAAAAGAATTATAAGAAGATACTATGAACAACTGAAGACCAAGAAATTAGATAACCTAGATGAAATGGACAAATTCCTAGAAACACACAATACCTACAGACTCAAGAAGAAATAGAAGATCTCAACAGACCAATAACAAGCAAAGTGATTGAATTAGGAATCAAAACGTCCCAACAAAGAAAAGCTCAGGAACAGATGCCTTCACTGGTGAATTTTACCAAGCATTCTAAGAATTAACATCAATATTACCTAAAAAATTGCTCTTCAAAAATTTCCAAAAAATTAAAGAGGAGGGAATACTTCCTAATTCATTGTATGAGGCCAACATAACCCTCATAGCACAAGAAAAGAAAACTACAGACCAATATTCCTTATGACTATAGATATAAAAATCCTCAAAAAATACTAGCAAACTGAATCCAACAGTATATTTAAAAAATTATACACCATGAACAGG
This sequence comes from Tolypeutes matacus, assembly GCA_026826555.1. Lineage (NCBI taxonomy): Eukaryota > Metazoa > Chordata > Mammalia > Cingulata > Chlamyphoridae > Tolypeutes > Tolypeutes matacus. The sequence goes on along the minus strand of JAKSZT010053887.1, from coordinate 61,921,378 downwards.
TGGGATTTATCCCAGGTATGCAATAGTAGTTCAAAATAAGAAAAGCAATTTAGGTAATACACCACATTAACATAATGAAGAAAAAATAATTTAATTAGTAGAAATCTATTTTAGTTTCCTTTGCTGCTCAAGCAAATGCCATGCTATGGGTAGGCTTAAACAATGGGTATCTAATGGCTCAAGATTTTGAGGAGAAGTCCAAATCAAGTACAAATCAAGGCCCCATCAAGGCAATGCTTTATTCCTGAAGACTGGCATTCTGGGGCTGGCTCCCTGTGATCCTTGATCCTGGCCTCTTCTGTCACATGGCAATATACATGACAGCCTCTCCTGGTCTCTCCCTTCTTTTCCAGATTCCTTTGATGTTTAGCTTCTGGCTCCTCCCTCTATGGCTTTCTCTTTCTCTATCCGTCTGAATTTTATCCGCTTATAAAGGATTTCAGTAATAGGATTAAGACCTATCTTGATTGAGTTGGGCCACACCTTAATGGAAGTAACCTCATCAAAATGTCCTACTTATAATGGGTTCACACTCAAAGGAATGGGTTAAGTATAAGAATATGTTTTTCTGGGGTACAGAGCTCCAAACCTCCACAGTATCAGTTGTACATTTGTCTGCATTAATGGCAGAGAATTTTAAAAAATCATCAGTGTGTGTCTTGTGGGTATGGTCAATTTGTAAATTATGGTCTAAATTTAGAGAATTCTTATAATCCACAAGATTGACTGTATTTACCACTAAGGGAAATATCTTACGTTTCCTTTCTAATTTTGCATAAGGAAGCTCTTTATGAAACAACTCTCAAAATATTTTGGTTTAAAGAATGCAGCTTTTGAATATACTAATTTAGTTTCATAGATAGTAATGGTTTCATAATGTAACATTTTGGCCAATTTGTGACCTTAGGATTATATAAGTATCACATGTTGCACCATAACTCCATGGTTTCCCTAGTCTCATTATCTAATTGCACAGTAATGGAGGTCCTCTGATATCCATTGAGTCTATCCAAATAGTATAAACATCTTGCTGACAATTCTAAGTACTATCCACAACTTTTTCTAATTCTGTTTTCATATACTCATATAAGTATCCTGAGGTTTGAAGGTTACTTGTTTCTGCTAGCCAGTATATCCAACCAGAAATTAAATGTTTTCCTTTAGTTTGTATAATTGGGTCCTTGGTAGTTGTGGCTATGAATGTAGTTTCATTACCAGTTACCAGTCACACTGCTATGTCCCCCATGATTATTATGTACAATCTCATTCAACAAAAGTATAGCAAACATGATACTAAATAATAGCAACAAGATATATAGTCTTTTAGAGCAATTAGCTGATATTCTTCAAGGATGTATTATTAGTTTACCTAAACGGGAGCCACTCTGGCAGCAAACAGGTTTCTTAGAATCCTTTGGGCTGCCTCTGTTAGCTGTTCTGTCATCAGTTCTAGAGTACCAATGCCCATTGTTTGTGATATGCACCTGCTCTTTCACTATAATATATAACAGAAAGAAAATCGTATATCAAATCAGGGTATTGTTCACTAAAGCCTTAATAGTGCCTAAAACTATGTCTGGCTCAATCAGAAATATACATTCTAGTCTAAATTTAGTCTGGTGCTGTCAGTGTTAATAATGTCTGATAATTTGTATTTACATCTTTTAGTTTTTGTAATGCTAATTCTTGTTTTTATCCCTAGGTATATGTTTTGCTTTTCCTTGTTGTTACATGTATTGGTTTCAACAATATACATATTTGGGGTATATGCTCTTTCCAGTAGCCAAATAAACCTACCGACTTTTACAACTCTTTCTTCATGTTTGGTAACTTGTTTACGATCGAATGCACTATAGTTTGTCCTTCTGAAGACCAGTGTATTTCTAAAATTGTTACAGTAATATCAGGTCATTGCACCATATTAGGATTTATAGCCCAGGCTCTTTCTATTAGAAAGGAAATTATTTGTAGTTTAGTGTTCTCCTATTCCTTTTTTTTTAAAACTCCTATATCCTTTTGCTGTTCCAATTATAATGCTATCAGACGTAAGATAACATAGTATCCTAGTGTCCCTATGTGTTAGAATATGTATGTAAATCTTGTGTTAACAGATCATGTGCTTTTACCAGGCTATTAATATATCTTTATTGTAATCTATGACTATATATTATTTCCTCCCCATGAGAATGCTGTCATGGGATGGCATTGATTAACAGTAAGTATTACAAAGAACATAACAATAAGATATATGGCTGTATACCATGTGCCTTTTCCTGTGGTAATTTTATTAGTGTACCGATATCTGGTAGTGCTCCTTCCAGTTTAGGTGTAGCCTTACTGAAATTTCTAAAATCTACAGGGAATCTATAAGATCCATCTGTTTCTTTAACTCATCAAATGGGATTATTATAAAGTGAAATGGTGGGGATTATTATGCCTTCCTCCAATAGCTCTTGTATACTTTTAGTAATATCCTGGAAACCTACTTTTAAATTATATTATGATGTATTAATTACTCTATTTATATCTGCCTTTGCCAATGCAACTGTCATATATTCCTTATTTCTATTTCTAAGTGGTGCCATAATGTCCATTCCCAAGATGTTTTCTAAATTAGATCCTATTAAGCATTTGGCTTTCAATGATTTCATTTCTTCTATTATAATGTATCAACTAGCCCATGTTCCAAAACTAATTTTGCCTGCCTCCCAGGCTTTCAATATAACCATTTACATTATTTTCTTCATCTTTGTTAATCTGGCTTCTAGTCAGATCCAGGATCTACTAACACTAAATGTTCATATTTACAATTCTCCTTAGAACTGGCCATCCTTATGTTTGAGCAATTGATCCCGTCTTTCTCCAAAAGATGGTGATTGTCAAGTCCCTATAGTGAGATAAGGTCTCTATGTGTCTCCATCCTTCCTGGTTTCCCATGTACTTCAGTTCCCTACTACTCTGATTACATAAGGAGTTTTAGGTGGTCTAAAGTTCCATCTGGATCTGCCATCTCCATTGTTTCTAAGTGGTGTTCTTATCTGCCTAAATCCATTTTTCCTATTATCGAAGGCATTCCTAAAATTTTGTATCCCATTTTGTTTCTGCATTTTCCCTATTGATATAGGTTTGTTTTTCTTTTCTTTACTTTTTTTTTTTTTCATTCTAGATTAAATGGGGGTGGTCTCATTGGTTTTTCAAACCTGAACAATCCTCTGAATGCATCATTTTACCCTGACTTAATTCTTCAGCAGTTCTAATTGCATCCATTAATTTGCCAATTGTATCAGCACCTGTGAAAATTGTGAATAGAGCCATTCTCTCACAACTTGGTGCTGATCTTAGTGCCATTTCCTTAATTTGGTCTATTGATTCTGCTTCTATTGGTACAACAGTCATAAATCATAGTCACTAGACCCAGCTTCATCAAGATATTAGTGACATCCCCATGAGAGGACCAAGTTCCTATTGTTACTGCTATTAAATCTGGTAAGGACCATCTTGATTTCCAGGCCTAGTTATCCAGTCAAATTGTGATCTTTCCATTTTTGGTTGTATTTCTCCAGAAGTATTTGAATCAGTTTGGTCATCATTAGATTACTTTGCTACCTGTTAATGTCAGTTTAAGCCTTCTTCTGGACCATAGATCTAATAGCCACTGTTTAAGTTATTACTCCATTTTGCAAGAATTCTTGTCTTAATTTTATGATTTCTTATCTGGTAAATGTCCTTTGCTCTGTTACTGCAATAGGGTCATCATTATTGATGTTCTTAGTAGTTTTAACTACAAAGCTGGGTCTTACTTCCCATGCATCTGGGCTGTATGGATCATCTGGGTAGTTGTTGTAGCCATCTGGGTCATGATCTGGAGCAAATGAGCTAAGAATTTGGATTTGTCTTTTAGACACAATCCTCCTAGCCAGACTTTTCCCTATAGTTCTATCTTTGCTTATTTCTCCCAGTAATAAGGAAGATATTTCATTCTTCTTAGTTCTTTTAACTATAAGATATAACTCTTCTGGTCAGGTGAACAAGCTAACATCTAGAATGTCTTTCTCTAATCCTAAGTTTTTGCCTTATGACGTCTTTTATTGGCCTGCTGGGATCCTCATTTTTCAACTCATAATTTTCCTTTTTTAGTTGTTTAAAATATTTTTTCCACATTTTGAATATTCTCCAAACATAAATGCCAATTTTTAAAAAAATTCTAAATTATATGATGATAATATATGAAAATAAGAACTATATCTTGTTGATTGATTCAAGTGTTATGCTTTTATATGTGCCTTTCATGAGATTCTTCTTCATACTGGCAGATGCTCTAATAGCATTTGTGTCCGATTTGTGACCGGTTGTCTCTTTCACGGGATTTGTCTTTAAAGTGACATGTGCCTTTGTGGCATCTGTGCACGATCTGTCTCCAGTATATTCCCATTGGTCTGGAGACCAACTAATTCTTACCTTTATAAGGATTTTTTTTTAGAATTTAGTGTTTGGATAAAAATATTGCAGTTGTAGTGCGGTATCAAGGTATTCACATCAGTATTGGAAACGTTCAGACTACACCAACTGTTGTGTAATTATCATAACAAACTGAAATAAGATTTCCCACAAATCAAAAACAGATTTCACACTACTTGAAGCCAGATTTGGCACAATAGTTTGAAATGCTCAATGCAATTTATTGGCTTGCTTAATCACAAGCTGCCAACACAACCAACACGCAGTAACTGGTTAAGAGCACACAACACATTTAAAGGTGGAGGATACCAGAGCTCCTAAAGCCCGTTGGCCCAAGGGCCAACACGAAGCAAGTGGGCACCTTTAAGCAGAGGTCTTGGGAGCCAGTCTGATGTCCACATCTGGGAAGGGTCCAAAGCCTTTGGCCCAAGACGGTGTGCTGACAGGATGGTTCCAGCCTCACATTCCAGCACCGGCTTTGGAGTCAGGAGTCAGAGAGACCAGGTATCAGTTGGTCTTTACCCGACATTCACCGAAGTGGTGACCCCACTGGGTTTTTGTGGCTCAGAGGTCTGGCTGTCAATATTCTCACCGAGAAGTGTCCCGTAAACAGACATCAAGCCAGAACATATCATAACCTTGCAAGAATGTCTGGTTATCCCTTGTTACAAAAAAAAGCATGTTTTCCTCAATTTGTTTACATTCTAATTATGGTCAACATGTTTGCAATATTTTTCAGATTCAAGATTACTAATATCATTTCAGTACACAACAAGGGACAAAGTTCTTCACTCAGAGTTGAGAGAGTTAAATGAAAACAAAGAACACAGTACTTGGAACATATAGGTACTAAAAAAATGTAAGTGGAATCTGGACTATAAAATAAAATTTTCAGCCATTCATAGCAATAACGTTAACAATAATCGTAACTGCATACAGATTTTGTATTCTTATTGTGTGCTAGAAGTTAATCTAAGCACAGTCTGTGTTTTAGCTGAACTCCTGTACCAGATTTTGAGGCAGTTTCTCTTGCTATGTATCCTTTCATTTACATAGGACAAGTTTGCAGCCTTTTATAAATACTGTATTTTACAGGACAACAATTTCCAAATAAAAAAGAACACAGGAAGTGACAATGGGAAATATAATACAATATATTTTAAATTAGGGGACCTCTCAGAAAATTCAGAACTAACAGTTGCAGTTCTCTTGTCTATGACTTGTCTTTACTAGGCTGTCTTTATATTCTAGAAACAAAGTAAAAGGAATATATATTTTTAATGTTTATTTAAAAAAATACCCTAATGACTGAATCATCCCTCTGGAATTGCTTTTGAATAGAATAAGTTTTCTTAAGACCTAAATTACCTAAAATTCTAAATATTTACTAAGTTATTTTTAATTAAAAGATAACAGTTATTGGTATTTGGAACAAAAGTTCCTAATACTATTTGACTTTCTACTTCCTGAATAAATGGCATTACAAGGTTATTTGCTTCCTACCTAGGGGGTAATGAGAAGTAGAAAATCACACCCATTGGAGAATCACAAACTAGGAGAATGGGCTGTTTAGGAGGCTGTTCAGAGAATGCCTTTGACGATTTCTGGGTAAGATACTATGAAAATTGATGGGCTGGAGGAGAGGACAGATAACATAGGTCATGTCTAAATGTGTAGTCAAGATGAGTTGTGAAAACTTGGGCCCATTTTATTCTCTGTGATTTTCAAACCCCTGGAAGTCCCAAGCAAAGGAAACCCTGTCCTACTAATTATGATACATAATTAACACATTGTAGTAAATTAGACAAGTCACTTCTGATTCTACTTAATTCAGAGGCTTTATCCTAAACAATTTGCTGATTTTTTTGCATTGTTCTCAAGGGCAATTTGACCCAGTGACTCCTTGCACAACTCAGCACTCTGTGTCAGTATGGGAAATGAGGAATATGGAGAAAAGAAAAAGAAAAACCGACACCTTCCAACCTCTAGAGTTGGTCAGATAGGTTGCAATATTTAAAAGTAATTGAATCCAAGGGTTGCAAATGACCTTAGAAACCCCACAATCATAGTTCTCCCTCAGTGAAACAATTCTTTTATAACCATCTAATAGCCATCCAACCTTTTCTTTATTACAAAGAATTCAGTAAATCTTCTTGAGTACCAATCTGCTTACTTATTGTTAGAAATGTCTTTCTTAAATTAAGACTGTTCCTGTCTCCACAGGACCTTTAGGCTTAGGAAGATGACTTGATACTCCTGAACTTGATAATCCTGCAAATGGGTGAAGCCAGCTTTCATGTTTCATTACTCATTTTTTTTCTCAAGGTGAAAAATTCCTAATGCTTTAACAGCTCCTCAGCATTTGCCTATGCCCTCCGAAGGTGTCCCAGATTAAAATGCATCCTTTTCACAATAGCCATTGTGTAGCTGTTTTTTTTTTTTAATGCATTATTATATAATATTTATTGCTTTTATCTTGCTTACTGAAATAATGTATGTTTATTGTGGAGAATTATCCATAATTTCACCACTGAGTTAACCACTGTTTACATTTCCATGTGCTCCCTTTCATCTTTATAACTTTTACATAATTTTAAAATATGGATTATGTATATAATTTTCAGTCCTGCTTCATTTCTAGTCTTGGGTTTGAACAATTTCCCATGTCCTTAACAGTCTTTGAGAAGATGATTCCAGCAATTCATCCCAAATCCAGTATTCTAAATTTTATCCCCATAACATCTTCTTGACCATTTCACCCTAAGTATCTTCAGAGATTCTTTTTGAAGTACTTAGTCAACATCATGGCTTTGGTTATAAAGACCTGAAGCCCTTGCCAGGTAACCATTGATAACAGAACACTTCAGGTACAATAGAAAGCCAGTCTTTTTTATTTAGAAAGTTGGTTTAAACTGAGAACACTTCTCATTTCTGTATTGACCAAGTTTCCTTTTTGAAAAGACACTCCTCAAGCAGATAAAGAAATGTATACTCTCTATTCATAAGGTATTTAATCTTTGTATTTCCAGAATGACAAACTGAGGGGCCATTAGCACAAGGAGACTCTCTCCTGATGACAGAGGTGGATCCCCAGTGAAAGGAACTGAGTGAAGGTGAAGCTGCAAAAGGCTTTTGTAACCATGGTTACTTCAAGTCTGAGATTATAAATGTATTGTTTCCATTTTGAAAGATGCATTAACATTCCTTTATGTCCAGTCTTGGAAGGCTTGTTAGCATGGCTAGCCTGTTTACATACTTATCTCTTAAGAGACGGCTAGGCTTAATTAACACTTAAACATTAACCTTGAAGATTTGACCTGGATGAGCCTGGGGGATGGAATGGAGTAGCTTAACTCTTTGAAAATGGGAAGAAGTAATCACAATGAAATGCTCAAAATCTGAGAGAAGCTAAATGTTATATTATAAATGCTTCAGGAATTTGCTACTGATGACCCAGAAAATTCTGGAAATGCTCCCCCATGTCATTATGCATGCACCTGAATGAAGTGAAGGATGGAATGGGGGTGCTTTGGGAAGCAATCCTAAAAAACAAAATTGCTATATACTTTGCAGCTAATCATTCGTTTAGTTGTAGCAGATGTTTTCTTGTAAATGGTACAAAATATTCACAGTGAAGTGCCGAAATGATTCAGACAATCATAACAATGAAGTAGGATGTTCTTTTATGACTAGGCTGTCACCACATTTGGGGAAAATGCTGCCTCCAATATTTTTTCCCCTTTGTAGCAAACTTCCTGACAACCACACAGTTTCATAATTTGCATTGAGAGGCTGACTGTTGCAAACCACCATATCTCTTACAGAAATATTGTATCAATGCTGTTTCCGTCAGGTTTTTTTGAAGATAGGATACCAATATGAGATGTCCCTCACTGTTTATAATAAATTTCCAGGGTAAGGAGTTTTCAACTGATGTTCCAAAAATATATTCATCATATTGTTGGCCTACTTTAAAACCTTTTCTAATTTTTTTTTCTGTCCTGTAAAGCCAGATGAATCTTAATTTTCACTCAAAGCAGGAGCATATCATTTAATGTGATAATCAACCCCCAATTTCAACTCCCCTCTGCTGACCTTACTCCTTAACATCCTGCACATTTTAGCTTAAACATAATTTTCTCAGAGAAATCTTCTGTTACTCTGGACTAAGGTAACCACCCATCACCTGATCACATTTTACAGACTCACAGCACCCTAAATTCCTTCATATGACCCACCACACTTTTAATTCTTACTCAATACCTGTCTTCTCCACCAAATTTTAAACTATGGTTAAATCAGGGACCTGATGTATGCTTTTCCAATTCTGTTTCCTCAGGACTAAACATAGTTCCTTGCACATGGCTGGCACTCCATAAGTATTTGTTGAATGAATAAAATTGATGCATTGAATAGATTGTGTTATGTTCCTTGAAGCATGCACTTTTCTATATTACTTTGTTAGTTTTTGTTTTCTCTTTTTTATTTTTTTCCTGAGAAAAGAGATGTGGAATTCAACTCCATGTTTAGAAGGAAAATCTAGAACATCTCTGACTTAAGACACACCCTGGTTGGTGGCACAGTCTACCATCCTAAGAGGAGCTTTCTTCCTCTCAATCCAACCGTATTCTACTTTGGGGGAAGGATGAATATGAATCAAGGGCAGTGTTGGATCATAAGCAAGAGTTTGAAGTCCTCCAAGTGACAACAGAAGAGATTAAAACATCTGGTGTTTTCAAAATAAATTTTCTGTATAATTGAGAGTAGTCATTTTGTCCCATTGAGGGGATTAGGAAAACAATTTGCCTATCAGACTATTTCTACTGAGAATAAAGACACAAAATTCTTTATTAAATCTGGAAACGAGTGAATAAGTCCAGGGTAAATGCGTTCTGGAGATGAGATCTTCATCCTGAGCACTGTTAAAAATGATTTGATGTTGAACACAATGCTCAGGCGTACTAACAAGAACAGAAGGAAGTGTATTATAATTTCATTCATTCTATTTTCTTATCCCTTAAAAATCTGTGTGAAAAGGCTGACACAAGATTTATTTTCACATTTGCAAATGTATTTATATGAAAAGTATATAATCAAATATGTGTTATACAACTAATAAATTGCCCTTGTTGAAAAGGATAAAACTAAATTAAATCCAGATTGCCATAAAACCAGCATGTTGAAATACAAACCAAATTTGTAATGTGGGGTCCCAAGTTCCAGAACAGCTTTTCCTCCTAAATCACTGTGTGCCTTAACCTGTTTGAGACTCAGTTTACCCAGAGGTAAAATGTAGCTCTTAAATTAAATGACCTTAAATTTCCCTACCAGCTTTAGCATTTTGTGACCCAGAATAAAGATGTTCAGAGACCTCCAGTGGGCTGCCATTGAAATTGCCTCCCACATAGAAAGGGAAGAAAAGCAATAGAAAAAGAATGAGCTGATGAGAAGGGTAAAAGTGACAAGCGAACTGTGTCTTAGGATAAATCATGAGGGGCAAGGTTTTTTTCACATCCTTTTTAACTCGTCACTGCTTTAGATCTTGCCATCCCACAACTTTGACTTCATTCAGGAATTTTGGAGGAATGAAAATATGAATGAATGAGTGAAAGGATGCATCTAAGATATTTCTCTAGTGCAGTTTTTCTCAAGCTTCCCCCCGCCCCCACCTTCTGTATTGCCCAGCTAAGAAACCCTTTTGGACATTTTCCCTTTAATTACTTGTTTAACACACCCCGCTCCCCGATGATATGTTAATACCCCCAGATATCTGTATATATACATTAGGCTTTTGGAGTGCCATAAACTACCACAAAATCTGAAATTTTTTCACCCACTGCCAAGAACCAGTTTTCATCTCTTGGGGGTGATATTGCTCCCATTGAGAATGTATGCACCAGCAGAGAGAAATTAAGGCTGTATGATCAAAGGAGGTGTTTAAAGTTTTAAAAAATTTTTATTTCTGGTTGTCTGGGACAGGACATGTGTTTTGTTGTAGATAAAATATTAATATCATTTTGTCTTATTTTGCTTTGTCAAGAGAAAGCATATGATAAAAGTTTTAAATTATCTTTTTTGTAAAGTTGATTCTCTCTAATATGATAGTATTAAAATAGTTATTGTGGCTAATTACAATCCAGACTGTTCCCTTGACTACTCAGAGTCATGAAACATGTTAGATGACCATGGTTGCCTAAAGATGATTTTTTAATTTTCATTTTTGCATAAGAAATGCACCTCTGTCCTGATTTTTTTTTTTTAACATTGTACTGTTTTTTTTAAAGATTTATTTATTTATTTATTGTAATCCTCCCACTTGGGCTTCAGGATTTTGATTTTCCTGATTAATTTTCTAATTAGTTGGAAGTCAATTAATTACAAAATTGAGTGAATGAGATGGATGTGATAGGAATATCTAACAATTAGGAACTGAGCTTTATAGAAAAATATTATGTTTTGCTTAAAAGAAGAGTTTAAAGAGACAGATAGGAGGAGAAAAAACAGAAGAAATTGGTCTTGAAAATAAGGATAAGAATTTCAAGAAGGAATGATAGGTCATTTCCTCTAAGAGGTAAGCTGATGAAGGAAGAAGGGTGGAGTTTGAAGAACTTACCTGGAAAAATAAAAGAAATGAGTGCTTATTTGCACTCCAAGTTAGTGGGGTGTCACCAAATATAGATGAAACTGATTACTTGTGGGAAATTACGAGCATTTGAACGGCACAAATTACCAAAACTCATACAAGGAAAAATAAATAATCTCAATAGGCCTATATTTTTTAAATAAATTGAGTCAATAATTAATATCCTTCCAAAAAGTAAGTACCAGGCCAGATGGTCTAACTAGTTAATTCTACCATGCATTGAAGAAATGTTACAAATTCTCCACAATCTTTTCCAAATAATGGAAAAAGAGGTAACACTTTCAAGTCCTTCTATGAAGTCAACATTACTGTAATACCAAAACCAGATTAAGACATTACAAGAAAGGAAAACTACAGAATATTATCTCTTGTGAACACAGATGAAAAAATCCTCAACAAAATATTAGTAAATTGAATCCAACAATGTATAAAAAGAATTATATGCCATGCCCAAATGGTTTGAAAAATTATGTCCATCCAAAAACCTGCATGTGAATGCATCTTTACTCATAATCACCCAAAATGTAAGAAATCTGTGAATAGACAAATCAGTACATCCATTCAATGGAATATTATTCAGTAATAAAAATAAATAAGACTATCAAGCCATGAAAAACATGGATGAATCTTAAATACATATTGCTAAGTGAAAGAAGCCATATTGAAAAGACTGCATATTCTATCATTCCAATTATATTACATTCTAGAAAATGCAAAACTGTAGAGAGAGTAAAAAGATCAGTGTTGCCAGAGGTTCAAAAGTGGGAGAGGGAAGGAGGAGTTGAAAAAGTGAAACAAAGGGAAACCTTTAGGGTGGTAAAACTATTCTGTGTGATAGTGTAATTGTGGATACATGACATTAAACATTTGACAAAACCAATTGCACTTTACAGCACAAAGAGTAAAACTTGTACGAAATTTTAAAAAATCATCTAGGAGGTCAGGGAAATTCCAGGAGGGAATGTAGAATGTGACAACACAATTGATCCGTATTACAAATTTGTGAAACAACTTCACTGAAGGGGTGGGGGAAGTGCTGATGTAAATAACTTTGGAAATAAGTAGAGTCTGTAAAACTACAAGCAAAAGAAGCTGTACATAAGCACTCTCCTCCAATTGATAAAGTTCTTTCCTACAGCAATATGGATTGACAATTATGATATTGCTATACATATATACCGGAACTGAACAATTAAGTAAATGGATGGTGGAGGTGGGAGCCAGGTTTCTCACTGTTGGAGTGGAAGGTTGCAGAAATGCAAGGTTCTCCTAGAGCAGTCCATGTGCTAATGGATTAGGGTTGGAGACATCATTCTGAACTCATGTTTGGCTTAATATACATACAGATGATTATATAGAGAAATATTTATAGATATGTGTATCTACATGGGTTCATATACATATATATATTTCCTTCCTCTGTCAGCTGAGAGGGTCTAGAAAAAAAGACTTCCCAGTAACACACCTAGTACAGAGATCTTGGTTTCTAAATACGATTCTCCAATAAAATCCCAGAGCTCCTTGGAGAAATAGCTGATTCTAGGATTGGGCCAAGGAATATACAAGATGATCTTGGAGTATCATATATTGCCATAATGTAATGAAGTTCTGAAAAAACTTCCTACAACAATGGGGGTAGGTAAAATGGACACAATTACCAACTCAAAGAGCTTTCAATAACCAAAGCTAGAACAAATTGAGCAACAAAACTACAAAATAGTGATTTTGGTATATGATCCACAGTATAAAATTAATATCTATGACTCCATAATTATATAAATAAAAGCTTGAATGAATAATAAATGTAAAAAAGGCAAATCTCCCATGCAGAAGAATTCCAAGTAATTCTTCCAATTACTCTGTCCTCAAGGAAATGTTGATAACTCCCCATTCCTTAAGTCTAGGTTGCACATAGTGACTTCTTTTCAAAGAACACATTATCTAAAGGGGGGTGGGGTAGAGTAACTTTAGATTGAAGAAACCGTACAACACTCTCTCAGCCAGGTGGCCAAGGTTAACATCGACCGTGATTAATTGTGTTGATAGCATGTATACTTGATATGATGTGACAAAAATGGTACTTTACCTCTGTGGTCTTCCTCCCACAAACCAATAATCCCAGTTTAACCATGAGAAACACATCATGCGAATCCCTATAGTGGGATATTCCATAAAATACCTTCAAAACTGTCACAGTCATCAAAAACAAGGAAAGTCTGAGAAACTGTCACAGTCAAGAGGAGCCTCACAAGACATAGTAATTAAATGTAATGTCATATCTTTGATGGGATCCTGGAACAGAAAAAGGCCATTATGGAAAAATTAAGGAGATCTGAATAAAGTATAGACCTTGGTTAATAATAATGTATCAATATTTCTTCATTACTTACCTTAAATATACCAGACTAAAGTAAGATGTAAATAACAGGGGAATTGGGAATGGGGCATGTGTGAATTTTCTGTACTATCTTAGCAAATGTTTTGTAAATCTAAAACTATTCTAAAACAGAACGTTTATTAAAATAAAATAAAAAAATGACTCTATAAGCTTTGGCAGTCTTACTAGATGAAAATTCTTTTCCTTTGAATGTGGGTCTAGTTTTAAAAAGAATAGGTCCAGTCTTTGAATTCCAAATATCTGTTTGCTCATCAAGGAAGTCAACTCACTCACTGGGCACTTCATATGAGAGTAATAATGCTTGGGTCCTGTTATTTTATTCTATGTCCATAATGTTACTTACTGCAGGTGACTTTGGATTTAACTGGACCTGACCCTTATAGGGCCAATCAGATTTCAAGCATCAGTACTTCTGAGCTGATACAAACATAGTTAAAGCTACAGATAGAGCTTTCAGCTACTTCTTAAATTGCCAAGAAATTTTAAGTTAAAATGAGCCTAAGTACATTGGACCATGTCTTAGATTCCCAGGGCTATCATAACAAAGTAGATGCCTTAAAACAATAGAATTTTATAGTATCATCTTTCTGGAGGCTGGAAGTCTGAAATTAAGGTATCAGCAGACCCATGTTCTATCTGAAACCTATAGGAGATTATCCTTCTTTGCCTCTCCTATTTTCTGTATTGGCCGGCAATGCTTGGCATTGCTTGATTTGTAGATTCACCGCTACCTCTTCCATCTTTACATGGCTTTGTCCCCAGTGTCTCTCTCTCTGTATTCAATTCTCCTCTTTCTATAAGGGCACCAGTTCTACCTTATCTTAACCAATCACATCTTCAAAGATCCTGTATCCAAATAAGTTCACATCTTCAGGACTCGGAATTAAGACTTGAACGTATCTTTTTGGGGAAAATAATTAAACCCATAACAGATTGGATATGCATATTTCTTTCTTCTTGTTACCATCCATCTCTCTATTACCCCTGATTTCTAACCATGCCCATTAGTTAAAATGTTCAAATGTGTTTAACAAGTGCAGAAACTGATCACATTATTCAAACAATCTGGTCATCCCAGCCAAGCCATTTGAAATAATATGTAGATTACTCAGGTGTACAGTTTATGGAGTAGAATATGGACTCCTAAAGCTACCAGACTTATAAACCCACTTATGTGGACATTTATCCTAGGCTTCTTCTGACCTTTTATTGTGGATACACTGTTATTCCTACTTTTTAAGGCTAATTCCTCCACTTGGGTTTTGAATCACATCACTTAAAAGAGGCATTAAATAAACAGCATAAGTATAAAATATATAGTATGTTAGACAAGATATAGTATAGTGACGAATGCCACAGTGAAAAATAAAACATGGAAAAGCATTGTGATAAGATGATGGATTGTGAAATTTTAGATAAAGTGCTAGGGATGGTCTCAGTGAGAAAAAAATTGTAGAGTAAAGACCTAAATGAAATAAGAGATTTAGACATGTGGATATCTGTGGAGAAGCAGTGAGGTTCCATGCAAGGGAACAGCTGATGGAAAGGCACTAAGGAGAGAGCATGCCTGGCATATTTGAGGCCAAAACTGCTGAAACAGAGAAAATGAGAGAAAGAATATTAGGGTCACTGGTGCAGGGCATCGGTGGTGGCGGGAATTAGTGGGACAGGGTGTGCCTAGGGCATGCTTTTATAGAATATGAAAGTGTTCATCTTTTCATAGGGTTTTATCTCAGTGGGTAGAGACTCACACAATAAACAAGAAAATATTAAACTCCTATCTTGGGGAGTCCTGCTATGTTCTCAAACAGAGGGGCAAGAATCTTTCGAGCACACAGGCAGTGCCTAATAAAAGAAAACAGGCAATTATGTCAAGCCCTCAATATTAATGCATATAATTATGAACACTATTCTTGAAAAATCGAAACTTAGTGGTTACCATAGGTTCCGAGGGGAGGAGGAGGGAAGAATAGGTGAAACATGGGGCCTTTCGAAGGCATTGGAATTATTCTGCATGGTATTGCAATGACAGATACAGGCCATTATGCATTTTGTCAAAACCTATAAAATTGTCCGGTGCAAAGTGTAAACCATAATGTAAACTATAGACCATGGTTAGTAGCAATAATTGTAACAAATGCAACAGACTCATGTAAGATGTTATTATTAGGGGAAAATGTGAGAGGGGGAAGGGGGTGGGGTATATGGGAATCCCTTATATTTTCGATGTGACTTTTCTGAAACCTAAAGCTTCTTTGAAAATAAAGTGGGAAAAAAAAGAAAAAGACACTGGAGAAAAAAAAAAAAAGACTATTGGGAGATAAAATTAGAAAGATAGGAAACTAAATCATTTAGATGGTTGCTCAACAGAGTGAGGATTTTGGTTTTTACTCTGAGATGGGAATACACTGAAATATTTTTGAAAAGAGGAATAACATGAAAATGATTATGTTTTCTGAGTTGGCAATAGACTACAGGACAGTAGGGGCAGAAACAGGGAAACCAGAAATGAGTTATGGTAATAATTTAAGCATGAGAAGACATTGGTTCAGCCTAAGGTGGCAGCAGTGGAGTGATAAATTGATACATTTTGGATATAATTTCAAGGAGATTCAAGAAAATTTGCTGGTGCACTGGATATGGAGAGTGGGAAAGAGTGAGGAGTTTAAAATGACACTAAGGTTTATGGGAGAATTGATGTGGCATTTAAGTGACCTGTGAACAACTGTAGCAAGAGCTAGAAGCTTAATGAGAAGAAGCAGATATCAGGAGTTCCATTTTGGACATGTTGAATTTGATATGCATGGTGAATTTGATATGAATTATTTACCCCTGTTTAGACATGTTCTTGGTTTTAATCAACACTCCTTTGGGTGTGAACCCATTATAAAGAGGATCTCTTGAAGAGGTTATTTTAGTTAAGATTTTGTCCATATGAATGAGAGTAGGCCTTAATCCAGATTATTGGAGTCCTTTATAAGCAGAGGAAAATCAGACATAGAGAAAGCCACAGGGTCCTCCCTGTGCAGTATGTCAGCAGGAACCCAGAGGAGAAAGGAGAGGACATCACCATGTGACAGGAAAACAGAGAAACCCAAGGATTACTGTCTAGCCCAAATGCTACTGAACCTAGGAGGCAGAAAGCATTCTAGCCTCTGAAACTGTGAGCCAATAAATTCCCATTGTTTAGGCCATCCCATTGTGTGGTATCTGTCAGAGGAGCCTGAAAAAACTGATGCTTATTAGGTTTTCCATTGGAGATGTCAATAGGCTTTGGAGAGTTGAGTCCAGAATTCAGGGAAGAACTCCAGGTTGGAGATATAAATTTGGGAGTCATTGGCACATAGATGCTATTTAAACCATTAGACTAGATGAGATGACTTATGGAGTAAGTGTAGGCAGAAAAGAAAAATGGTCCATGTTCTGAGCCCTGGGTTTTCCAGCATCTCCTGATTTTTTATTCTTCCACAGATGTTTCTTTGTATTTTCTTCAAATGTAACCCTCTCTAACTTAAATCATTATTGGTTAACATTCTTCATATCCTATGTCTAGCTCATCACAAATCCTTTTGATTTTACTTCCTAAGTATCTATTGTGCTACTAATATTCTTGTCTAACTAAATGTGACTATTTGATATAAATTTATTTATTTGTTTACTCATTCCTTGCCCTTTTTCTCTAGAAGCAAAGCCTCATGAAGTCAAGATTCCTCCCTGTAAGTGATTCAGAAATATTTGTTTAAGCAAAGATTGTAAAAAAAGATCTGACTCTTTTGGGAATGGAATCATGTCTCCTGTAAAGACATGTTCAAGTCCTAATTTCCAGTCCTGTGGGTGTGAACCCATTTATAAATAGAACTTTTGAAGATTTTCTTATTAATTAGGCTGTGGACTCATTAGTGAATAGGATCTTCAAAGATCCTATTTAGGTAAGGCCAAATTGAATCAGGCTGGGCCTTAATCCATTTGACTGGAGTTCTTATAAGTCAAAGGAAATTCAGACAGTGAGAAGAAGCTAGAAGTCAGTAGAAGCCAGAAGTCAGTGAAAGTCAAAGAAAGCCACAAAAGCAGACCAAAGAGACAGTGTACAATGTAATGGAGGCAGAAATGCAAGCCAAGGACCTCAAGGATTTTGGCAAGCCAGCTACAGACTCTGGAAGAATGCAAGACCTGTTGAGACCTTGATTTTTTACTTCCAGCCTTCAAAATAGAGGGACAATGCATTTCTGTTCTTTGAACCACCCCTTTGCATGGTATTTGTCATAGCAGCCCTGGCAGACTAAGATAAGTCCCTATCTACTTCTCCAACCTTGTCTTATAAGATAATAATAAAATATATGCAAGAGCAATAAATCCATTATCAAGTTCAAGAAATTTAACATTGGAATAAAGCACACCGTCTATATTCCATTATTGTCAATTGCCCCAATAATGTCCTTTTGGGCAGTTTTTCTCTGTTATTAAATCCAGTACAGGCATATGTATTGCCTTTAATTGTCAGTCTCTTTAGTCTCTCTCTCTTTTTAAAACAATCCCAGAACACCTATATACCATAAAATTGTCTGTCCCAGCCACTCACAAGCATAGAATTCAATGAACTCAATCACATTCACAATTTTGTGATGCCTTCATCACCATCCATTACCAAAACTTTTCCATCATCCCAAAGAGAAACCTTAAGCTATTATGCATTAACTCCCCACAACCCACCCACCTCCAGTCCCTGGTAACCTGTATTCTACTTCTGTCTCTATGAATTTGAATATTCTAGTTATAAGTGAAATCATACAATATCTGTATTTTTGTGTCTGATGTACTTCATTCTCCACGATGTCTTCAAGTTTTATCTGTATTGTAGCACGTATCAGAACTTCATTCCTTTTTATGGCTGAATATTTTATTGTATGCATATATCTCATTTCATTTATCCATTCATCTGCTGATGGCCATTTGCATTGCTTCTGCCTTTGGGCTATTGTAAATAATATTGTTGTAAATACTGGTGTGCAAATAACTATTCAAGCCCCCTCATATGATACTTCTGTAATTAACTTTTTGAGGAGCCACCAAACTGTTTTCAACAGCAGCTGCACCATTTTACATTCCCTCCAAAAATGTACAAATGTTCCTACTTCTCTGCATCCTCATTAGCAATGTTTATTTTCTGTTACATCTTCTGGCTTCTTCTGGTTTTTGTTTTCTGTCACTTGACTGTATCCAAATTTCCTCTCTTTATAAAGTCTCCAGAATACAAATTAAGACCCACCCTGCTTCAGTTTGGCCCCACCTTAATGACTAATAAATAGCAACTTCAAAGAATCCTATTTACAGTATGATTCACACCCAGAGGAATGTGGATTAAGATTAAGAACTTGTCTGTTGTTTGGTGTATATGATTTAATCTACCATAGCTTCTCAGAATTTTATACTTTTAGCTCTTATATTTAGGTTGTTCATCTATTTTGAGTTAATTTTTGCATGTGGTGTGAGGTAGGGACCCACTTTCATTCTTTTGCATGTGTATATCCAATTTTCCCAGCACCATTCATCGAGAAGTCTATTCTTTCCCCCATTGAGTGGACTTGGCAACCTAGACAAGGAATCAACTGGCCATAGATATTTGGGTAAATTAGAGTTTTTATAGAATAGATTTGTCTCAATTAACTTTTTCTTAGCTTATGTGGTAGAGAGAGATAGCAAGGATCTAAAGAACTGCCTTAAAACAGAGGAAATAATTACCTGGGGAAGCATTAGGGCAAGGGCTATCAAAGTTAAGCCAATGCTTAAAGCAATGGCAAGGGCGATGGACTAGCTAGGGCAGTGTTTCCAGGACTTCAAGTAGACTCAACAGTAAATAAAAAGAAAATGCATCCCTACCCAGGAATGAAAACCACTAATGAACTCTAACTTAAAAGTAAAGCCCTTCTAACTTCAGCATGGGTGAGGAACCCAAGATGGCCTACCATCTCCTTGCCATTTAAAAGGAAGCCTTAAGAGAACACATCCATCTTAACAGAACTCACACACCTACATAGAACAGATATTCACCAGTCCATTCAGCGGAGAGGGCTTTTGGCAAACCAAACGTAGTTGACTACAAAGAACAAGTACATGATCAAGGTGTACGAATTCACATAATACTCTTTTTATATTGATAAAGAGTAAACCAAGGGTCACCAGATGTAAATGAGAAACGTCAAAATGAGCAAATAGATAAATAATTCTAAAAGTGACAAATGATATATAGCAGAGTGATCTTTTAAAATCATCTTTAAGATTATAAAAAGATATTAAATGCATAAAAAAGAACTGAATGCTGTGAAAAATGAGTCAATAAGAAACAAGAAAATTGTTGAAATAAAAGTTAATAGAAAGCCTGAATAAGTATGACCAAGGATTGAATTATTCATCTGCTGTCATTATTGTAAATATGTCAATTTAAATAAAGTATAAAACAGGAAAAACTAAACTATAGTATTTAACAATGCAGAATGAGGTGGTATAAAGAAAAGAAAGGGAGGAGTGGCCAAGATGGTATTAGTGTAGGAAGCACACACTGCAAGCTCCCATAGCAAGGTGGATTGTGGACGGGGTCCTGCCCAGGGGTTTGTGCTGTGCACTCATGGAATGAGAAGCTTGGGACATCTATCTGCATGGATCAACGGCGTGGACAGAACAGTAGAGATTTGTGAGTGTTAAGCCTGCCGGTGGTGGTGGGCATGGATGGCTGAGCCCCGCGGTTAGGGAGAAAATAAAAATAAAACGGCAGTTGGAGCTGTGAGCGGGACGAGACAGTTTTATTTTCTAGGGATCTGTCTGCCTGGAGCCCCTTGGACCTTGGGTGAACAGAACAGCCGGAGCAAATCGGCACCTGGTGGACAGGAGGTATGATTCTGCTCGGGGGAGGGAGTTGATTTGCCTAGATGCCCAGGGATAAGCCCCGGGCAGCTGCAGAGCCAGGAAGAGGGGACACTCTCCAAAAGAGGAAGGGTTCTGGTGAAGGACAGGGAAGGGAATTTTTTTTTTTTTTTTTTGCCATCTATCTGGCTGCCTGGACCATCCCATAGCTTTGGGGAGTAGATAAGCTGACCTGAAACAGCATCAGGCTGAGAGGAGAGGCGAATCTGCAGTCAAACTGATTTACATAGCAACCTGGTGACGCTGGTGCTCGGCTCCAGAAGGGGCGAAATCGGCCGTCTTTAGCACTCTGCACTGACTAACATCAGAGCTACAGCTACCCTGGGGAGTCCAGGAAGTGGGACGTGATTGATTAATTTCCACGAGCCCAGCTAGGGTCCCTTCTGTAAGGGGGTTGGTCTAGAGGTGGAATTATTTTGGGTCCTGTATTTCTCAAAAAAAAGAAAAAAGGGAGAAGGTCACTTCAATAAATGAAAACTAAATTCTTTTTAATTTAGTTTAATAGCTAAAAGCTGTTTCAGGACCTGCATATAGAACCCTGTGGGGAAATTAATTGATAAACACAAGCAGGCAGAGAGGATCCATGTGAACCCTAGAGGAATCATTGACCCTCCTTAGCTCTGTTTGACTGCTTGCCTGTGTGGATCTTTGGTTTTTCTCTGTTTATTTCTGGTCTCTTGCTTTTCTTTCCTCTTTCCTCCCCGCTTTCTTTTTTCTTTCATTTTTTAAAATTAGGTGCTGCTAGCTTGTCGCTTCTTTACTGTGCTTCTTCTTCAGTAATTTCCCACTCGCTGTCTATATTGATTTTGTATTCCAAACTATTGCTTATCCTTCCGTCATCTTTCTGCCTTCTGCTTTCTGTTGTGGCTTTAAGATACAACATTTTTTCATAGGCCCACAACTTAAGGGTGTCAATTTCTATTCCATCTATTTTGTTTTCTTCTTCTTTTTTTTTTTTTAGTATTAACTTTTTCCTTTCAGCCCTTTCTTTACTATTTCTCTCCCTCTGCATAATTCTAGACTTCTAAATCACTATATATATACTTCTCCATTTGTTTTCCCAGTCCATTGTAGGAACCCCACTTTTTTTCCTATTACTCTACACTGCCTACCTGAGTTAAATATTCATCTCATTAAGTCTCATTTGGCCCTCTTCTAACTTTTATCAATATTACTATTATCCTTCTGCCTTCTTTACATCTTTTGATTCCTCTGGCCCTAATCTTTTGCCTTCAAGGGAACATAGAAAGAAGCAAGGAAATAAAATAAGAAGAAAATGTGCCAAAGAGAAAACTTAACTCACATGCAGAACCACCAGCTAAATAAAACTCTAGAGCATAGAAAAAAGCTAATTAACTGAACAAACCCATCAAGAGAATATGATGACCAGAGGGCAACAAAAAAATACTAATGACTTTGAGAAACAGGAAACATGGACCAGTCCAATGAACAAAATAAAAACATGGAAGCGATGCAGAACATCGAACAACTAATCAAAGCTATCCAAACAAATATCATGGACCAACTTAAAGAAGTGAAGGAAGAGATTAAGGATATAAAGAAGACACTGGGAGAACATACTAAAGAAATTGCAAACATGCCTAAAAAGGTAATGGATATGATGGTGAACAATGGCACAATCCAAGAAATGAAAAAGACACTGGATTCACATAACAGCAGATTTGAACAGGCAAAGGAAAGAATTAGTGATATGGAAGACAATACAGCTGAAATAAAAGAGATAGTAGAACAGATAGACAAAAAGATAGAAAAAATCCAGTATGGACTCAGGGAATTAACCGATAACACAAAATGCACAAACATATGCATTATGGGCATCCCAGAAGGAGAAGAGAAGGGAAAGGGAACAGAAGGAGTGTTGAAGGAAATAATGGCTGAAAACTTCCCAACCCTATTGAGAGAGATGGATGTGCAGATCCAGGAAGCACAGTGCACCCCAAATAGTATAAATCCCAACAGGCCAACTCCAAAACATATACTTGTCAAAATACTCAAGGCAGCAAGAGAAAAAAGAACCATCACATACAAGGGAAGCACAATAAGATTAAGTGCTGATTTCTCAGCTGAAACCATGGAAGCAAGAAGACAGTGGTATGACATAGTCAAAATACTAAAAGAAAAAAACTTCCAGCCAGGAACTCTCTACCCAGCAAAACTGGCATTCAAAAATGATGGAGAGTTCAAAATATTCACAGATAAACAGAAATTAAGAGAGTATGTCAATAAGAAACCAGCACTTCAAGAAATACTAAAGGAATCTCTACAAGTTGAAAGGAAAGAACAAGGTAGAGAGAGTTGGAGGAGAGTTTAAAAACAACCGAAAAGACAAAAAGAGAAACAAAACAACATATGACATACATTAACCCAAGAAAAAAATGGCTGAAGTAAGAAATTCGTTATGAGTAATAACACTGAATGTTAATGGATTAAATTCACCAATCAGAAGACACAGATTGGCAGAATGGATAAGAAAATATGATCCATCTATATGCTGTCTACAAGAAACCCACCTTCAACCCAGGGATTCAAGGAGGCTGAAAGTGAATGGCTGGAAAAGCATTTTACAAGCTAACAATAGCCAAAAAAGGGCAGGAGTAGCTATTCTAATATCAGACAAAATAGACTTTAAATGCAAAACTATTGTAATAGACAAAGATGGACACTACATATTAGTAAAAGGAGTAATCGCTCAAGAAGAGAAAACAATCATCAACATTTATGCACCTAATCGGGGTGCCTCAAAATACGTGCGGCAAACTCTGGAAAAACTGAAAGGAGAAATAAATGCCTCTACAATTATAGCAGGGAACTTCAACACACCACTATCATCATTAGACAGAATATCTAGACAGAGAATGAATAAAGAAACTAAGGCACTCAACAATACATTAGAAAACCTGGACTTAATAGACATATATAGAACACTACACCCAAATACAGCGGGATTTACATTCTTCTCAAGTGCACATGGAACATGCTCAAAAATAGACCACATGCTAGGCCACAGAACAACTCTCAGTGAGTTCAGAAAGATTGAGATTATACAAAGTAATTTCTCTGACCACAACGGAATGAAACTGGAAATCACTAAG
This sequence comes from Tolypeutes matacus, assembly GCA_026826555.1. Taxonomy (NCBI): domain Eukaryota; kingdom Metazoa; phylum Chordata; class Mammalia; order Cingulata; family Chlamyphoridae; genus Tolypeutes; species Tolypeutes matacus. The sequence continues at coordinate 61,897,848 of JAKSZT010053887.1, read as the reverse complement.
GGCCAGAGAAACAGGTTAGGCACAAGGATATGGAAGTTAAACAACACACTCTTAGACAAACAGTGGGTCAAAGAGGAAATCTCAAAAGAAATCAGTACTACCTTGAACTAATGAAAATAACAACACAACATATCAAAACCTATGGGATGCAGCGAAAGCAGTCCTGAGAGGGAAGTTCATAGCCATAAATTCATATATTAAAAAAGAAGAAAGAGCTAAAATTGAAGACCTAATTGCACACTTGGAGGAATTGGAAAAACAACAACAAACTAAAGCTAAAGGAAGTAGAAAGAAGGAAATAACAAAGATTAGAGCAGAACTAAATGAAATAGAGAATAAGAAAGCACTGGAAACAATAAACAAAATCAAAAGCTGGTTCTTCAAGAATATCAATAAAATTGACAAACTCTTAGCCAGACTAACAACAACAAAAAAAGAGAGAACAGATGCAAATACATAAAATAAGGAATGAGCAAGGGGATATCACTACTACCCCACAAAAATAAAGAGTATCATAAAAGGATACTTTGAAAAATTATATGCCAACAAGAATGATAATTTAGAGGAAATGGACGAGTTTCTAGAAACCCACAAATAGCCTACATTGATGAAAGAAGAAATAGATGAACTCAACAGTCCAATTACAAGTAAAGAGATAGACTCAGTCATCAAAAACCTCCCAACTAAGAAGAGCCCAGGACCAGATGGCTTCACAGCTGAATTCTACCAAACATTTCGGAAAGAGCTAACACCAATTCTACTTAAGCTCTTCCAAAAAATAGAAGTAGAAGGAATATTGCCTAACTCATTCTATGAAGCCAACATTACCCTAATACCAAAACCAAATAAAGATACCACAAGAAAGGAAAATTACAGACCAATTTCTCTAATGAACCTAGATGCTAAAATCTTCAACAAAATACTTGCTAATCGCATTCAACAACGTATCAAAAGGATTATACACCATGACCAAGTGGGTTTCATCCCGAGTATGCAAGGATGGTTCAATATAAGAAAATCAATCAATGTAATACACCACATAAACAGATTGAAAGAAAAAAATCACATGATCATCTCTATAGATGCAGAAAAAGCATTAGACAAAATACAGCACTCTTTCCTCATAAAAACACTACAAAAGATAGGAATAGATGGAAACTTTCTGAATATGATAAAGGGTATATTTGAAAAACCCAAAGCTAACATCATTTTCAACGATAAAATCCTAAAAGCCTTCCCTCTGAGATCGGGAACCAGCAAGGATGCCCACTACCACCACTCCTATTTAACATTGTCTTAGAAGTACTTGTGCAAGCACTGAGACAAGAAAAGGACATAAAAGGCATCCAGATTGGAAAAGAAGAAGTAAAAATTTCATTATTTGCAGATGACATGATCCTATACATAGAAAGCCCTGAGAAATCGACAACAAGACTTCTAGAACTTATAAAGGAGTTCAGTAATGTTGCAGGCTATAAGATCAGTGCTCAAAAATCAGTAGCATTTCTATACACCAATAACAAGCAAACTGAGGAGGAAATCAGGAAAAAAATACCATTTACAATAGCAACTAAAAGAATCAAATACCTAGGAATAAATTTAACTAAGGATGTAAAGGACTTATATACAGAAAACTACACAACACTGTTAAAGGAAATCAAAGAAGACTTAAATAAATGGAAAAATATTCCCTGTTCATGGATAGGAAGACTAAACATCATCAAGATGTCTATCCTACCCAAACTAATCTACAAATTTAATGCAATCCCAATAAAAGTCAACACTGTATTTTTTAAGGAACTGGAAAAACTAACCACAAAATATATTTGGAGAGGCAAGAGGCCCTGAATTACCAAAGACATATTGAAAAAGAAAAATGAAGTTGGAGGTATCACACTTCCTGACTTTAAAACATACTACAAAGCTACAGTGATCAAAACTGCTTGGTATTGGCACAAGGATAGATCTACTGACCAATGGAACCGAATTGAGAGTTCTGATATAGATCCTCACATATACGGTTATCTGATATTTGACAAGACCACGAAGCCCACTCAGTTGGAAGAGAATGGCCTCTTTAACAAGTGGTGCTTGGAGAACTGGATATCCATATCCAAAAGAATGGGAGAAGAATACCATCTCACACCTTATACAAAAATCAACTCAAGATGGATCAAAGATCTAAATATAAGAGCCAAAACCATAAAGACCTTGGAAGATAATGTAGGGAAGCATCTACAGGACCTTGTAATAGGAAATGGTTTCATGAACTCCACAGCCAAAGCACAAAATTAAAAACTTCTGCACCTCAAAGGATGTTATTAAGAAAATAAAAAGGCAGCCTACCCAATGGGAGAAAATATTTGGCAACCATATATCTGAAAGGAGCCTAATATCCTGCATATATAAAGAAATCCTATACCTCGAAAATAAAAAGACAAACAACCCATTTAAAAAATGGGCAAGTGACCTGAAAAGACACTTCTCCAAGGAAGAAATACAAATGGCTAAAAAGCACATGAAAAAATGCTCAACATCGCTTGCTATCAGGGAAATGCAAATCAAAACTACAATGAGATACCATCTTACACCCATCAGAATGGCAACTATTAAAAAAACAGCAGACACTAAATGTTGGGGAGGATGTGGAGGAATAGGAACCCTCATCCACTGCTGGTGGGACTGTGGTATGGTCCAGCCACTGTGGAGGCCAGTTTGGCAGTTCCTCAGAAAACTAGCAATAGATCTTCCATATGATCCAGCAATTCCACTGCTGGGTATATACCCAGAAGAACTGAAAGCAAAGACACAAACAGACATATGCACACCAATGTTCATAGCGGCATTGTTCACCATTGCCAAAAGTTGGAATCAGCCCTGGTGCCCATCAACAGATGAATGAATAAGCAAAATGTGGTACATACATACAATGGAATATTACTCAGCTGTAAGAAGGAATAAAGTGCTAACACATGGAATAACGTGGATGAATTTTGAAGACCTTATGTTGAGTGAAGCAAGCCAGGCACTGAAGGATGAACAGTATATGACTTCACTGATTTGAACTAAGGAAAGTGAGCAGTCTCTGAGAACCATAGCCTGAAAAATAGGTTACAAGGAAGAGAAAGAAAAGAACAGGCTTTGAGCCATCACCCATATGGACATAATTTATGGTAAAGGAATAGAATATAGTTGCATATTGAAGAATAGGACAGATGGGTAGTGATATTAATGGGTTTGGTGGTGCAGTGTTGAGAGGTGGGTAGATTAGGAAGGGCAGGTTCAAATACCCAGGGCATGTAACTATGAATCTTGATATTCCATGAGTTAAGACAGGGGAGTGTCATATGCCCCAGGTGGGTGGGGAGGAAGGAACAGTTAAGATCTAATGGGGTATTTAGTGGTCATGGGAAAGGTTTTTCATTACCTTACAGTAATGGACACAGGACATAGTAAATATCATCAAAACTTATTAAACTGTATCATCTAAATTGTAAACTATACTGTAAATCATTGACAATGTTTAGTTGCTATATTTTGCTATCTGTATAACAGTTATAACAATGCTAACATCCAAAAAAAGGGGGGGGGGAGTTAATATGGGGTGTGGAAGGGGGGTGGTTTGGTACCTGGGAGTCTCTGGTACTCCGTGTGCGACTTTGCTGTGACCTAAAACTTCTTTGAAAATTAAATGAAAAATTGGGAGACAATGGGGATTGAGAGGGGGAAGGTGTCACGGCACACCGGACATCCGATAACACAGTGATAAAAGGAAAAAAAGAATATATATATATATATATATTTTTTTAAGGCATTTCTTTTGCTTTTTTCCCTATTTTTTTAATGTCCCAATCCACTAATTATATTTTATTTTGTTTGTGTTTTTTGTTTGATTGTTTGTTTGTTTGTTTAGTTGCTGTTTTTTTTCTCCCTGAGTTTCCTTATGTTTGTCTCTTGCATGTAAGCTTATCATTGTTGTTTCTTTTTCCTATTAAGTACATTTGATTATTTTATGGACTACATGTTCATGGAAGATTTAGATCACAGAAGGGTTACAATGGGTACTGCAGGGGATTATTGGTGGGGGTTGTCCGGGAGGGGGGACTCATGGGAGTAAGTTCATCCAAATATACATGAAAGATATACAAAATTGTTCAAAAGATCAAAGGATGGGGCATGGTCATGATGGGTGGACAATCACACAATAAATGAGGGAATTTGAATTCCTAGCCTGGAGAGCTCTGCCACATTCTCCAAGAGAGCAGCAACAGTCCTCTGAGTGCAGGGACAGTGTCCATCAAAAGAGGATGGCCCACTGATAAGTTCTTTTTATTGATGACTACCCTTATGAGTCTTTGCTCTTGTAACTGAAACTTAGCTTACTGTTATGGGGTGCCTAAGGGTTGCCACCTGAGACCTCCTTGTTGCTCAAATGTGGCCTCTCTCTAAGCCAAACTCAGCATATGAATGCATTACCTTCCCCCCAACGTGGGACATGACTCCCAGGGATGAGCCTCCCTGGCAACGAGGGATTAATACCAAGTGCCAACTGGCAACACAACTGGAAAAAGACTTTGAATAAAAGGGGGAAAAGGTAAAGACAAATGAGTTCAAGTGGCTAAGAGACTTCAAAGAGAGTCGGGAGGTCATCCCAGAGGTAACGCTTACGCACACCTCAGTAGGAGCTCATAGAACATCAAAGTGCATATCACCCCACACAGAGGGGCTCCGGAGAGCTCTGGAGACAACCAGGTCCTATATAAGGGAGGATAGCCCCAGAGACTGACGCCTTATCAGTGGGCTCTATTTTGGAATCTATGCTCTTGAGAGTGACAGAATTGGACTCAAATAAGTCCTCCCTGCACATGGTTCATCAGTCTCTTCTATTCAAACCTATATGTGATGCTGGAGTTTTTAGGTATACTTCCAGAGACTGGAGCCTCTGGCCTACCTATGTGCCAAGTATGCGTGGAATCTCGGTGGAGCTGCAACTTCTACCCTACAGCTCAATAGACTCATCCAAGTCACCTGGCAAGGAGACAACAATGGATAACGGCCATCCCAGGGAATGGAGAGGGCCTGCATCTGCAGGCAGGATCATTCCACCCACCATATCCATGGGATATAAGCCCTCTCTCACTTGGAGGTGGAGTGGACATCACCATCCCAGTCCCCTCAGGATTGGGGGAAGAACTATGGACTAGAATGGACTTGATGGTATTCTGTTGTACACATATGGTGATTCTAGCAATGGAAGAAATTATAACAGTGAGGTGGAGCCAGTGGCCACTGGACAGTTTCGGGGCAGGGAGGGATGTGCAGTTGAAATACAGGGGCTTTTTTTGGGATTTGGAGGTTGTCCTGAGTGCCGTTGTGGCAACGGATGTAGGCCATTTTAAATCAGCACACACCATTCAGAACTGTGTGGGAGAGAGTGTGGTCTACGATGTGAACTGTGGTCTCTGGTTGATGGCAAGGCCCCAGGATGTGTAAGTCCATTGAGGGTGATGGGCCACACTTGTGGGAGATGTTTGTGCAGGATGTGGTGGGAGGTGTGGGAGGTGGGGAACATGGGAATCCCGATAGGTTCTGTGTAATATTTTAGGTAATCTAAGCACCTCTTAAAAAAAAAATATATATATATATATATATATATATGTAACATTTTTGCAAGCAAATGCACATATATGCATATATATTTATATATCATTTTACAAATATTGGTATGTCTTGTGAAAATTTTGATTTTTACCCACAATAAAAAAATAAATAAAAAGAAAAGCAAGGAAATGATTATCTAACTTTCAAAGGAATGAGGGTGGTTAGTAATTGTGAGAGACCATAAAGAGTCCCGCTGGGAACTGAAAATATTTTATTTGGGGACATTATAATGGTTACACAGGTGTTTGCTTTGTTATAAATAGATGCACTGTCAAAAAAGAAAAAAATGATTGAGTTAATTATCTGAAAGATAAAATGGAGCAAATCAACTAATGGTTTTTTTTATAGTTCCCTTATTAAGTAAGCCTGCCTACTGCAGTCTCATAGCACATGTTTCTTTTGATTTTATGCTTGGGGCAACTTTAGAAATTGGCAGAGCATTATAACCGATAACAAAAGAGGGACAAAGAGCACTATGATCCTGTTAGACCAAGGAAAGGAGCCAGAGAACAGAGAGAGCAAAAAGTTTTCAACTCACTTGACACTTTCATTGGTATTCTGATTGATTTGGGGACCACACATGGGCCAAGGAAGAAAGAATTTTGTGATCACTTACTAATATCTACTATTATTAGGCACTTGTCATCTTTATCCTAAATTATAATTCCCAGGAAACAGACTAACTCCAAATAGGACCAACTGAAAGAAAAGGTTGGGGAGACAATTTATCAGTTTGCGGCTGGGTGTGAATTGAAGCCCCAAATGCTGAGATATTAACAACTTTACCTGTATTTTACTTTCTAAATAAAAATAGGGTGTGTACTTTGTGTGTGTGTGTCTGTGTGTGTGTGTACTGGGTGGAATGGGTGGAATGTGTGGTAGAGGGTGATTACTCAGTAATAGGAAATCATTAAGTACCTATTCAGCAGAGAAGAGAGGATGTCAAATTGAATTGGAACACACAGTTTTCTTAGCATGATCTTTTTACGTTTGTATTAAAACAGTTCTACTGACTTAAGATTCATTTGAGAACAAAATTGAAACTTTTGAAAATGATACCAACTTGGAATCAGAAGCTTTGGTTTCTAATTTCAGTTTTGTCACTAGTTAGGTGTATGGGTTTGTGCAAATCAGTTTCTTCTCTGGACCTCTGCTTCTTTATCCATCAAATGAGCAGCTAGGACAAGATTGTCTAGACATTCCCTTCTAGTTCTAATAGTCTATAATTCTATGGTGGCGACAGATTAAGTGGGAAAACCATGAGCATCAATGTCAGATTCCGGGACCCAGAGTATATTACTTAGCATCCCTGAGCCTCTATTTCCTCTTTTGTAAAATGGCGTGATAATATCTACATCATTTGATTATGAAAGTTAAACAGACATGAAATTTTCAACAGTTCAGCCTGGTGCCTGGAATTTAATGAGTTTCCAAAAGTAGTAATTTGCAATTAGGATTATGTCTAAAGACTGGGGCTGTCTGCATGAAATTATCTTATCTAGCACAGGTTCCAGGCATCTCCCATTCTTCTTGTCTCAGAACAATTAGTGTCTGGGTCAGTCATTTGGTAACTTTTCATGTGGCATCTCTTCTATTTTTCTCTTAAATATTACATCAATGTTACATAACACTGTAATATTTATAGTGGCTATTTACCTATCCCTGACTATGTGCCAGACCCCATGCTAGGTAACTGCACAGCATCCTCAGCAGCAATGTGAGATGGGTCAGGGCTGGGTCATATTTCATTAAATACTCACAGCACCAACACAGCACCTTGAACACTGCAGACACTCGTTACATAGGTTTTTGATTGACTGAAGTGTGGCAGTGAGTCCCTTCCCCCTCTCTCTAATGTATATAGTTGTTTGATTTATAAGAAATTTCTGTACCTGCTTGTGGTCAGCTATTGAATTTATGTTTGACAAGAAAACCATAGAGTTTGGCAACTCTGCAGTGATAGGTGATGTGTGATTCATTTGGGGTGGGGGTGTGGGGGGCAGAATAGACATTTTCTATTCAGACGTTGAATACATGGGCCTTATGGTTAGTTAATCATGTCTATAGAAATGCATGACTGAGCAGACAGATTCAAAGGTAGGAGACTTTAATCCAAATTACTCCATTGTGTGTTCCCAGATATCATCTTGCTGCCCATTGGTAATATTTTCTATAGCCATTGCTGAAATGTATGAGATGAATACAGTCAGGTATTTGTTCATCTTAAGAGAAACTCTACAATGCAGGGAAATAGTGGATAACACAGATCCAGGACACTGTGACCCTTCAAAGCAGCCAGAATATCCCCCCACTAAGTCACACCTTCTGTATCAAGAGGGTGCTACCTAGATTGGCACACAGTGAGACACTCATTAAACCACACCCTTCTCAAAAGAAGCTCCAAGTCAGGAATTAAAATTGGTTCTGGAAACTTCTCAGCAACAGGGTGGGCAGGGTGAGAGTTGCAGACGTTACAGGGAGCCACCGTCACAGACTCGGCTCTCAATGCTCACCCCCAGCAGACTGGCTTGGGCGGGTCCTCCTCAAGTAATTACTCTTGGTCTCAAGTTACCCCAGGTTCCCAGTGGATGTTTTTCTTCACTTCCCCTACACAATCACTTGAGTCTAAGCAGTGGTGGGGGGTGGCGAAGTAGTATGGTAGGCACTAAACAACTCCTACTTCACCAGTGGGAGAAATGGCCCTTGTAAATCCTTTAAAAACACCTACCAAGTCCTTCAGAGGAAGAGGCAGCGAGTGACATGAATAAGATTATTGTAATGGAGCAAAATGTGTGACCCGTCAGGATTCTGTTAAATCCAGCAGAAGGGAATGCTACAGTTAACCCATACCCCTAGGGAGCACTAACCCTGAAGCAGACTTATTAATTAGGGCTTCTGAGTGGCACAGAAAAAAAGAAAAAAAAAAACAAAACGGGGACTTTTTTAGTTACCAAGACAGAACTCCATTCTAACCTATTCCTTTCCATGGGGACAACAGTAGCTTAAAAAAAAAAAAAAAGTTTGAGTTACATACTCACAAGGTTCCTGTTATGCCAAAAAGCATTTTCAATTCAAAAACAGGGGGAAAATGTTTTAAAAATGAATCAGTAGGTGGAGCTCTTTCTTTTTATTTATTTTTCAATGCAAGGTCCAGTTTTTAGTGAGGGACACGGGGCTTTTGAATGAAAAAAAAAATAGGCATTTTAAAAATGAAAACACATATACGATGTGCTTTCCTAATTGAAAAGGGTATATTGTGAAATCATTACTGTCACAGAACATTTGCGTTGCATGTGAATGCTTAAGCAAAGAAAATATATAAACCTAAATTGACTTTAGCAATTTGAAAGTGATAGTGGACATCTGTGTTCAATAACTTCTTGCTGGTAACTGGTGTTTAATATTTCATGTCAAATCAAGAAGAGTGATAGAAGGTTTTTGAACACAGAGCTCGTTGGCATTTTTGCAGCACAGCCTGCCCTTTGTCATACTCACCATAAAGAAACCTGTAGTGAGGGTTGAAGCTGCACCAGAGTGACTCCTTTTTTGGACCATATATAAACTTCTAGAATACACTGTCTTTATTTTCCTTTAGAAAGATGTCTATAAGAAAAACAGGTTAAAAGACTTCTAAAGCTCATTATTTATTTAAGGGAAAAGGATGTGTGTGTGTGTGTGTGTGTGTGTGTATAGCAGAGAGGGAGCTCTTGGAAGAAATTACAGCAGAATAAATCATCTAGAACAAATCCTACCTTTGTTTTTTCTTCAATCCTGATTCTTTCTTAGTTGGTGTGGAGTGATGTTTAGGAGCTTGGTTGCCAATAGAAACATACCTTCCTAAGACTCCCAATGAAGTATATCTAAGATAGTATTGGTCTAGGTAGTTGGCGCTGGGTAGGTGGGATTGGAGAAGAGGGCAGAAGAGGCTTTTAAATAACTTTATAATTCCTTTTTCCACATCATCTTAAAAAGGCAATCTTGATGCTAAATGCACATCGTTAGCAATAACTATGATAGAAGGAAGAACTGAGCGGGCAGAATTTTCCTCTGATCTAATCACAGGATTAGCATTTAGTCCTGAAAATGGCCACATTGACTGTCTAGAAGATGTTGAGGTCAAGCTCACCTCAACATCTTCTTTCATTCAATTCTCAAACACAGAGTCTCGGCCCTCAGAGCTGCTTTGAGGGGTATATAATGAAAGGAAAATAAGAAGGCCCATAGAGTTTGAGATACTCTAGAAATCTAGGCACCATTTATGTTCATGTTGAAAAAACAGAGACAGTATATCTGAGCAAAGGCGTGTCCCCCTTACCTCTCCTAGTACTAATGTGATCCTAGAATGATCAGATCCATATGCAGGTATATAAGTTTTTCTTCATTCTAGAGTAACTGATACTGGTGGCAGAAAAGCAAGATGCCAAAAGAATCCAAAAGCTGGAGTAACTTGCCTGTGTGCTTAAATTCATCTAACTTAGCATCAAGAATGGAAAGAAATAGGCAAGCAAGTGGTTGATTTTATTTTCTCATTTTTTAATTAGAGAAGTTGTAGGTTTACACAAAGTTTGGTACCTTTCTTACAATTGATGAAACCTTTTTATTATAATTATACTATTAACTATAATCCATAGTTTACATTAGGTTTCTTTCTTTGTATTGTATAGCTGTATGGTTTTTTTTAATTTTTATTCTGATAACATAGATATAACCTAAAGTTTCCCATTTTTAACCACTTTCAAATATACAATTCAGTGGTGTTTATTACAGTCACAGTGCTGTGACCCCATCACCACCATCTATTGCCAAAACATATCCATCACTCCAAAGAGAAGCTGTATACTAATCAAGAATTAACTTCCCACTCCCTACCTACACCCCGGTCCCAGTAACCTGTATTCTAGTTTCTGGCTCTATGAATTTGCATCTTCCAATTATTTCCTATTAGTGAAATCACATAATATTTGTCTTTTTGGGTCTGGCTTATTTCATTCATTGTGATGCCTTCAAGGTTCATCTATGTTGTAGCATGCATCAAAACTTCATTCTTTTTTAACAGATGAATAATATTTAATTGTATGTATATGCCACATTTTATTTATTCATCTGTTGATACACACTTGGGCTGCTTCCATCTTTTGACAATTGTGAATAATGCCATTATGAACTCTGGTTTGTAAATATCTTTTTGAGTCTCTGCTTTCAATTATTTTGGGTATATAGGTAGAAACAGGATTGTCGAATCATATGGTAATTCTATATTTAACTTTCTGAGGAACTGCCAAACTGTTTTCCACAGAGGCTGCACCATTTTACATTTCCACCAGCAATGGATGAGTGTGCCTATGTCTCCACATCCTCTCCAATACTTGTTCCGTTTTTTAAATAGTAGTCATTCTAGTTGGTATGAAATGATATCTGCTTGTGGTTTTGATTTGCATTTCCCTAATTTTCCTAATGGTTAATGATGGTGGGTGTTGGTTTTTTTTTTTAATTGAAAATTCTCTGCAAGAGGCAACGGTGTAGGAGAAAACAGAATAGATGAAAGAGTAGGGAAATGCTCAGTGATATGAAAGATTCTAATGGTAAATCAGGCTAATTGTGCATCCAGAAATGTGTATCTTCAGGCAGCAGGTAGGTAACTTGACATAAAGAAACACATGGAGAGGGCATAAAGAACTTCCTTTGCTTCAAAGTAACAATACCCAATAATATGATATTTTACATTATGCTTTACAAAATTACAATCATTTTCTCATGTGAACCACATGATACTCCGGTGGGGTAAGTAGCGCAAGCTACTTTAGGTTATATCTATGTTATCAGAATAAAATTAAAATAAAAATTAAAAAAACCATACAGCTATACAATACAAAGAAGTGGTTTAAAAATGAATTGTGCCCAAGATTACTCAGGAATTTAGTGGGCACGTTTGTCTAAAAAGCCAAACAACATGGATAGGGCTCAAGTCAGAGGCCTCAGAGGACACAGCCCAATTGCCTATCCCTCAATCTCTTAAGTCAGGAAAGCAGAGTTGTGCACCAGACGTGGACATTCGATATGCAGCATGCAGGAGTCTAGGCTGATCTCGCTGGCAGATGTTAAAACAATAGAAAAATGCAGATAACGTACATGGGGAAATGTAGCCTTCTCTTTCTACAGCTGCCAGGGTGATCTGCCTTGGGGCTCAGTCTGTTTCCCATATAGTCCTTAAGTAAAATCCCAGCCACCATGGCTAGTTAAAAGGGTGAAACAAAAAAGATGCCATCATCAAATGTTTCCCATGAAGGGTGTGTTTATTAGTCATCAGTCTTAGATGTCACCATTCAATGGTAAGGGCCACATTTGCAGTAACCATCGGCCTCTTCATTTTCTCCAGGTTGGACAATTTAAACACATCTATAAGCATCCATTTGTGAGCCATTGTAGCTTTTTGCCAAGTTATTGTGGCACTGAAGCCAGGAGTATGAACATAACTTTATGGTACAACTAGAGAAAATGATCTTTCCAGCAACATATCAAAAAGCCCCATTTGCCTCTTCAGCATCAAAGAGGATCTAATGCCTCAGTCACAGAACACCATCATTCAGAAAACTGCTTCTCATTATATTGGGACCCTGGTTGAGCTGCCTAATTACAAACCAGCATCATCTGCTGCATGTAAAAGAGAGCTGTTTCTTAATTGTTAGTTCCCGTTACCTATTTTATTAATAATCAATTGTGTTGTTTTTCGATTTTAGACACTAAATGTCTTTTAAATCAAAATGAAATGTGTCCTTGGCAACTTCTGACTCAAGCATTTGGTTCTCCATAAATCCTGGAAATGACACAACGTGAACTTCGTTTCTGGCACACCTCTTCAAAAATCAGAGTTATGCAAAGGGGCGGGGGGCACTTAAAAACCAGGAACCCTATCCTTCAAAGCCTTCCCATGTTCTAGGAAGTAGTGGCATGGTGAAAGTGACAAGAATAAAGCTGCTTAATCAAGTAGAATTGAGTGTGTGTTTGTGTATGTGTGTGTGTATGTGTGTACACCGGAGTAGGTCAAAGGTGCAGTCTTAAGCAATAATTTCCTGAAGGCCAACATTCTTCCCATTTGTATACACTTTCAGGATAATTCACTATTTTCATTTCCAATTATATTAGAATCATTATTCTCACCTTCTCTGTCCTACCTAGTTTTCAACCAATTTTGAAATTATAAATTTTTCTTCTCCAATATGTTCTGTCACCTAATTAAAAAACAAGGTTATTTTTTTTTTAATTCATTTTTCCCTGATTCCCACTCTTCCCTGTCACCACCAACACAAAGTAATCAGGCATCCTATTTAACTGGCCCATTGCAATATTCAAAGTTCCCTCACATTTGACTCTTTTAATAATCCCATCAGATAGATAAGAAAGCTAGTCTCCCCAATTTAAAGAGAAGGACCTAAAAGCTACTGTATATTGAACAGTACCCTGTGCCAGAAGCTGTGGGCACTGCTTATTTCTTAGAATCCTCACAAAACAGCAGATGGATATTGGAATCTTTGTTTGAAAGATGAAGAAGCAGGTTTAAAAGACAACAAAGCTAAAAAAGCAGTGAAGCCAAGAATCAAAGCTAAATCTAATTCCCCAAGGCTGGGCGTCACCACTTTGCTCTCCTATTCCTGGGTCTGCTGCAGTAATGTATTGCTTTTACAAGTCCCTAGAAGTAACATCACAAACTTTTTCCTGATGAACATGTTTTTTTTATTTCTCTGGATTCTTCTGAAGTCTACCATGGGAGAGACAAGAGCAGGTCATGCAGGTCACTAACCGAGAGAGGGCTCTGGCAACGCCACATATTGAAAAAAGGAAGACAAGGCCACAAGAGCCAACTTGGAGAAAGAGATCAATTGGTCGATGGGTTCTGTTTAGGTGGGGATTTTGTTCTGTATTCTGTTCTTTCCTGAAAAGAACACAATGCAAGTACATGTTATCATAATGTAAGAATAGATAGAGGAGTATCCCATATGAGCTAAACGCTGTTTCTCATGATGGCATTATCTACCATTTTTCCCTCACACGTGGAAAGACTCCTATGAGAGGCAAGATGGAGCCCAAACAGAGTAAAGACAGGTACTCTTTGTTACTAGGAACCCAAAACAATGGGCCCATCATCTGTACTTTAAACAAACTTGCTTACTTTTCATTTAGTCCATTCAATTGGATCCTGCTTTTCCTTCCCAGATCTGATTACAGATCCACAAGCTATTGTTTAAAGGTATGTTTCACCAAGTGTACCCCTTCCTCCACTTTGCAGAAGTAGGATTGCATCTGGCAATCCTGAGAAGTAGAATATCCTCATAGCAGAGGATATTCACAGCTTCAAATAAGGCTGGATACCTGTCCACCAGCTGCTTCTGCCAGTTCCTTCTTTCTTTTAATTTAACAGAAATTTGTTTTAGAATTCAGATGTGAAAGCTTAGAGCAGAAGCCAAGTCCTCTTGAAAGAGTAAAGATAGCTTTATCATTCCTGGAGTGATAGAAAGTGATGCTAATAAAATTTTAGCACTTTTGTTGATATGAATTTTGGAGGGAATTTTAGAAAGAATTATTGTAAAAAAGAGAGAGAGAATCAAATGGCATAGCTGCTGAACTTTTAATGAGTAACTCTCCGGTGGTTTGATATTTTAGCATTTAGTGTATTATTACTTATGCATATGGCTTCCTCATTAAACTGAGAGTTTTTCTTAAAAATCAACTTTATTGAGCTATGATTTATATTCAGTAACAGGTAGATGTATACACCTGTGTAACTACACTGCAAATACATACACTCTTACAAACATCACCACAATCAAGACTTAAAATATTTCTATCATCCCAAGATATTTTCTTGTGCTCCTTCCCTACACCCTCCCCCGCCCCAATCCTTGGCAACCACTGATCTGATTTCTATCACTGTGAATTAGAGTTTCATATAAAATGAATCATACTGCACCATTCTTTGTTTGTGACATCTTTTACTCAGCCTAATGGTTTACAGATTTATCCACATTGTTGCATATATCAGGAAGTTGTTCGTTTTAATTGCTCAAGAATATTCATTGCATGGAAGAACCACAATCACCAAAACCAGTGTTGGACACTGGTTTGCTCCCAGTTGTAGGTTAAAACTACTATGACAGGCTTTTGTGTGGACCTATATTTTATTTCTCTTAGGTTACTTACTAGGGTGGAAGTGCTGAGTCATAATAGTAAGTGTATATTTACCTTTATAAGAAACTACACAGACAGTTTCCAAAGGGTTGTACCATTTGACATTTTACATTCCTGTCAGCAACACAAAGCATCACCTGGAGTTGTCTTAATTTTAGCCATTTGATTGGGTATGTAATAATAGGTCATTGTGGTTTAAATTTGCATTACATGAAAATATGAGCATTTAAATGAGTGTTTTTTTCATGAACTTACCACCATTCGTATGTCATCCTTGGTAAAATGCCTGTTAAAATCTTTTACTATTTTTAATTGAGTTTATTTTCTTATTGAGTTTTAAGAATTCTTTATGTATCTTGGACATATGCCCTTTTGAGATACATGTGTGTTGAGCATTTTCGGTCAGCCCATGGCTTCCCTTTCATTTTCTTAATGGTGACTTGCAAACACCAGAAGGAAGTTTTAAATTTTGATAAAGTCCAAATTATCAACTTTTTATTTTATAGTTTGTGTTTTTTGTGTCCTAAGAAACCTTTGCCTTCTCTAAGGTCACAAGGATTTGCTTTTATGTTTTCTTCTATAAAATTTTTATAATTTTAGATTTTATATTTAAATCTATGGTCCATTTTGAAGTAATTGTGTGTGGTTGAGTTAAGGGGTGAGGTTACTTTTGTTTTTTTCCTTACTGATATCCATTTTCTTGCACCTTTTGTTAAAATGACTAACCTTTTCCACTGAATTACTTTGGCCCCTTTGTCAAAATTCAGTTGACCATATATGTCTGGGCCTAGTTCTAGATACTTTATTCTGTTTCATTTGAACTTATTTTCTACTCTTACACCAATATCATGTTGTCTTGATTACTATAGTTTTATAAAAAGTAAATCTTGGAATCAGATAGTGTAAGTCCTCTAATATTGTTCTTTTTTTCAATACTGGTTTAGCTATGCTAGATCCTGTGATTTTCATTATAAATTTAGAAATAGCGTGTTAATTTCCATTAAAATAAAAACTCACTGTGATTTTATTTGGAGTCTATTGTCTCTATACATTAATTTGAAAAAATATTGAGTCTTCTATGAATGATGTAATTGTTCAGTTTTAAGTAGGTATCTAATTTCTTTCAAAAATGTTTATTTTAGAGTACAGATTTTACCCATATTTTGTTACATTTACCCCTATGAATTTATGTAAATGCTATTTTATTTCAATTTCATTTGTTTTTCACTAGTATCTAGAAATATAATTAAATTTTGGTATGTTGATGTTATTTCTTGTAGCATTGCTAAACTCACTTACAAGTTCTAGAAGCAGTTTTGTGGATTGCTTTGATTCTCTAGATTTATGAATATGGCTCCTAAGATGGTTAGACTCATGTATCAACTTGGCCAGGTAATGGTGCCTAGCTGTTTGGTCAAGCAAGTACTGGCCTAATTGTTATAGTGATGACATTTCATGCACTTAAGTCATCAGTAAGTTGATTGCATCTATTGCTGATTACATCTACAATCAATTGAGGAGATTGCCTTCAGCAATGAGACATGTCTTATCTAATTAGTTGGAGAATTTAAAAGAAGTGATGATTTTAGAAATCAGAAGAAAGAATTTCCATCTCTAGTTCAGCCAGGCAACTTCTCCTGGAGAATTCATTGAAAACCTTCATCTGAGTTCCCAGCTTGCAACCTGTGCTACGGAATTTGGACTTGCACATCCTAACAGCTGTGTGAGACAATTTGTATAAAGATCTCATACTATTTACAGATATCTCCTTTTGGTTCTGTTTTCCTAGAAAACCCAGACAAATACAGCTATAAAGCTTTGGAACAAGGAGTGGTTCTTGAGAGAGAGAATCATAAGGATGAGATTTCTGAATTGGTTCTTGGGTTTTTGGAATTGGTTCTCTATTCTGATTAGATTCAAAGGCAGTGATGACTATTTCCAACATGCAAGATGGCACTGATAGTCCATGGTGTGAGCTAGTAATAGAGATATGCAAAATATCACCCCTGGATATGGCTACTCACATCATGTAAGAAGCATTTGTGTGTCAGAGGATGGGAAATAAATCCAATAAAAATACTGGAGCCTTCCACCCAGTGAAAGTTTCAGATGCCCAGTGGTGTGGTACATGTGCTGATATCCATTCTAAAGCAAAGGATAAGCTGTTGCATCTGGAACCTCCTATGACAGAAAAAGAGGCACAATGCCAAGTTAGCCTCTTTGCATTTTAAAGACAATGCATTCCCCATTTGGATGTGCTACTGTGGTCTGTTTACTGAATGTCCAGAAAAGCTGCTAGTTTTGAGTGGGGACAAGAAAAAGAAGAGGCTCTGTGACAGGTCCAGGCTGCTGTGCAAACTGCTCTGCCTCTTTGGCCACATGATTCAAAAGATCCAATGGTGCTGGAAGTGTCAGTGACAAATAGAGATGCTGTCTGGAGATGTTGGCAGGCCTCTATAGGAGAATCACAATGCAGACCCTTAGGATTTTAGAGCAAAGCCCTGCCATCCTCTACAGATAACTACTCTCCTTTTGAGAAACAGTTTTTGGCCTGTTAGTGGGTCTTAGTAGAGACTGAATACTTAACCATGGGCCATCAAGTTACCATGAGACCTGAGTTGCCTAACATGAGCTGGGTTTTATCTGACCCACCAAACCATAAAGTTGGGCATGCACAACAGTACTCCATCATCAAATGGAAATGATATATTCAAGACAGGGATCCAGAAGGTCATGAAGGCACAAGTAAGTTACATGAGAAAAGACCCAAATGCCCAGGGCCCCACTCTTGCCACATTACCTTCTCTTTCTCAGTCCACAGCTACGGCTGCTTAGGAATTTCCTTACAATCAGTTGACGAAGGAAGAGAAAACTTCAGCCTGGTTTACAACTGGTCCTGCATGATATGCAGGTACCACCTGAAAATGGACAGCTGCAGCACTGTAGCCCCTTTCTGTGATGTCCTTAAAGGGAAGTAGTGAGGGGAAATCCTCCCAGTGGGCAGAATCTTGAGCAGTGCTCCTGCTTGTTCATTTTGCTTAGAAGGAGAAATGGCCAGAGGTGCATTTGAATATTGATTCATAGACTGTCACCAATGGTTTGGCTGGATGGTCAGGGACTTGGAAGGAATATGATTGGAAAATTGGTGACAAAGAGGTGTGGGGAAGAGATATATGGATATCCCTTTCTGTGTGGGCAAAAGCATGAAGATATTTGTATCTCATGTGAATGCTCACCAGAGGGTGACTTCAGCAGAGGAAAAAAATTTAAAGGAAGTAATGGGGATTGAACCCAGGACCTTATATATGGGGAGCAGGTGCTCAATCACTGAGTTACACCTGCTCCCTGAGCAGAGGAAATTTTTAATAATCAAGTGGATAAGATGACCCATTCTGTGGATACTAGTCAGCCTCTTTCCTCAGCCACAGCTGCCATTGCCTAATGGACTCATGAACAAAGTGGTCATGGCCATAGGGTTGGGGGTTATGCATGGGCTCAGCAACATGGACTTCCACTCACCAAAACTGACCAGGTGACAGCCCCTGCTGAGTGCCCAATCTGTCAGCAGCAGAAACCAGCACTCAGACTCTGATATGGCACCATTCCCAGAGATGATCAGCCTGCTACCTGGTGGCAGGTTGATTACATTGGACGACTTCTGTCACAGAAAGAGCAATGATTTGTTCTAACTGTAATAGACACATACTCCGGATATGGGTTTGCCTTCCCTGGATGCAATGCTTCTGCCAAAACTACCATCTGTGGATTTACAAAATGCCTTATTCACCATCATGGTATTCCACATAACATTGCTTCTGATCAAGGAACCCACTTCACAGGAAATGATGTGCGGGAATGGGCACCTGCTCAAGGAATTCACTGGTCTTACCATGTTCTCCATCATCCTGATAGAACCATGGAATGGCCTTTTGAAGACTCAATCATGGTGCCAACTAGATGGCAATACCTTTCAGAGCTGTGGCAATGTTCCCCAGGAACCTGTGAATGTTCTAAATCAGCATCCCCTCTATAGTGCATTTTCTCCCTTAGGCAGAATTCATGGGTCCAGAAATCAAGGGGTGGAGATGGGAGTGGCACCACTCACAATTACCCCTAGTGATCCACTAGAAAAGTTTCTGCTTCCTGTCCCTGCAACCTTAAGCTCTGCTGGTCCACAGGTCTTAGTTCCAAAAAGAGGAGTACTTCCACCAGGGAACTCAACAGTGATCTCATTAACTGGAAGTTAAGACAACCACCTTGCCGCTTTGAGCTCTTTTTGCCTCTGAATCAACAGGCAAATAAGGAAATTACTGTACTGGCTGCTGTGATTGATCCTGACTGTCAAGTGGAAATAGGACTGCAACTACGCAATGGAAGTAAAGAAGTTTGCCTGAAATACAGGAGATCCCCTAGGCATGTCTTAGTACTACCATGATCACTGATTAAAATGAATGGAATGCAGCAACACAATCCAGGCAGGACTACCAATGGTCCAGAAACTTCAGGAATGAAGGGTCACCCCGCCAGGCAAAGAATCATAGCCAGCTGAGGTGCTTGCTGAGGGTAAAGGGAGCATGGAATGGGTAGTGGAAGAAGGTAGTGATAAATATGAACTAGGACCACATGACCAGTTACAAAAATGAGGACTGTAGTGGTCATGGATATTTTTCTTTGTTTTGTTATGAGCATGTTTGTATATGTACATAAAACAATTATCTTTGTTTTCTTCCCTATTTTATTCCCTTATCATATGACTTAAGTTGTATCAGTTTCATGTCATAATATTTAAGTTAATAGGATATCAAGCTTAAGAGTGAATATTACCCAAGTACTTGCAGTCTATTCTGGAGATTTTTAATGCATTTCTGGTTGTATGCAGGGCAGTTGAGTATTTTTAGGCAAAACAATATGTCTGTCATGATTTTAAACTTAGAGATTAAGTATGGCTTAAGGTGATGTGTACAGCTGACAAGGGGTGCACTGTGATGGTAAGGTTCATGTGTCAACTTGGCCAGGTAATGGTATCAAGTTGTTTGGTCAAGCAAACACTGGCCTAATATCCTGTGAGTATATTTCATGGACTTAAGTCATCAATAGTTGATTGCATCTATGGCTGATTACATCTACAATTAGCTGAGGAGATTGCCTTCAACAATGAGAGACATCTCATCCAATCAGTTGGTGGCTTTAGGGGAAATGATGATTTTAGCAGTCAGAAGAAAGAATTTCCATCTCTACTTCAGTCAGCGAGCTTCTCTGGAGAATTCATCGAAAACCTTCATCAGTGTTCCCAGCTTGCAGCCTGCCCTATGGAATTTGGACTCATGCATCCCCATAGTCATGAAAACAAGTTTTACATTATGCTTTGCAATATTTGTATGCTTCAATGATTGAAACATTTAGTACAATGATGAAGAGGAATAGTGATTGTTCCCAGTTTTAGGTGGAAAGAATTCGGTCTCTCATCAATAATTATGATGGTAGGTGTATATTTCTCATACATGCCCTTTATTGCTTTGAGGAAGTTCCCTTCTATTCCAAATTTGTTAGGAGTTTTTAATCATGAATAGTTATGAAAAGTTGTCAAATGTTTTTGTGTGCATCTATTGTGATGATTATATGGTTTTTGTCTCTTATTCTGTTGATATAGTGGATTATATTGATTACTTTTCTAATGGCAAATCAACCTTGCATCACTGAAAGAAGCCCTTTTGTGTTGTATTACCCCTTTGTAAATTCTTCAATTTGATTTGCTAAAATTTTGTTAAGGATTTTTGTGTGGATGTTTATGAGGGTTATTGGTATGAAGTTTTCTTTTCTGAAAGTCTGTCTGGTTTTGTTCTAAATTCACTGGTGAAGTTATCTGGGTCTGGAGTTTGTTTTGTGGGAAGATTTTTAGTTGTAAATCTAATTTAATTAATAGATATAGGACTATTCAGAATTTCCTCTTTTTTTTGAGTCAGTTGTGAGTCATTTTAATTTCTTAGGATTTGTTATTCTCATTGAGGTTATCAAACTTATTGCTGTTAATTTGTTCATAATATTATCTTATTATTCTTTTAATAATTATAATGATGTCCCCTTTTCCAGTCCTTATGCTGTTAATGTGGGTCTCCTTTTCTTTCTACCTTGATCATTCCAGCTTAAGATTTATCCATGCTTGTGTAATTTTAGAAATCCAGCTTTCAATTTAATGGCTGTTCTATATTCGTCTGTTTTCTCATTCATTGATTTCTCCTCTTATTTCCTTTCTTCTGCTTACTTTGAATTTAATTTACTCTTCTTTTTATTTATCTTTTCAAGGTGGAAGCTCAGAACATTGATTTCAGAACTTTATTCCTTTTTAATAGGAGCTTTTAAAGTTATACTTTTTCTTCTAACAGCACCATTAGCTGCACCCTACAAACTTTAATATATCTTTTATATATATATATATATATCTTTGTTTTCATTTTCATCTAGTTTAAAATATATTCTAATTTCTACTAAGGATATGTAGTAGTAGTTGCTTATTTTACAAATATTTAGGTGTGCCCATTTTTTAAAACTTTATTCTTAAAGTAGTTTTAAATTACAGAAAATTTACATTGAATATATAGGAGATTTTCATATATTCTACCCCCTCCCCCTCTCACATTTCCCATATTAATAACATCTTTCATTAGTGTGGTACATTTGGTACAATTAATGAACAAATTTTGAAGAATTGCTACTAACCATGGTCTATAGTTTACACTGTGGTATATACTTTGCACGGCCCAATTTTATAGGTTTTGACAAAATGTATAATGGCCTGTATCTGTCATTGCAATATCATGCATAACATATCCAATGTCCCAAAAATGCCCCATGTTACACCTATTTTTCCCTCTCCTTCTCCTCAGAACCTCTGGCAACGAATTTTTCTGTTAGCTGTTTCTAATTTAATTTTATTGTGGACAGAGAACAAATTCTGTTTAATTTCAATCCTTCTAAATTTATTGCAACTTATTTTATGGCCTAGAATATGAACTATCTTTGTTAATGTTTCATGTGCACTTGAGAGAAACATGTATTTTGCTTTTGTTAGGTAGAGTATTCCATAAATGTCATTTAGGTCAAATGGTTGACAGTGATAGCTAGGTCTTCTCCACCCATACTGATTTATAGTTTACTTATATTATCAAGTACTTATAGAGCAGTGTTTAAGTCCCCAACTATACACTGTGGATTTTTTTACATCTCCTTTCAGTTCTGTGAGTTGTTATCTTGTGTATTTTGGAGTGCTAATATTGTCTGCATATGCGTTTAGGTTTGTTATGCTTTCCTGATTGATTTATCTCTTTGTCATTATGAAAAATCTTTCTTTATCTCTGGAAATATTCCTTGACCTAAAGGCTAATTAAACTAATATTAATGTAGCTCCTCTATCTTTCTTATACTTATAGTTCAAATGGTATACTGTTTTCAATTCTTTTACTTTTAACCTATTTGTTGTCATTATATTTAAAGTGAGTTTCTTATAGATAGTGTTGTATGCTGTCAGATAATTTCTGCATTTGAATCAGAAATTTTAGACCATTTACTCCTTTTTAATATCTTTTTATTAGAAAAATTGTAGCTTTACAGAAAATTCATGTAGAAAATACAGAGTTCTTATATATGCCTCTTTATAATAACAATTGTCCTTCTTATTAAGACATTGCATTAGTATAATACTTTTGTTACAATTGATGAAAGAATATTATTATAATCATAGTATTGATGATAATACATTGTTTACATTATGGTTCCTTCTTTGTGTTTTACACTCCTATATATATATTTTAAAAATCATTCTAACAACATATACAAGCTAAAATTTCCTCTTTTAACCACATTCAAAAATACAATTCAGTGGTGTTAATCCCATTCACAATGTGCTACCATCACCACCATCCAGTACCATAATTTTTCCATCATTCTAAATAGAAACTGTACCAGTTAAGCATTAACCCTTCATTCCCTATTCCCACCCCAGCCCCTGGTAACTTGTGTTCTAGTATCTGACTCTGAATTTGCTTTTTCAAATTATTTCATATCGGTGAGATCATACAATATTTGTCCTTTTGTTACATCATTTACTTTCAATGATATTTTTTGTAGGTTTGGGCTTTAAGTCTACATTCTTGCTATTTTATTTTCTATTAAATGCATCTCTTCTTTATTTTTATTTTCCTCATATTTCTTGCCTATTTTTGATTAATAGGTTGTTTTGTGTTTTTAGGATTTTATTTTGTCTCTGCTCTTGGCATATTGTTTATACCTCTTTGTTTTGTTGTCTTAGTGGCTGCTCTAGGGCTTACAATATACATATTTATACTGAATATAGAATTGTAAGTTAATACATTTTTTCCATCACTTTATATATGCTGCTCCTTTTTGCTAAGTTTTTAACGGTGAGTTTGATGTCATTCTTTTCTTTATTCTTCTGTATACAATGTGTCTTTTCTCCTGACTGCTTTTAAGAGTTTTTTTAATTACTACTTTCCAGTAACTTAATTATGTTGTGCTTTGGTGTATTTTATTTGTGTTTTCCTGCCTGTACTACATTGGCCTCTTGTATCTGTGAGTCTACAGTTTTAGCCAAATTTGGAAAATTTGGGGACATTATTTTTCAAATATTTTTTCTGTCATCCCTATCTCTCTTCTCATATTTGGAGCTCCAAATATACATATATTGCATTGCTCAATCTTATTCCACAGGTCAAGGCTTTTTTCCCTCTTTTTCAATATTTTTCTTCTTTGGCTATGCTACATTTGGTCAAGTTTCTATTGTTATATTCTCGAGTTCACTTATCTTTTATTCTGTACTGTATACTCTGCTTTTCATCCCAACAGTGAACTTTTCATGCATTTTTCAAGTTTAAAAGTTTAATTAGGTTCTTTTTTAAATTTTTTCATTACTGTATTCATGTTTTTCTCTAACTACTCAAGCATAGTTATAAGAGTGGTTTTAAAGTTCTTACCTGCTAATAACATCATCTCTGTTATTCCCATGCCCATTTCTATTGGCTGCTTTTTCTCCTGGCTATGGGTCACACTTCTCTACTACTTCACATGCCTAGTAATTTTTATTAGATGCCAAACATTGCAAATATTATATTTTTGAGTGTCTGGATGACATCTTTTTTTAAAAGAATATTTGCTCTGTTCTGGTAGACAATTAACTTACTTGTGTTTTAGTTTATCATTTCAAGATTTGTTTCTAAGCTTTGTTAGGGCATATCTTATTAACCTTTACTCTGTGCATATTCTTGCCTTTCTGTTAAACTTTGACCCTTAAAAAGTCTTTGCTGAATGCACCAAGTTTTAACAAAAAACTACCAGCCCTGTATGAGCTTTAGGAAATGTTCAGCTCATTCCTCACTGGAGTCTCTTTGCCCAACTTCATTGAGTTTCACCCTAAAAATGTGCATTTTATTATCAATTAAAGACTCAAGGGGATCCCTATAGAACTATGACTTACAACTTTAAGCCACCTCAGCATTTGTGAACTCTGATGTCTGTTTCTCCATTGTCTGGTAGTAAGAAGTTTTTTTCACTTTTCTAGAGATCAGTGTTATGTGCTATCTGTTGTTAATGTCTGAATACAGTTGTTTCATATATTTTCCACTTCCTTTTTTCATGGCAGGAAGATAGACCTGGTCCCAGATATTCCATCATGGATAGAAGTAAAAGTCTAAGCTAAAAGCTTTTAAAACAGGGACCATCTCTTGTTCATCTTTGTTGTCCAGTACCTAGAAGTTTGGTTGAAAAATAGAAAGAAAGGCATAGATACTTTCTTGAATAAATAAATGAATTACTAAAGAATAATTGGAATTTGCATAGATTGGTAAATAAGAGTTAAGTTGCTTAGCCAATGAGATTTATCCGAGGCACGATTATTGCTAATTGAAAACTTTTCCCAAGTGCCAACTGGCAACACAACTGGAAAAAGACCTTGAATAAAAGGGGGAAATGGTAAAGACAAATGAGTTCAAGTGGCTAAGAGACTTCAAAGAGAGTCGGGAGGTCATCCCAGAGGTAACTCTTACGCACACCTCAGTAGGAGCTCATAGAACATCTAAGTGCCTATCACCCCACTCAGTGGGGTTCCTGAGAGCTCCGGAGACACCCTGGTCCTATATAAGGGGGGATAGCCCCAGAGACTGATGCCTTATCAGTGGGTTCTATTTTGGAATCTGTGCTCCTGAGAGTGACAGAATTAGACTCAAATAAGTCCTCCCTGCACATGGTTCACCAGTCCCTTCTATTCAAACCTATATGCGATGCTGGAGTTTTTAGGTATACTTCCAGAGACTGGAGCCTCCCGCCTACCTATGTGCCA
>JAKSZT010053887.1:61839227-61872556 GCA_026826555.1 Tolypeutes matacus | reverse complement strand
CTATGGACTAGAGTGGACTTGATGGTATTCTCTTGTTCACATATGGTGATTCTAGCAATGCAAGAAATTATAACAATGAGGTGTTGCCAGTGGCCACTTGACACTTTTGGGGTAGGGAGAGGACGAGCAGTTGAAATACAGTGGCTTCTTTGGGTTGGAGGTTGTCCTGAGTACTGTTGTGGCAATGGATGTAGGCCATTTTAAATCAGCATACACCACTCAGAACTGAGTGGGAGAGAGTGTGGTCTACAGTGTGAACTGTGGTCTATGGTTGGTGGCAAGTCTCCAGGATGTGTAAGTTCATTGAGGGTGGTGGGCCACACTGTGGGAGATGTTTGTGTGGGATGTGATGGGAGGTGTGGGAGGTGGGCAACATGGGAATCCCAGTGGGTTCCGTGTAATATTTTGGGTAATCTAAGCACCTCTTAAAATATATGTATATATATATATATATAAACAACATTTTTGTAACCAAATACACATGTATGCATATATATTTATATATCATTTTGCAAATGTTTGTATGTATTGTGAGAATTTTGATTTTTACCCATAATAAAAAAAATAAATAAATAAAATAAAAGAATTATACACCAAAAAAAAAAAAAAAAAAAAAAAGAGTTAAGTTGCTATTTAAGTAATTAAGGAAAGCATTTTCTCTACTGATACATTATTACAAAAAATACTTCATATGCTATTATCACGTCAATCCCAGACTAAAAGAACATTGCTAGTTAACTATTATCCTTGCACCTGTCCACTTTTTACCCTCTGTTCAGTGTAAAATTTATTTGCACCAACTTCAAATCTATGTTTTCTATGTTTTGGTTAAGCAGAACTAAAAACCTTTGCTTAAGTTGTTTCTTGTACCAGTTTTTTGCCCTCACCCTTCACCGCAGACAGAAAGCTGTCCTTTATCATGAGACAAATTAGCTTGTCTTCCTTGAATTCTAGTAACATGTAACATATAGAGACAGTAATCCACTGAGGTTATATCTAAGAAGTCCACAATATGCCACTGTGTTTAGATTTAGAATTTTCTAAATAAACTCACCTGTACAAACGTCTATTGAGCAATGTAATCCAGATACTTAAATGGAGAAAATGAAAAGGAGAATAATACATGGATAAAAGATATAAATTAATATCTCAAAAAATGTAACCAGCCTCAGAAACTCGAGCTGAGTAATTTATGAACTTGCTAAGTACTCAAGATGCCACATATTCATTTATTTATGTATGTATACATGCATGCATTCAATATCTTAAGATTAATTCTATTTGTATTACTAGGCTAGGTGCTAAATAGTTGACACTCATACAAAAAAAAAATACTCTTGTCTTCAAGTTCACCTGGGAGAAGGAGGACTATAAAGAAGAAAGGGAAAAAACCCACCAGTGGCTCAAGCCTGAATAATGGCAGTCAGCTTTGTCTATTCCTTTTCCTTCAACACTCAAATTCAATCAATCACCAAATCCTATTGATTCCATATCCTAAATATGTCTTGACTTCTCCCACTTCTACCTCACTTGCCACCATCATAGTATAAGTTTTTGCCTGAACTTCAGATGTAACTCCCAAACTGGCCTTCCTGATTCCACTCTTCCCCCTCAAATTCTTCCTGGTAGCCAAAATCATCTTTTAAATGCTACAACAGTTCATGTGGCTTCCTAGATGCGAAGCCTTCAATGATTTTCCATTGCTCTTTAGGATAAAGTTCAAAACCTTTAAGGTGATCTACAAGGCCCTGCATGATTCAATTCCTTTCTACCGCTCTAGCTTCATGCCTGGCCTTTTCCCTCCTACAACTATATTTTTCACCCTATTTGATCTTCTTTGTTACTTGAATATAATATATTCTTCCCATCTCTGGGCTTTTGCACACTTGTATGTATGCTGATTCCTCTCTTTAAATGTTCTCCACCTTTTTCCTCCACTCACCCAAATGCTCCTCTCTTCCACTCTCCTTCCACTTGCCTAAAATCTACTTATCCTTTCAGATTGAAATATTTTGTCATTAGACAGGCCTTCTATTTCCACTCCATCTAGTTCACATGCCCCTGTTATAGCACTCATTTCATGTTTTTTCATATTAAATTATAATTCTACAGTGATACTTATTTATATACTTATGTAATTACATGATTCCTTTTTTTGTTTTCATTAGAAGAGTTGTGGGTTTTACAGAACAATCATGCGTAAAATACAGGAATCCCATATACCACTCCATAACCAGCACCTTGCATTGGTATGGAATATTTGTTACAATTAATGATAGCATATTGTCCATGGTTTAACTTAGGGTTCATTGTTTGTGTAGCAGTGTCTTATGAATATTTTTAAATTTTTTATTCTATTACTATATATACAATCTAACATTTGCCTTTTTAATCACATTCAGATATATATTTCAGTGCTCTTGTATTCACAATGTTGTGCTACCATCACCAGCATCCATTACCAAAACATTTCCATCATTCCAAATAGGAACCTTGAATATTTTAAGCCTTAATTTCCCATTCCCTATCCCCACCCCATTCCCTGGTAATCTATATTCTAGATTCTATGATTTTTCTTATTCTAATTGTTTCAAATCAGTGAGATTATATGATATTTGTCCATTTGTGTCTGGCTTATTTCACTCAGTATAATGTCTTCAAGGTTCACCCATATTGTCACATGTGCCAGGACTTCATTCCTTTTTACAGCTGAATAATATTCCATTGAATGTATTTACCACATTTTATTTATCCATTCATGGCTTGATGGACACTTAGGTTACTTCCATCTTTTGGCAGTGTGAACAATGCTGCTATGAACATCAGTGTCCAAATATCTGTTTGAGTCCCTGCTTTCAAATGTTTTGGGTATATACCCAGTAGTGGGATTGCTGGGTCTTATGGTTGTTCTATCCTTTGCTTTCTGAGGAACTTCCAAACTGTCTTCCACAGTGACTGTACGTTGCCACCAGTAATGAATGAGTGTTCCTAATTCTCAACATTCTCTCTAAAACTTGTTATTTTATTTATTTATTTTTTAATAGCAGCCATTCTCATGGATGTGAAATTATGATTTGTATTTCCCTGATGGCTAATGGTATATTGAACATCTTTTCATGTGATTTGTGGCCATTTGTATATATTCTTTTCAGAGATACTTATACAAGTCTTTTTGTTGCCAGTATCTGGGTGTCTAGGTTCTTGGATATGTTGCATAAAGGAATTAAAGGCACACCATAGGGTAGGCATGCAAGTAAAGAGTTTATTGAGAAACAAGAAAAAGGGAAAGTACACACACAAGAAAAAGATATGGGAGTGCTCAAGGGAAAGGCGCCTAGGAGCCCTCAAGTAGGCTTTTTTAAGGCTGGCCTTTACTCCTCCCCTTTCTCCATATTAAAGAGGGATCTCCTGGTTGGTTGTTTTTCTGCCTCCCTATTGGGTTTGACTATAGACCACCCAGGTTACAGCTGTTAGCTTTGAAGGAACCAATGGGGAGGTCTTACTATTTGGAGTTATCCGGAACTTTTTTTTGAGCCAGAGAGTCTCAAACAGGACATTGTGACCAGGTTCTTGGTGGGCTTTTTGGCTCTAACAGTTTTCAAACAGCTACTTTTCCTCAGGGGGCTTCAGGCGGGGTTTCGTGGCCATTTTTTTTGTGGGGTCTCAGCTATGATGGTTATGGCTTTACTCTGACCAGCTTCCTTCCCTCCTTTCCTTTTCTAACCTGCCTCATTTTGCTCATTTTTAATTGGGTTGTTTTTCTTTATATAGTTAAGTTGAAGGATTTCTTTATAATATTCTGGATATTAAACATTTATAGGATATGGACTTCCCAAATATTTTCTCCCGTTGTGTAGGTTGTTGTTTAATTATATGGTTCTTGTCTCTTTTCCTGACCAGATTGCAAGCTCCATGAAGTTAAAAAGTGTTTGCTTTTTTTTCCTTTTCATTTTGTATCTCAAGATCCTTGTATAGTACTTGGTTGTAGAGTGAATGCAAAACACGTCAAAATGTGAAAAATATCATGTGATGGCCAATTTTATGTATCAACAAGGTTAGAATAGGTGTCCAGTTGTTTGGTCATATATTGGCCTAGATGTTACTGTGGAGATATTTTGTAGATGGGATGAGCTTCTACAATCAATTAACATTAAATAAAAACGTTTATCCTCAATAATGTAGATGAATCTTATCCAAGCATATGTCGGTGTTAAGACAGAGAAATGAGAGTTCCAGGGAACAGAAGGAATTCTTTTTTAAGACCATGCCTTCCACTTCTTTAGTTTCCAGCCTAAGGTTTTCAAACTTGAGACTTACCACTCTTAGCAGAATTTCTAGCTTCCAGCAAGTCCTGTGGAATTCGGACTTAACTAACCTTCACAATCCCAAGAACCAAAAATTTCTGATAATTCCTGATAATAAATCTATTTAAAATGTTCTTTCTCTGGAGAACCCTGACTTATCACAAGGAAGATACAAGAAATTTTGCATAATAAAATGATAGACTCTTCTATGTTAGAGATGATGATATCACATTAAACCCA
Source organism: Tolypeutes matacus (assembly GCA_026826555.1). Lineage (NCBI taxonomy): Eukaryota > Metazoa > Chordata > Mammalia > Cingulata > Chlamyphoridae > Tolypeutes > Tolypeutes matacus. The sequence continues at coordinate 61,868,012 of JAKSZT010053887.1, read as the reverse complement.
TCTTCCATTACTCATGGAACCAAGAAGAACTAAAAGAGAGATTATATGTTTTCTGTTATCTTTGATATCATGTCCCTAAAGTAAGAATAAGTGAACTTTGTGCTTGGCTTCCCTTGGCTTTTCTTCCTCTCTCGTGATCCTTTAGCATTCCCTTACACCCATGTTACTCCCATTTCTGGTTAGATAGGAAATTTATGTGAATATTTACATTTTAAAAGAAGATCCTAGAGGAATTCCATCTCTAATGATGGAATTCCGGCAATAGAAGCAAAGGCAGATGCCCTTTTTTTTAAAAAAAAGATTTATTTATGTATTTATCCCCGCCCCCCCCCCATCCCCGCTGCTTGTGCTCATTGTGTCCATTTGCTGAGCATTTTTCTGTGTCTGCTTGTCTCCCTTTGTTGCATCATCTTGCTACGCCAGCTCAGCGTGCCGTGCGGGCTGGCTTGCCTTCACCAGGAGGCTCCGGGAATCGAACCCAGGGCCTCCCATATGGTAAATGGAAGCCCAACCAATTGAGCCACATCCACTTCCCAAGAAACCCATTTTGATATCCTTCCAGCTCATGGTTAATGTGTCCATGGATAATAAAGATTAGGAGTCTGATAGTAGCCTTGTTATTTCTTCTCATTCTTGAAATTGTTTTGAATTAATCATGATAGCTAATAACTCCAGATTTTATTGGCTTAATATAAGAAAGTTTATTTCTCAGTCACACAATAATCCAATACAGTACTTTGGGTTCAGTGGCTCTTCTGGTTGGTTATTTTACAAGTAGAAAGTTCTCCCTTTTTGTGGCTTTGTTCTCATATGGCTCTGCCCTCTTTTGGATGATGACAGTCTTCTAGATTCAGCCTACAGACTGGGAGAAAGAGTGAAGAGAGAGAATAGAGGCTCCAAAGATTTTTATGGGCCAGCTCTGGAATTGGTTCAAATCACTTCCATCCACTTTCCATTGCAAGGGAGGCTGGGAAATGTACTTAATTATGTGCCCAGGAAGGAAAGATAGACTGTGTGGTGAACAAGTAACAGTCTCTGCCACACCTTTCACCCTAAGGAGTCATAAACATTATCCCACTTCCCTAACACTATCATCCAGAAACTCCCCTTTGCTCAAACCTATGTTCTTACCCTTCCCACATCCCAGCCTCAGGGGTCTATAATCTTTACCTGTCTTTCTATACAGCTGTTAACATTTTAATTAAAAGTTATTTTGCTGTTGTATTTGTTTTTATGTTGGAAAAGATGTTATTAATTAAAGAAAAAATTAATTGGCACACCATTTAAAATAGATTGCACTATGACCATTTATCTGGACCCAACTATACAGAGTTTTCAAACAGGATTTGAGGGAAAGGTGAGCAAAAGACATTCTGTTGTAGTTATTTCTTGACGTACTCTAGTTGGTAAGAAATAAAAATATACTTATATAACCACCACTTCCATATATAATGAGTACTCCATTTTGAGGAAAAATAAAATGATTGTATAGGGTTTAGGTCTCTATAACCAAAACCTCTATTTTTAGTGGAAAAATAAAACTAAACAAAAGTGTAGGCAGATTTGATGAAGAGAGAAATTGAAAGATCAAAGTATATTATAACCAATCCTGCTATTTCTTGTCAGTTTAAAAGCATTTTGTAGCCGTTTTGTCAATTCTGTCTGATTTCACAAAGAACCACAGTCTATATATAAACAGACTCAAAGCAAATCCAGCATAGCAAAAGCTTTCATTGAACATATACAAAGCAGAAAACTGAAGAAATAATTATAATTTGGTGAGGATCTACATTTTTTGATTGGCCTGTTCAATCTTCCTAGTAATTTTTTGTACTCTATTAGGCACATCTAATTATTATTTGACCAGCCAGTCATTTGCATCTTTTTTTAAGGATTTATTTATTTATTTATTTACTTTTATCCATTTTTACCACCCTCCCCTCCCCTTTTTTGCTGTTTTTGTGTCCATTCAATGGGCAACTCTCTGTGTCCATTTCCTGCCCTCTCTTCTTATCCTTCTCCTCCTGTCTTCACTGGGATTCGATCCTCAGAAACTCTGATGTGGGAGAGAGGAGTCCTACCGCCTGCACCACCTTAGTTCCCACTCACACACGAGGTCTGGTGGCCCGTGCTCCTTCTATATTTTTCTTTTTTTTTACTTTTATCAGGAGGTCCCAGGGGTCAAACCCAGGTCCCTCCATATGGGAGACAGACACCCAACCCTTTGAGCCACATCCATGCCCCTGCTGTATCTCCCAAGGTTGACCGAAGATACTTAGAATTACAGTCATTTCCCATACAGGATGGTCATATAACAAATCAGGCTTAGTTTATCTCTAGCATTCTAAAAACCAGACCTAGGGAGAAAATTAGGTCTGGAGACAAATGCATAGTTTGTAATATAGTGAACGTTTAGCCTACACTGATTATGACAAAATCAGGACGGCGAGAATATTCTCACTATTTGCATCTTAAGAGGTGAACTTGAAAGGTGCTGAGTGCCAAATGTACTACTGAATTTTAATTCCTAAAAGTCAAGTCATTGCTGAGCTAAATTTAGCTCTGAATACCTCAAGGCTCTAACTCCTTTTCTCTTACCCTGCAAAACTTGTTGATTCTCTTTTTTAAAAGTGGATGAACTGAGACCATAGATAAGTTTAAGGTTACACAAGCTGATTCCAATTCAAAATATTATATAAACCAAGTACTGGATTTCAAAATATCCTTTCAATTCTTTCAATTGTAAATATGATGAATATCTTGCAAATTCCTTGCAAAAGCTGGTATTAACAGTTTCATCTTGAGTTGTTTTTTGTTGTTGTTGTTGTTGTTGTTGTTGTTGTTTTGAGACCATTAAGAGTCACTGGTTTTTAGAGCAGACAAAATCAGTGGGAATAAAGCAGCAAGAGATGTGATGATTCATTTCTCCTAATCAAAGAATTATTTTAGAAGTCTTGTAGTACTCTAAATATCACACTATAATATTCATCTTCTAAATATCACACTTGATTATTGTGACAGTTTGATATTGTTTATGAATTCCAAAAATAGAGATTGGGTTATGTTTGCAAACTGGCTGTTCCTCTGGGCATATGAGATTATATTGGATTCAGAGGTTTCACTTTTACTTGATTAAATAATGTTTTGATTGGGCCACATCAGTAGGACCTTGAGTCCCTGCCTCCTTGGTGGTTGGGGATTCACAGAGAAACTGCTCCACAGAGAAGGGAGGTGAGAGTTTTGATCCTGGAGCCTGGGCAGTAAACACACAGAGAAGCTAATAAATGAGGAAGGAGAGAAGGCTCCATTAGACACAGCAGAGGCTCCAGGAAGAGAGACAAGCCATTCACCTGATAGTCTACAGTTGGCCTTGGGGAGAGAGCCCTGGGAAGAGAGGAACCCAGGAAGCCTGAACCCTTGCAGACTTCAGCAGCCATCTTGCTCCAACACATGGCAACAGACTTTGGTGAGGGAAGTAATTATGCTTTATGGCCTTGTGACTGTAAGCTTCTACCCCAAATAAATACCCTTTATTAAAGCAAACAGATTCCTGGTACTTTGCATTAGCACCCCTTTGGCTGACTAATACAATTATATCCTTTGATAACTCCCAACAGCCTCTGAACATTTCCTGGGTGGGGAGAGTATCATATTAATGTTTGTAATTGAAGAACCTAGGATAATGCTTAATACATAGCAGATACTTGGTAAGTGTTTGATCAATAAAGAAATCGATTATCCATTGTTTTTATAAAAACAAGACAAAACTAATGAAGTACTAATAATACTTACAATTTGGTAAATTGCATAAAGTATCTCAATAGTCCAGCTTTCTAGGCTACTCTAACTCCCATCCACACAAGTCTCAAATTCCATTGCAAAATATCTCTACATGTCTTCTAGTATAACAATATGTGGTACACAGAGCATTGTTAATTATATGCATTTACTGAATGATTGAATGAACAAAAGGTGATACTCAATAAAGTGACAACATAATAAATAATGTAAATTTGTGAATAGAGTTTAGATATGGAAAAGCCTTCTTTGGAATAAGCAGGATGAATATCATGCAAATTCCATTCTAGATGATGGAAATGCTAAAAAGGTAGTGATTAAAATGTACTTAAATTTAACAATGCAATGGATTCTACTTTTGAAAATTAATCTAGCTTGGACTATTATTCCAGTATCAAACTTTTGGGCATCTTAAAAAATATGACACCTATAACACAGTGTTTTTCATTACAAAACATTTACATTTGTTCACTTATTTTTTTACATATGATAACCTAGTTACATAAATGATATGGAAAAATTATTATTCATGAAAATACTACATAATTAGACATACAAATAAAACATCATTTATTGAGTGCTTACTACACATTCTATATACTTTATGCAGAATATCCTTGAAAGAGCCTTTTATTGTACACTAATCTCATTCTTCCTCGAATTTATCTCAGTTATTTGTATGATTACTTTTTTAATTTGCTTATCCAAGACAATAAATTCAATGAGGGCAGAAAATAAACACATTTTGTTTACCACCTCTGTGGTGGTTTGAAGCTGTATGTACCTCAGAAAATCATGTTCTTAAATCTAATCCATTTCTGTGGGTGTGGACCCATTGTAAGTAGGACTTCTTGATGAAGTTATTTCAGTTAAGGTGGATCCCACCTCAGTCACCTTAGTCCTATTACTGGAGTCCTTGATAAGAGAATGGAATTCAGACAGAGAGAAAGAAAGCCAAGGAATCAAAAAGCTGAAATCAACAAAACCCAGAAAAGAAGAAAGAGACCAGCAGTTGCCGCCATGTGCCTTTGCAAGTGATAGAGGAGCCAAGTCTGTCCGGCATCCGGTCCTCTGGAAGAGAGCATTGCCTTGATGATGCTTTGATTTGGACATTTTCCCTGCCTCAAAACTGTGAGAGAATAAATTCCCATTGTTTAATCTGACCCATTTCATGGTATTTGCTTTAAGCAGCCTGGGAAACTAAAACAACCTCATACCCAGAATTAAGTACAGAATCAGTCACATATTAGATATAAGCAAATATTTATGAATAAATGAATGAGTGAATGAATTAAAATTGTACAGTATATATTACCTACAGATAGAATTTAAGCTCATATCCTGTATGAAATTTGCCCAAGGTCAAATATGAAGTTGTGGAGCCAGAAAAGTAAACTATTATTTTTAATCTCCAAATCCATGCTATTACATGTCATGGTCTCTAATTCATGAAAGCAAGCACTTTGTTTTTATTCAGGTATTCTCTAAAGTAAATTATATAATATATGTTGTTGGTTCATATTAGAGACTAATTATTTGATTGATGTATCTAAAGAAGAAAGTGTGGTCTACAGAATAACTAGACCATGGTTAAGATACATTCTTTGAGATATTTCTAATTGAGGAATGGGGATTAATATGTTGTTTAGCTTTAGACTTTGTTATGTTAAATATGATAAAATAGAAAGGACAAAGTCCAAAGCAGTGGAGGAAAAAAAAAAAAACATGATTAAAGGGGAAAATAAAAAATCTCAACCTCAATTAATCAATCAAAAAAATGCAAGGTTAAAAAAAGATATAAAAATAAGTCTAAAAATAAAATGGTATATCAACCAATATATCAATTACTTTAATATTAATTTGCCAAGTAGAAGTCAGATTTTTTTAGATTTAAAGAAATAAAGACATATGTACTTTATAAGAGACACTCCTTTGTATAAATATACAGAAGATTGAAATTAAAAGGTTTGAAATAATGTACCAGGTAAATACTAGCTAAAGAATGCTGGCAAGTTAAGGTAATATCAATCAAAACAGACTTCAAGACAAAAATCCGTATTAGGTATAGAGAAGGTCATTACATAATAATATAAAGTTCAATTCACATAGAAGGTATTACTTGCATAAATCTAGTAAAATAGCTTCAAAATATATAAATAAATAATTAATAGAAGTATAGGGTAAAACTGACAAATCCATCTACATAGTGGGAATTTCATCATATCTTTCAATTATTGATAGGTCAAACAGATAAAAACATCACTATTGATCATAGAAAATGTTTAACCACTTGATATAATAGAAATATGTAGTACACTACACCCTAAAATTATGGATATACATTCTTCTCAAACACATTCATAATATTTACAACAATTGATTGCATGTATATTAGGCCATAAGGCAACTCTCGACCATGCTAGCAGGTGACCTAAGAAAGGAAAAAGAAGGGGGCGGATGTGGCTCAAATGGTTGGGCGTCCGTCTGCCATATGGAGGGACCTGGGTTCGATCCCCGGGACCTCCCGGTAAAATAAAAAAAAAAAAAAAATATATATATATATATATATATTTATTTATTTATATATATATATAGAAGGCGCAAATATATAATATATTATATATTTGGGCTGCCAGGCTCTGTGTGCCGCTGAGCTGTCAGCCCCGGGAGCCATGCAGCAGGATGATGACGTAACAGGGGAGAGACAAGACGAGATGCTCCGAAAGCTCCAGAAGCCAGGAGCTGAGGTGGCACAGGCAGCAGAATACCTCTCTCCTACATCGGAGATCTCCAGGATCGAATCCTGGTGAAGATTGGAGGAGGAGGTTAAGAAGAGATGGCAGGAAACAGACACAGAGAATTGCCCAGCAAATGGACACAAAACAGCAAATGGGGAAGGGGGGGGTTTAAAATGGATAAAGTAAATAAATAAATCTTTAAAAAAAAAAAAAAGAAAGGAAAAAGAAGTTAAGTGCATCAAGATTAGAAAGAAAAAAACAACATCAAAAGAATCTATGTGTAGAAGGTTGTCAGAATATTAGATCAATGTACAACATCAATTGCATTTCTATAGAGTGGCAACAAAGAGTCAAAAATAAATTTTTTTAAATGTCATTTACAACAGCAACAGAAAGTATATTATACTCATGGAAAATATGTGCATGACTTGAATTAATAATTTTTTTAAACTTTACTCAAATAATTTAACCAAGACCTAACTTAATGGAGATATATTCTATATATAGATATAGCCAGTGTTACTAAGTTATCAAGTGTCCCCAAATTGCTCTATAAACTTCAATGTCCTTCCAATCAAAATTTGAACAGGGTTTTATGTGGAAGTTTAAAATCAGATTCTAATATTTACATAGAAGAGAAAAGGGCCAAGATTAGCAAAGATTTTTGTGAGAAAGAAGAATAAGGAGGGATGACTTGTTCTACCAGATGTTAAGAATTATGACAGAGCCATTGTAATTAAGAAAATCTAGTATCAGCACATGGATAGACAGATTAACCAATAGGACAGCATAGCCCAGAAACAGATACAGGTGGAAGTGAAACTTTGATAAAAACATAGGTGGCATGGAAGATTGCTGGGGAGAGAAGTAATTATTCAATAAGTGGAGCTAGGAGAATATGTCAATTCATATAAAAACTTAAATTGGCTTCTTTCTTTCACCATATTAAAACAATTGCAAATGGCTTAAAGATTTCTCTGTGGAATATAAAACTGTAAAAATTTGCTAAGAAACATAGCAGCGGTTTTTCTGAAATTGGAAAGACTTCCTTAAAAAAATGAATATAAGTCATCAACCATAAAAGAAAAGATTGATAAATATAACATAATTAAGTTAGCAACTTCTGTACCTGAAAAGATGACGTCAAGAAAATGAAAAGATAAGGAACAAGTCCAGGCAAGGTATTTACAACATATAAAACTAACAAAGATTATTATATCAACTATAAAAAGAAAACTCTTAAGATAATAACACAAAGATAGTTATTGTATAGAGAATTGCACAAAAGAAATGAACAGGAGTTTCACAGAAAAGGGAGTATTATGTCCAGAAAAATTATGAAAAGAAACTCTATCTCACTAGTAATAAGAGAAAGTAAATTGAGATGCAAGGAGATAGTTACCATTTTATACCCACCCAACTGGCAGAAACTGAGACTCTGGCAGCACCAATTATTAGAGAAGATGTGGAAACTTTTACTCACAATATTAATTGTTGCATATACTTTAGAAAGGAATTTGGTTTAATATATTAAATTTAACATTCATTTATCCAGCAACGCAGCAAGTCCACTCCTACATATAGCTGTAAAAAAAATCTTGACTAGATGCACACGTAGACATGCATAAGAATGTTTATAACAGCACTATTAATAAAAGCAAAAAATAGAATGGATAAAGTAAATTTTGGTATATTCACACAAAGAAATACTATACAACAATTAAAATTATTTAACTACTATAACATACAATAACATGGATTAATCTTAAAATCATAGAGATCAAGGAAAAAAGCAAGTCCCAGAAGATGATAAAAGATATACTACTTTTATGGAATACAAACACAAACAACTCTAAAAATAATACACTCTTAGGCATACACACATGTGCGATAAAACTACTTTAAAAATCATGAAATTGATAAGAAAAAATCCAATAATGAGGCAAGTTATCTGTGAAGTAAGTAAGGCAGGGGCTTGTGAAGGGGTGAGGGAAGAGCATACAGGTTATGTTCATTATTTCTATGTAAACTACATTCATATCTGCTATGCTCTGTGCCGTGGGAAGCTAGAATTCCTTGGATTGTGTCATCTCACCTTCTCTGCTCTCTGCTTTTTAGCTGGGAACAGCCATTGGAGACACTGGCAGGGAGATAGAGAGTAGGGGAGAGAGGTCTATTATTTATTCTTTAACTCCCAAACCCTGCTGCTTCCTACCTTGCTGTAATAATGGCAATGGATGATTTTCTCTACAGCTAGAGCTTCTGTAGGATAGTCCCTTTCCCACAGCTTCAGCCTTCAATTCTGCTCCAGTAGCAGTGTTCCCTCCCCCAGCCTCCTCAAGCCTAAAGGCGGTTAGAGAATCCCACTGTTGTCATCCGTGCATGCCTCATTCATCTTGGGTCTCTTAATCTTGCCTACACCTCTGTGGAGTTCTTTCATTAAATCCTTTTCAGTTAAGCTCTTATAAATACCTCATCTCTTTCCTATCGTAGTCTGACTAATATATATGTTCTTGCTTATATTCTTGGGCTTATGGTTGTTTGATATATTTTTGTACTTTATAACATATTCTTTGATATGTATTTTATAATACATCTTTATATATGTTCTTGTATATGTATTTAAAGGAAAAAGATAAATAAAAATAACAACTGTATCTATTATCAATATAAAAACCAATTAAGAAGCCTGTGCCTCTCCCAATAACCACGTGGTGTTGCCAGTGAAAGGTCATCTAGTTATAGGCAAACGACCTCTTACATCCCATTAAACCCACCTGCTCACACTTGGCAGGATTTGGCTGGAGTTGCTGCTCATTAGAGGCTCTGGCAGAGAAAAAGGGTGGTTGGAAGAAGCAATGAAACCAGTGCTGAAAAATGAAACTGAGGTTTAGGTTTTATATAGAATTTTTATTTGGTGAGTGGTTACACTGCTTTTATTATACCAGATAACAGGTTGCTGGTAGCATAGTTAAGAGATATGGAACTTTTAAGGGGCTGAAAATGAAATTAAAACTTAGGAAATAAATTTTATTCTGTGGCCAATATATGTGTGCCAGGAAACATACAAGCTGGTGCCTTAATTGTAATTGGGCTGTGCCCTTAAAAGCAGCAAGAATATCCACTTTGCTGCATATGGGGACTCTAGGAAACAATGCCATTAAGAGTTTATATGCCATCTTATGCTCCACTTTCTTCATAACATTACATCAGTTCTACAGGCATTTTCTGCCCCATTTACCAAACTGGCTCCAGTCAATGAAGTTTTGCATTATATGCCCTCAGGGAAGAAAATAATGCAAGAGTTTTACTGTCCATGTTAATGCCATTTAATACATTACTCAAACACATACTTAAGACCAACAGTTCTGATTACACAAGTTTGGTTTAAAGTGGCTTCCAAACGGACTTCTTAGCTGGCAGCTTCTCAACAGTTCATGTCTTCCCCAAACTGCTTTTTGGAGGGTGGGAGTGTTGGGAGTAGAGTTTGAAACTATGATTGCTCTGGAATTTTTTTTTTTTTTTTTTTTTTTTTTGGAATTTTTTAAATGCTGTAACTTCATTGTCTAAAAAGACAGTGAAAATGTGGTATTCGGCCAGTTTGGTTATTTTTATAAATTTGTGTTTTTAAATGTTGCCTAAACTAGAACTAATCTTCACCTACCTCTTAGGAGGCTAAAGTCTTTGAAAGTGATTTAACATTCTAAAACTATGAGTCCAAAAACTCGAGTGAGGTAGGGGTGAATAGTGAGGTAGAACAGCATTCCATCTCTTTTTAGGAGGACTTGGATCTCACTCCACTCTTTTTGAGTAGGAGAAAACCAATCTGTCTTTTCTCTGTTTGGATAAGGAGGGGAGAGGGCTTAAAGAAGAGAAACATTTTTAGTACCAGCTGTTCCCTAACTCAAGCCCTGCATAAATTTATTCTTTCCTGAGCTGAAGATATTAGGAAAAAAAACAAAGACAGTGGAAAATAGAAGGTGAGTCAATAAGATTAATTGATTATTCTAAGTCACAATTTTTTAGAAGAGAGTGCAGAAGCTAAGAGAGAAATTATCCACAGTTCAATCCAGACTCGGAAATAAGAACATAGATACCTAGTAAAATCCCCCAGCTATACCAGAGTGGGAGAGCTTTCAAGGCATCCCTGGGTGGTTAAACCCCAGTCACTAATTCTTTTTACAAGGGTCTCCAACATTGAAAAGCAAATATCATCAGATACATGGGTCAGACTATACCATCTCAAGGCTAAGCAACCAGATCACTTATTTTGGGATAAACATGGTATAATATCTAACTTAATATCATCTCAATACCAGGATCTTAATATCAAAACTTAATATCCAGAGAGTCTCCACAATGTTTAAGGTTTTAAGGTCTCATTTAAAAAATTCAACCATAAACATATAGCTAACTAAATTTACAAAGTTGGTTTGGGGTGTATGTGCTTATGGTGAGCAAGAACTTAAATAGTTTACCATAAACATTTGAGTAAAATGCAAATGTCTAGGCATGCCATATAGGGATTTAAAAATAATGATTCAGCATGGCTGGATATTTACTCATTCATTGTCAGTTTCATGTGGGACCGCAAGGTAGGCTAAAATCCTATCTTCCCTTATCCATACATAAAAAGTATTTCCCTTTTTATGATGAAATACTCTATTAGACAAACATATATTTCTCTGTCATAACCAAACCCTTTCCTCCCCCCAAATTTTCCTTTTCTTTCAAAGGCACTAATTTTCTGGGTATGCCCCAACAGAAATTTTATCTTTCTGTTTTGTCTTGACCACTTTTTATTTTTCCCTATATCCTCATATAGATTCTATAATATTGCCTGCATTTTCCATCCTTCCAAACTACCCTATACTCTGCCACATGAAAGGTCATGAATTTGGAACCTAACAGATCTGCATCCATGTGCCATTTCTATTGCCTGCTAGTGTGCACCCTTTTAAACTTAATTCCATGAGAACCAGCTTCCTCATTTAGAGAACAAAAATTATCTCGTAGAGATAGTATAAAAATTAGAGAGATAGTATAAAGTAGTGTAGCTCTTAAAATAAGAACTTAAGTGAAGGTAGGACGATGCTGGATTGGCATGTCATTCTTGCCCCTTCTAAATAGTGTTTGTATGTGCTAGGCTTGAGGACCGTGGAAGAAGCGGAAGGTCCACAAGGGAGCAATGAGAGCTCTCTGAGAAAGGAGTCTTTGGCTACGACTTTACTTCCCAAGTGACTAACTCATCTGGGCAAGGGAAGCGAAGCCTGAAATGTTCGATTGCTGTGAAGGGAAGTCAGCCCGCCGGGCTGAGTTGCCGGTCTTGTCCTTGGCATTGTAACAGTGCACGGTCTTCTGTTGTTCCTGGAACCACTCAAGCATATAATGAATGGAGTACCAGTGATTGGAAACGGTCGGCCCTAGATGACATTTCCGCAAGTTGTTTTCCTTCTACAACTTGGTAATGGATTTTTCTTACTTTAACAGGGTGGTTGAAGTGTCTCTTGATTTTATATGCTTTTGCCCCCTCTGGATCCAGCTCTGTCCAGTTATCATGTCACTTTTTTCTCAACACTGAAAATCAGCTACCCTCCAAAATCTTAAATGTTTTCCTTGGAGAGTTATATGATCCTAAAGAAACAAACAAATTGAATTCCAGTTCTTCTGAAGACATTTAAACTTTTTAAAATTTTATTTTAATGAGTTTAGTTCTTGGATCTGTAGCTTGGATTCACTGAATTCTGAAGATGTCAGGGCAGAATAAGGAATATTTGACCGTCCTTCTGCAAGAGGGGAAGGGACCTCTGTGAGGTTGACCCATTTCTGTGTACCAACTTCAGATAGGCCAATCTAAGGTAAGGTAGAGATCTAAGTTGCGAATATTAAGTAATGAGGCACAGTGAAGATAGAATAGCCAGCCATACCTGGATTAAAATCCCAGCTCTACTACAAACTGGATGGATAAACTTGGACAAATTTCTTAAAATCTATGCACTTCAACTTTCACATTCTTGTAGCATTGGGAGAATTTACATTTATTGAGTGCTTATTACATGCTAGGTGCTATTCTAAGCACTTTGCTTATATTTTCCCATTTAATTTTCACAACAACACTGGGAGGTATGAAGTAAATATTATTATCTGGATTTTACAGTTGAGGAAATTAACTCAGGGAAAGGACATCTGGCTGAAGGTAGCAAAGTTAGCAATGACAAAGATAGAATATGAATTTGAGCAATTTGGCTCCAAATCCTGAGTTTTTCACCATTATGTTATAATTAAGTCACTTGACATGTTGCTTGGCATAGCCCTAGCATTTAATAAATGGGATACTTAAATATATACATGCGTATTCTAATATATATGTTTACATACTTAAATATATGTTATTTATATCAAATATATTAAATATATATTGAACTCCCCCATTTATTAAATGCTATGTATTTAATACTTTAATAGTTAATAATATTTAATATTTATAGAATTTGTCAGGCATATCCTACGCACACACACACACATTTAATTCTCCTATTTTTAAATGCTAAGTATATGCCAGGCAATCAACATACCAAGTGATTTTATACATATATGTCTATATATAATTTTTTTCAGAGTTTGTTTCTGGAACTTTGAGCAAGAATCAGCAATCTTTCCTCTACTTACAAGAAAATGTGATGAATTTCGAGAATGGACTGATGGAGGGTTAGAGTTGGCAGCTATACTGATTATTGATTTGGGAAGTTATATTCCTGATTTAAGAAGATATATTTATTTTTGTATAATAAGTATAAACTAAGGGAGATTAGAGAGAAGCTCTAGAGCTAGTTTAGACACTGCTTATGACTCTTTCCCCCTCTATTTTTCAGGAAATGATTTTCTTTCATAGAAAGGGAAAATAAATGAAGCTATTTTAAATTTTCATTCTTATTCTGCCCTATTTCACTTTGCTATAAATTGATATGACCTTGTGATTCTTTTTCCCTAATGTTTTTTGGATTCATATTTTTTTCAACCATTCAGCCAATTAATCTTTCAATGGTTGAGTTTCTATCCTCTGGACACCATAAGGGCACAATTCTAACTCAATGGTTACATGCAAGTAGATAGAGCCCCTTCTTCCATTACCATAGAAACAAACCAATACAAGGTTGTTTTAGTTTGCCAAAGGACTGCTGAGGCAAAGTACCAGAAATGTGTTGGCTTTTATAAAGGGTATTTTTTTGGTGTAAAATCTCACAGTTCCAAAGCTGTGAAAAGTCCAACTCAAGGTACCGTAAGAGGTGCGTTCGCACCCAAGTCAGCTGCTACATGTTGAAGCAAGATGGCGAGCGATCTCTGCCTAGTCTTTGCCTTCCCTTCCAGGCTGTACAGTCTCCTGGAGCTTAGCTGGGGGCTTCCAGGCACAGGGCTTATCGGTTACCGGACCTCGTCTCTTAGGCTCAGCTGCTCTGCTTTCTTCCTGATTTCAGCTGCAAGCTCTCAGGCATATGGCTCATCTCTTGCTGGAGCCTCAGCTTCTTGAGCCTCTCCTTTTCATCACATGGCAACAGCAAATATGGTAGAGTTCTATTTTTCCGATGTGTCGGACACTCAACCTGAATCACACTACACTGAGGTAGTCCACTTGAAAAGAGCTCTCGCACCCACAGGAGTAGGCTAGCCCATAAACATAGTCTTTCTCTTTTTGGGATTCATGAAATAATTTCAAACTGCCACACAGGTCTTAATCATTTAATAGAAAGTTATCTAGTAGTGCCCCTGCTCTAGTCCATTCTACATATGAAACTGCAAGATTAACCACAGGGCCTTCTATATGCCATTGTTAATAATTACCCACACCCACCCCACTTAGTCCTCATCTCCTACCATGATAAAAGAAGAAAAAAGAAAAAAGAAAAAAAAACAAAACAAAATAAAAGAACTTCAACATAGAATTTAAAATATTGACTCAATAGTTTATTTTCAGATTGCAATTCAAGTCAATTTAATATTGTTTTTCTTTTTGGGCACCTTAAAATATTCCACAAGTTTGAACATTATCTCCTAATGTGACCAATGCTCTCCAGCACCATTGGTATCCCTCTTTCCAGTTCTCACCTTGCTCCCCCCCCCCAGCCTTTGTCATTTTGCTTACATCAATCATACATCCTGGATTTGTGCTCCTCTCCATTGGCCTTTAGTCAGTGTATATTTAAATTTACATTATCTAACAATATGTTTGTAGACAAACTTCACTTTATGGCAATTCTTTGTATCTTCAGTGTAGAATAAGTGTAAAATAAATTGTTGATTATATACAGATTGATGGTTTCCAAATTCTCAAAGAATATATTAAAATACATAGGACATGAGGCAATGAAAGTGTGAAAACATTGTCAAGGCCTGCTGTTGTTATTCAGTTTGGATTATGTTCTCTTCCATGGGTTAGAAAGTTGCTTTGCAAATTTTCTCTACACATTTCATTTATATTTAGTTGGTTTCTTATGCTGCCTTGTTTTGAGGAAGGAAATTTTATTTAATTCGATCATCTCATTCCCTTCAAAGCTCCTATTCAAATGCTTTCTGAGACAAAAAAAAAACATATCAATTGTCCTTTATTCTTGATTGAGTTAAGTGTTTTATCTTCCTTGATATTTGCTTTAAAAAAAAAAAAGATTCTTGATTTACTCTTGCTCTTTCTTCTTTGTTTAAATCTTACATGATGCCTGCCTATATGAACTATTTCAGCATCTCATTTTTCTTTCTTCATAGCTGTACCTCTTTTTAAGTGTTCAATAAACCAACCAACCAACCAATACATGCATAAATACATAAAGAACAATAAATAGGCAGACCAACTAAAAGGAGCCTTGGGGTAGAAGAAGCCCGATACTACTTTGATATTCTTGAATGAATTCTCATATGAAATCCAGATCCAGGCAGTGCATAAACTGAGTGTAGCAACCAAAGTCTGATGTTCTGGCCATTTCCACAGACTTGTGAAAGCCGTTATTTTTGACAGAAAAAAAGAATTAAATTTGCATTGATTACCCAAACAGACTGACATTCATTTGCATAAACATGATGAATCTGCAGTAGGCACACTAGCCAAATAGCACGCTCATTGAAAAATAGCTTCAGTGTGAAATTAATAAGTTCTTATCCTTTTTTCAACATGGGAAATAGGAACTTTTTGGTTTTGCTTAAGTATTATCTATTCCAGCTTATACATTGTTTACTTTTCTTAATGCAATAATAATACCACAGCACAAATACATTCTTTCCATGTGAGATAATTGCATAAATTAAGTTAGTCCAATACTTACACCTAGACTGAGTCAAAAAGGGTTTCTTAATGTTTTGATTAAAAGCAAGTAAATGAGCATATGTCCAATTACATTTTGGTGCAATAGCTTTCGCCACCACATTTTGGCATTTTATTTTATTAGCTAAAAGTTCACATATGTTTTCCATGTCTCCAAGCTGTCTTTAAGGATACAAGAGTTGTATAACCTAATGTTGTTTTCTTTCCTTCTCTCTCCATAGCCCCCTCCCTATTTCTCACATATGTTCCCTCATAGAGGTACCTCTCTTAGTTTTGAAGATGATATGTGCAGAGAGTAACTACCTGGAAGTCTGTTGATGCTTTGAGAAAATGACTTTTTTAAAAAATTCTTCCAACCCTAAACTTTTTACTTAATAAAAGAATCTGAAACGAATTCCAAAAATGCTTCCTATAGGAACTACAGGATTGGTATACAAATATGTGAGGTTTGCAATGACTATTATTTAACTGCTTCCTTCTTAAGACCTGGTGCCACACTAGACTTATTGCACCACCTTCCCATCTCAGAACTCTCTGCAGCAGCTTCGGAATGAAGGAAGAGGGTAAGCTAAGTGAACATCTTAAAAGATTGAAATGTGTAAGACACAGCACTGCTGGTGAAGGACACAGGATAAGAGAGCACAAAGAAACACATTCAGCTCCATTTGGGTTTCAACATTCCATCCTGTGTGTCTATGTGTTACTGATGCAGTTAATGGTTTGGGAAACTGCAAAAACGTACATATTCTGGTCAAGGGTTAAACACATCCTTTCTGAACAACCGATTAACAGCTAGGTTACTCTTTAAGGCTTTGCTCTAGCAGTTCAAGAGTCTTGGGATAAATCAAATCTCTTTCTTTTCTTTCCGTTGCTTTGCCTATATGTTGGAAATATTATATCCAGTTTCCAAAGAAAGTGAGAATTTTGAACATATTGTTGATTTACAAAGATTTCTGAAACTTCATGTAATGCAGTATTCAGTCAATATTGTCTTCAATTTCAACCTATATTTCACTTAAATAGAAAAAATGATGAGATCCTGAAATAGTTGACTGTACTAAATGTTAAACTAGGCAAACCATAGCAGCAGATCAGACTACTGACTTTGAAGAATATCTTGCAAAGTTTCTACCATTTGCAGTCAACCCTAAAGATCCAGAACATGGAATATTTATTTCTGAGTGACAAATTTAATGGAGGCGAAGCTGATGTGATGGGAAAGTGTTTGAGCTTATGTGATCATCCAGTAACTTCTTATACAGCTGATTTTCATTTCTCACAAAATATATATACACACAAAAGACGTTTTAAGTCATAGGAAATATTTGTTTCTTTGTGCAAAATAGAGCCAAAAGAAAGCCAACTGCTTTAGTCTTTTATTTATAAAATCATTAACAATTGGATGGAACCATTTACTCTTATTTATTTCAGTTATAATACATTGCATTTGAGTTGTGGGACACATGCCCATGGTGTTATTTATAATTTGAACCTACCATGAATGTCACTGTGCAAATATGTTTTATCACCTCAGGTTTCTAATGGGTTCACTTTTCAATTATGTCTCTCATTTATGTTAGCCACTGCCTTTCTATCTTGTGACTCATTTTGGCTGTTTGGAAGGTCAGTTTTTGCAACAAACTGCCAATGAAAGTTCTGGCGATAAAAATGTATAGTTGAGTCAGAAATTTCAATTTCCTCTTAATCTGGAATGGATAGATCCATTCTACAGAATTGAGCCTAGTGACATAACTGCTCATATCACATACTATGAAACTTATAGAAACTATGATGCTCACAGACTGGTTAAGCCAGAAAATAGGCTACTGTTCCTTATTACAGATTTCCCTATTACCATACTACTTCTGAACTGGTAAATCATTGTATATCATTCCTCTAAATGCTATTTAGAGAGAGCATACATAACTTCATATAAACACTCTCAGGAATAATAATAGAAATAGAAATAGTAGGTTCCATTTATGATATACCTAATCTGTGCCTGGTACCATGCTATGCTTTGCATGTATTATCTAGTTTAATGTTTTAACAATAACTTTATTCCCATGTTCTACATGAGAAAACTGATGCATAGAGAAATTACAAGTAATTTGATCTAAGCCATACAATTCATTGATAATAAAACTGGACTTTTACCTCAAATCCTGCTGTCCAGGAAAGAGAGTGAATATAATTTTATAGTGGTGCACATTGTATAGTGGAAATTACCCTTTTAATATTAGGGCATATGGTTAAGGAAAATAATGTGAATTAAAGTTTTTGAAGAATTTCCTTAAAAAGTATTTTTAAAGGAGGCGTATTTTTTATTTAAAAAAATTTTTTTGAATAAGCAATATATTCATAAGGTATAAAATTCAAAAGTTGTAAAAGATTATACAGTAAACAGTACATCTTTACTCTCCCTTATAACCTTCAATTTTCCTTCTAAGAGGAAAGAGTGACTACCAGTTTCTTATACCTCCTCATAGCCACCCTCCACATGGATAAACACACAAACACACACACAGATACACCCGTTCTTCCTTGCCCACTTCCCGACAATCTCTCCTTCTTTTTAATAGAAGCCGAGTCTGCTTGGGGTAGAAATGTGCCCAGCTAAACTAAAATAATACATTTCTAAGGTAGTGTCATGCTATTTGGGCAGCTCCTCAGCACAGTATGGCCAATGAGAGGCAAGCAGAAGGTGATTGTTAGGATGTTCGAGAATGCTTATTAAAAGGGTACAGATTATGCCGATTTACTTCTCTCTGCCTGAAATATCTTTCAATAAGATGTTGAAAATGGAACAGCCTCCTTGCAACAGGTATGTGATAAGTCATATGGTGAGACCAAATGAGAGAAAGAGGAAAGAAGACTGATTCCTTGATGGTACAATTCTGTCACTGTGGCAGCCCCCAACTGCCTACCCCAGGATTGCCTTTATTTAAGAAAAAGACAATTCTTAATTTAAGTTTCATTCTTTTTAACAGCAGCATAATATTCTACTTTACGGCTGCATTAATATTTATTCCTGGACTCCTATTATTATCCAGTTACATGGTTTAATGCTCTCATTAAAGATAATTTTTCAATGAAATATCCAGGTATATAAACAATTCTACAAATGAGAAAGCATATCTAATAAATTCTTAGGAATAGAACTGCTTGGTCAAAAGGTATATACATTTTAAAAGTTAAGGTGTTTCCAAACTGCTTGTCATAGAAAATTTTCAAGTTTATTGCCATCAGTTCATGAAAAAGCATGTTTCTCCACAACCTCATTAATGTGGTATATCAAACATTTAGGTTTTGTTTTCCAAACTGATAGGTTAAAAATCCTATCTCAGTATAGTTTAGTTAAAAATTTTTTTCCATTATCAATGAGATTGAAAATCTTTTCATCTGTTATAGAGCCATTTGTATTCTCTTTTCTGTGAACAGAAAACAGTCTTTGACATTATTAGCCCAAATTTCAAGGGATTCATTTTTACTTAATTGTTCAAAGGAAATATTCAAAAAGTAAGAAAAATATTCCTTTATTTTTCTATCATTTGCAGATATTTTTCTTATCTTTGAATTTATTTTTTACACTTTTATGGTGCCTTTTATTAATTCATGCAGAAATCTTTTTACATATATGCAATTTAATTTATCTTTTTTTTTTTTATATGGCTTCTGGATTTACTTTTAAAAACGCTTTTCCCACTTTGAGATTATAAAAAATTTCCCTATGGATTTAAGTGTTTGATCCATATTGGGATTCCTTTTGGTATAGCATGTGAGGTAGAAATTCCACTTCATTTTCTACCATATGGTTACTCAGTTTTTCAAATATTTTTATTGAATAAGCCCTTTCCTCCTACTAATTTGTAATGACACCTTTATCATATACTAAAATGTCTATATATCTTAG
This sequence comes from Tolypeutes matacus, assembly GCA_026826555.1. Taxonomy (NCBI): domain Eukaryota; kingdom Metazoa; phylum Chordata; class Mammalia; order Cingulata; family Chlamyphoridae; genus Tolypeutes; species Tolypeutes matacus. The sequence continues at coordinate 61,848,253 of JAKSZT010053887.1, read as the reverse complement.
TCTATTTATTGCCCTTTTGGTCTATTCTATTACTCAAGCTGTCTAATCATGTGCCAACATCATAGCTTTTTAATTATTTAGCATAATAGTATGGTTTAACAGTGGACTTGCTCGCTCCTTATTACTTTCATTTTTTAGACTTGGCCTTGCTTATCTTGCTTGTTTATTTTTCCTCATGAACTTTAGAAACAGTGTATTTACTGCCAAAAAGAAACCTCTTCTTGTAAATTTATCATTAAATACAATGATTAATTAAGGAAAAATCTTTAAGATGTTGTAGCTTCCTATTCAAGAACATTATACGCATTTACACTTTTTAAATCTTATTTTGCTACTTCAATTGCATTTTATGATTTTATTCTTATGGGTGTTATACATTTCCTGTTAAATCTTCCATATTTCACTTTCGGTTGCTATTATTAAAGGGGTATACATTTTGTTTTTTAACTTCCCATAGTTTTTATATGTGGTGGCAGGTATTTTTGGTATGATATTTTTTACCCAAGAAACTTACTAAATCATTTATTGTTTGTGAAGCTTTTCGATTCATTTTCTTGGATTATCCAGGCAAACAAACTTATCATTAGCAAATAATGATAATTTTCTTCCTTTTCAATTTTTAAGTTTATTATTCCTTCCTTTTGTCTAATTGCAATTGCTAGACTAGAAGTTCAAATTTAAATTAAGTTTCTAGTTTAACTACAAAAAGATTAATACATTTTCTCAATTCTGATACTCACCCCCACTCCAATGGTATTAAACGTAACTTGGATAGTCCTCTCTTGGAAGGTCTTAACAATTCATCAAAATGTATGTTAACTGTATTTTGGAGGAAAATAAAGTAGTTGGGAAAAATAAAAATGGTGATACATATAAAAACCATATTCAAAGTCAATGAAATCCCTAAATTATGAAAATGTTTATAAGCCTTAGCTAACAATTGCATCTTTCTAAGTAGTACTTGTGGTAATAAAATTCAATGTAATGAACAACATTTCCCTGGAGTTTAGTGTAAAAAAAACATGATCTGGAAAATTCCTCACCCTAACCAAACTAAATGTTTACATCTGTGAGAGTATTTTGTAATTGTGTTCAATTTTTTCCCCTGGAATTGAATTTCAATTATTTACTATGGAATATTTTACATTAAAGTATTTGGAAACTATAAAATGACTAGATAACAGTTTTTAAATTAGCAAACTTTAGATGGAATTGTTAAATATTTGAGAACTCTGCATTATTTGTTACATTTTACATTTGATTTTCAAGAGCAACAGACAAACAAATAGATTAAAAAGCTATCATATAAGAAAAATTTTAATGTAAAAGAATGAATAAAACAAAAGTAAAGGTGATAAAGTCAGTTTACTATAATGAATTGTTTACCTATATCAAATGTTGATCTCAAAACTAATTTCACAGCAAATTCTTTTCTTTGAAAAAAAGAAAGAAACATGTCAAGGCCAATAACTGCTGAAAAATTGTGGAGACTGGCACTTCCAAATGCTTGGCAGATTATTAAGCCAATTTTTATTGAGTCCACTCTAGCTGTTGGAGGGTCTGTGATTCCCAACTGTTTCACATCAGAGAATGAAAACAAGTAGGGCCCAGCCAAGACCACATTGGTGACTGCCAGCCCCTTTATATGCCAAACATGAAAGCAACAAGTCCAGATGCTTTGATCCTTGCATTTTTGGACTCAGCCCAATATTATAGAAAAAAAAACACAACTCATGTTAGGACAACATACATTATAACTAGAAATCAATCAATAGCACTGTGACCTTCAAACTCAGTAAATGTTTGGAGTTAGTTTCAGAGCATGTAATCTAAATTGGGGATTGGAAGTTGGAACTGGTCCTAACCTAACAGAAAAAAAAAAAAGTATATATATATTTAAATATAGAGATTAAAGGAAGCAACAGATGAAGTTTTAATTTATGTGTGTGTGTATTCATGAAGAATGTTTTCTAATTTAAAAGACTCCAAATGGTAAGGTAAAGAAACCCACCACCACAATGAAATTCTCTTTTCCTGCATAAAATTAAAAGAGAAACTGAATTGTGACAGGAAAATATATTGGAAGGAAATTATGAGCTTTCCCCTCAATTTTGTATAAGAGAATAATGAGATAATTTAAGAGGTGAGTCACTTGGTTGCTAGGATGCTGTCCTGACTTACAGCAGCACTTCGGCTCTGCCAGCTTGTGAACTTATTGGCACTGGTCTTGGCCAGGTTGTGAGCTGACTCTCCCTAACACAGGTATATTGAGGAACTGGCAATGGCAGAGCTGAGCTGAAAAGATGATGGCCAGACTGAATTTGGGCACAAGGAAAACTGCAGCCTCAACCTTCACATTTTAAATCACTCCAGGGTAGTTATTTGAAAAAGTCTTCTGGGATAAAGGAAGGATCAGTGAAAAACAGCTTAGCTTAAGGGCCAGGATCTGGCACCAAGAAGCAATTAAAAGTAATTTTGCATCGTTTATTTTACTTTTTTTTTTTTTAACTTTACAATAATGTTTTAAATGTATTGTCACACAATTTCTGTCTAGACTACATTGTGTTAAAACTTCAGTTGTGTACTGTAAGTGTTTTGAATTGTTCTTGGCACCAAATGGACTGTTCTAGCACAAAAGCTAATTTACAGTAATGCTGACAACGTTCAAAAACCTATCATTAAGATTTCTCTTTTCTTTTCTTTTTTTTTTTAAGAGCACAGTTTACTTGATCAGAAAAGAAAATTAGTGGGGGTGATAATACCTTCCAATCTCTACTGACATGTCAGGAAAGCAACAGAAGATAGTCTAACATTTTCGAAACCTTCCAGGGACTGGCTTCTCCAGTTTCTGGAAGATTTAGCCCTAGCCTGATGAAAACAACTTTTCCCCGCCATATGAATTGCCTCAAAGTGCCTCATACCATCTCCAAGGGAGCTGAGTCAAGGAAGATGGTTGTGGTATCAGTTTGACTGTGTTATCTGTCTATGTTTTGGATGACTATGAGTGTGCCCATGTACAAGGCAGGGCCTATTAGTCAATTTAAATAAGATAAGAGTAAGTTAAGGCACAAGATCAGAAGTTCGCCTGTTTGTAAATGAGCCATTTACCCAAGTGCTGAGAATAGCTTGATTCAGAACATAGAATCATTGACGTAACACCACGGAATCCATCTCTTGCACTGAGACTTTAAGTTCTTGCTAGTCATATACTACATTTATTAATGCTCATGCCCTTATATATATATATATATATATTCCATATTCTCAGAGGAATTCTTTTTTTATTCTGAAGCATTATCAACCAGGCCTATTTCTGAATAAATATATAAATGGTAAGTAGAAGAACACATACATCTATTCATTTATTCATTCATTCACTCCTAAGTCAAGCCCTTCTAACTTGTGAAAGACTTTGTTGGAGGCTAAGGAGGATTTTAAAAACTGGAAACAGTATGCTACAGTAGAAGAGTCACAGACAATGGGGTAAGAACGCTTAGTTTAATCCTGACTTCTTTACCGAGTAAGGGTATGACCTTAAACAAAATTCACTTATCTTCCCTGCATTTCAGCTTCATCATCTTTAAAATTAGAATAAGGACATTATATGCCCTACTCTGGTCCTTGAGGATTAAGGTAGACAGTATAAATAGATAAAAATACTTTGAAAACTTCAAAAATAATGCCAAGACAGATATAACCAGTAGAGGACATTTTTCATGCCCCAAAGGAGTTTCCTATCTTTTTTAGGTACGAGGTATCATGGCGTAAAATGATTTTAGTACATATTAAAGGATATCGTTATCACAATGATTAGTGAAAACAGTAACTGCTTTAATTGTTAATTTGCAAAAGATATCAAGTGGGCTAGCACAGTGAGCAGAGTCTTCAAGATTTAAGAGGGCTGCAAAGGATGGGCGTGATTGTACTAGGCCAAGAGAAAGAGAAAACATATAGAGTTAGAGTTCTGTGGGTCATAATATGAAAATACAAATATACAACAAATATTCAGTCGGTCAATCATTTATTCAATCAAAAACATTTGTTTAGTATAAAGAGAAGATTTTGGTTGTTTTGAAACAATTTGGAGAAAATACGAGACAAAATGCAGAGCTTTCACTGCTTTCTGATATGTTACAAGTAATTGTGAAAACTGGGCAACTGTGTCATATTAGAGATAGGACAAGTGAAAGATGCGTATACAAAAAGTGAGACTATAAGACAGGGTAGCAGGAAATCTCTGTTCCAATTGCTGTAAGCCTAGCTTGCCAAGTAAGGAAGTGACACCCAGCCAAAAAATAGTGATGTATTTTTGGAACAACTCCTGGCTTATTCCTGAGTTTGGATTAACCTTGGAGGGGTACTTTGGATCAGGTATCTGGTCTACTTTGTGTTGGCACCTATAATGTTGTTCTGAAGCTAGGTGAGCCGCTCTGTCTTGTCAGTCTGCAGGCAACTCTGGACATCAGGCAGGTGGCCAGGAACACCAGAGCAAGACCTGAAAGAAGGTCAGAGGTGGTGAAGGAAAAAAGAAGACAGTTCAGACCCAGTCCTATCTGGATTACATACAAGAAGGGCAGTCAGTATGTGCCTTAGATCTACAGTCCAACAAAGAGTCTGAGTAAACAGTGATGGGTTGCGTACAGCAACTGAGCTGTGCATAAGCTTTCTGGATAGGTTGACTGAAGTGACAAGAAGAGACAGATACAAGGAAGATATGGAATGTAAACAATCAGAGAGGTAGAGATGCAGCTTCAGAATGAAGTCTATCTGGAAATCTGTAATGTTCTGTTGTCTTAATGCAGCCTTAGTATCTCTGCTTTTCAGGAAAGACTGAGTTTCTAGTCTTTTTAAAGTAAAAGAAATAGGAAAAAGTTGAGTTGGGATTAGGACTGTGAGGCAGAGGAGAGAGATGAGGAAGGGAGGCTATTCCTTATATTCTTAGAATATCTTTTTGAAATTTCAAGATGGTATGTCCTGCAAAATCTTAATCGAAAATCTTCCTATTTTATTTTCACTCTCGTTTCTGCTCTTATTCTTCCTCTTCCTACAATTTCTCTGGAAAACTCTTTGTCTTCTTTTTCTTCCCTCCCTCACTTTCTTTCCTGACTTCTGTTTTTAACAATAAATTCTATGAGCATAATTGATTTCAGGATTTCACTTCAGGATTTCTGCAAATTACTTTTAGAGAATTTTTTACTAAACAAACACAGCTAATGTTTAAGAGTTTATATCAGGCATTTTCATGTTCTTGTATTGGTGGACTAGCTTATTGCAGATGAACTCTCCCACCAAAAATAAGAAAAACTGGATGACACATAGGCACACAAGCATATGCACACATACATCTCTGTCATCTATATGTGAAGAAAAATAGAGAGAGAGAGAGAGATAAATATATAATTTCTGTTCTTTCCAGAATTGGAATGTTATCAAGGCAGTGAGGATTACAGAGGTCAAATTTTCCAAAATAAGGGAAGTGCAGAGAGTTGGAAATGTGATATGGATGTGCTGTACCATTTTTCCCCCTTGAGCATTTACTAATGCACATGCAGGAACTAAGAGGCTAAGAAGTTGAACAGAGCTTCTGGAAGGGCTAAATAGCAAAAATTACAGATTAGGGGCTAACCAGAGAGGAGTCCTAGAAAACACCTCAGGCTTTCTGTACCTTATTGGATTAGGGTGATCTGTCCTTACTCCAACTGTCTACAAGATGACATAACCCAAAACTAAGAGAAAAAAAACCAAGGTGAACAAACCCCAAAAAAATCCAGATATAGGACTTGTCAGACTATAATTATAATTATAAGGTATTCAAGAAATTATATGACAATATGGAGAATTTAAGCAGAGAACTGAAAGCCAGAAAATAGATAAAATATACATTGTAGATATGAAAAACACAATAATTGAAATTAAGAACCCATTAGAGGACTTTAACAGTAATTTAGACATAGCCAAAAAAGGGATTAGTGGACTTAAAGATACATTGGGAAAACAATTCCAATCTGAAACGCAGAGAGAAAAAAATGATGAAAATCAGAAAAGAACATAAAAGACATGTAAGACGTGGTGAAAAAATGCTTGCAATTGGAAACCTACACAGAAATAAGAGAGAGACTTTTCCAGGTCCTAACGAAAAGTCATTATAGAGATTCAAAGGCACTGTGAATTCCAAACAGAATAAAAACAAAGAAAACCACACTTAGGGCCATCAACGTAAAACTCCAAACAAAATAAAGACACTATCTTAAAAATACCAAAGGAAAATAGAAAACACATATTTCCTATAAATTAGCAATAATAAAATTGACAGCCAATTTTTCAATAGAAATGATGAAGGCCAGAAGCCAAAGTGGTGATATTTTCAAAATGCTGAAAGAGAATAACTGTCAACTAAAAATCCCATACCTTTTAAAAATATCCTTCAAAAATGATTGCAAAATAATGACATTTTATGATAAACAAAACCTGAAGAAATATACCACCAACAGACGTAGAGGGAGTTCTTCAGGGACAGGGAAACTGATCACAGAAAAAACATGGAAGTGTGGGAAGAAATAATGAGCTATTGAAAGAGAAATATGAGGTGAATCTGAATAACTATTGACTGTATTAAACATTAAAGGTAATGCATTGTTGAATTTAAAGCATATTTAGAACTAAAACATATGACAATGATAACATGGAAGGAATGAGAGTGATAAATAGTTAAAGTGCACTAAGGTCTTTGTATTATTTGGGAAGTGAGAAAAAATACCCTAATATTAGACTAGAAAAAAACAATAATTGACTTTTTAATCTTTAAGGTAAACACTAAAAGAATATTTAAAAAATGTGATTAGCAAGCTAATAAAAGAAAGGCAAGTAAGGAAAAGAAAAAGAATGTAGAAAAGTTGGAACAAATAAACAGCAATACTTAGATGGTAGATTCAAACCCAAATATGTAAGAAATCATGTTAAAGTTAAGTGTACTAAAGGCTACAAGAAAAGAAAAAGATTACCAGACTGGATTTTTAAGAAAGCATTAACCATACACTGTTTTTAAGAGCCACACTTCAAATATAAGAAAGTTTGATAGTTAAGGATGGAAAACCATAAGCCAAAGAAACCTGATACTAATATCAGAAAAAGCATACTTTAATGTAAGAAGCATTACTAGAGATAAAATAGGGATTTCTTAGTACTTGGAATTATACATTTGTCTTGTTGATCTCAAAAAAAACTACAAAGGGATTTCAAAGACAGTAGAAGAAAAGAAATCATAAGATGACAACAGGAATTAATGAAACAGAAAACAAACATACAATAGAGAAATTCAACAAAACAAAAATAATTATTTCCTAAAAGTACTAATAGAATTGATAACAATAAGGAAAGACTGATTGATAAAAACAAGAGAGAAGGCCTTAGTAAAGAAAATGATACTCTCACTATAATACTGAAGTTATTAAAAAGAAAAAGAAAAAGAATATTATGAATAATTTTATGCCAATGAATGGATAAATTTGTAGAAAAACTGTACAATAATTAATATTGTCTTAAATTAATTACTAGCTTAATATTAAAGAAAGCTAAAGAAGAGGTTTCGGTCCAATACTTTTTGTGGATCTAAAAATATCTCTTTTAGGACTGTTCAGAATGCCATTCTACTCATCCTAGTTATACCCCTTATATTGACAAGTAAATGCCATTAGGAAAACCTTTAACAGCTATACACTTATATCCCTTGTGGTTTTAGTTACAAAATAATATATGGGGAGTCTTTAGAGGATGACAACACAGATTTATAGAATAAATGACATTTGGAGTAGATGACATAAGGGTGAAGAGGATAAAAGTGTGGATGTCAGAGTCCTATATCTTCCCAACATCTTAAGGAGTTACTTGTCATATATGTCACATCTTTCACGAGATTCAATGGGCTAAAGTGCTACAAGTTCCCGTGCAATGAGTCTGAATGTGTGTGTGTGTGTGTGTGTGTGTGTGTTTTATCCTGGAGGTGCACGGGGATCAAACCCAGGTCCCTCCATATGGGAGACAGACGCCCAACCATTTGAGCCACATCGGTCCCCCTGAATGTGTTGTTAAAGAAAAGAATGAAAAGGTTGGTGCACAGGAACATTCCTCCCTGTCTCGCTGAAGTCCCTTTCTTAATCTCCTTCCTTTGTGTCTCTATTTCTTCCCTGCTCTTATAGAAAGACTTTCTGTGGTAGAGGGCTGTCCCAAAATGACCTGCTGCCTTCTCTGTAACCCAAAAACACAGGCCAGGTCTGTGGACTTAGGGGTATAAAACAAAAACCCCTAGTAGATAAGGGGACCGCCAGTAACTTCCTTCTCCTAATGCCCCAGGTATATGTAAATATTCACTGGATACAGTCTTCCTCTGGTTGGCATGTTTTATGACACCCAGCTCACACCCATGTCCCTGGCAGGGAGGGGGCGGGGTTCCTCCACTACAGGACACAAACACAAGCGACAGGTGCTGTGCATAGAGCACCTCCCCACATTGGCCACAGATTGAGGCATGCTGGTTATGGAGAAACAACACCCATTAGTAAAGCTGACCTTGCTCTGACTCTTCTCCATGTGAGTAAACATCTTTTCCATTAGAATCTGTGTAAGATGTACTTTTGCTGGCGACCTGTCACCTGTATAGGAGGGGATGGATGTCTCTTTAAGTATCTCTTCTTCTGACTGACACTTTCCCAAGCTCAACCCTCAAGAGAATCGCCTCTCATTAAACACTCATTTTTTTCCTACGTTCTTTCCACTGTGTCAATTAAACATTCTTTATGGAAGACTCCACCAAATCTATAAACTTGGCTTCTCTACTGAATTCAAGACAGATCAAATTGTGACATTCTCTCCTCGTAACAAAGTCCAAGTTCCTCAATCCAAGATTCAAACACTTTGCCATTGGTCTCTAGAGTACCATTCCGGCTTTCACTGTCTTTATTCCTGCTTCCCCACCTGGTATACAAACAGCCTCACTTTTTTTTTTTTTTTTTTTTTTTTTTTTTTTTTTT
>JAKSZT010053887.1:61807467-61839127 GCA_026826555.1 Tolypeutes matacus | reverse complement strand
TTTTTTTTTTTTTTTTTTTTTTTTTTTTTTTGTCACAGTTGCATTTGCCCCACCGTTTGAACATTTTCTGCATGCTTCAATTAAGTTTATACTCTTTTCTCTCCCAGAAATTCCTCCTGGATCTGTCTCTCAAATTCTTATTTGTCTTTTAAGGAAGAACTCAAATCCCATTTTATCTGAGAAAACTCCCTATATCTATTTCCTCTTTCTCTCCCTTCTTTATAGTGCTCACTCATCTCATTTATATATTTTGTGATTGATTTATTTAGATGCTTTTTCCAGTAGATTATGATGGCAGGGACCACTTTTTATTCATCATTGCTTTCCCACAATTCCCAGTTCACAGTTTGTACATGTACTTCATAGAATCCTTTTGATTTTTGAACTTTAATTCTAAACTTTCAGCCTTTTGGCTCACGCACATCCCTATGCCTAAATTGCCTGTTTCCCATTGGAAAAATCCTTCTCATTCTTCATCATCCAGCTCTTCTGTCATGTCCTCTATAAAGTCTCCCCATCACTTAATTGAACCATGTTCATGTTTCTTAAAATATACTAGTTTACCAGAATGTCTTAAAAGTATTTCTAACAAAAACATGGCATTAAGGTTGTGATGTGAAAGTGGAATTGTATATAAATATGTGTGGTATCATATTGAAGCACATTTTGAAGGTACCTTTGGCTATGTGCATTTTTGTATATTGTTAATTAATTTTAATTAAAATGTAGCAACCAAAATGTGTGAGAATAAGAATATTCCCACTAATATGTGTCTTCTAGAATAAAATGTTTAAGGACAAAGGGAACTTCGACAAAATTGTAAAGTCAGAGGGAAAGTGTAAGCGAACAGTGCCAGGGGCCTCAATCAATGGCTCAGCAAGATTGCTTTGGCCCAAGATAACAGTGTGCTTTTAGAGAAACTCTGAATGGGTTGCACACTTTGAATCTGATCTGCGTGGTCATGCATGGAAACATCACTCTGCAAAAAACCTTAGTGCATATAAGTAGAGTTTTCAGGAGAAGAGATGAAATCCAACTTTATTCAACTGAAGGGAGTACTCCTTCAACAACAACAAAATCCTAACTCATTAAGGATTTTTGATGCATGCAGAAATTCCACAACTGGATGGAGTCAAACTTTGATAGACTCTCCTGGGATGATCCACCTTTCTTTTGGTTAGATTCAGTCCTAGGTCACATTTCTAGGTGGACAACGATTTGAGAGATTTGACTAAATAACCAGTAGTTATTGCTTTCATTAGAAATACATTTAAAAGATGGGTTTGAGTTGCTATGGCATGTTATTTACTGTCTTACTAAAAAACTAATAAACCTTACTCAAAACACTGTGGCAGAGCAAATGGGAATACAAAGAAAGATGCTAGCTTTTGCTATAAGAGAATTGGGAAGCAGAATATATGCATGAAACTAAAATATAATAATAGGAAAAGGTGAAAACTAAATACGTAGTTTATAAAACTTTCTCTCATGTGAGAAAAAATTAGCAGATTGGTAGGATAGAAAGCAAGAGGTAACCATTGGCTGGGAGAACTGCAGACATTTTTAATCAAGAAGTGGTGACAATGTCAGATAAGTAGAGGTCAGAGAAATAATGCAAGATTCTTCCTTTAATTTCATTAACTAGGAGTCGTGAGACTCACCAGTTGCAAGGTCAGCTCAGACAGTATATGTTCATGTTACATGGACATGGTTTGGGTTCTCAACTTTTCTATCAGTGCTCCCATAAGTTACTCTTCTAACAGTTTGAGTTTAATTCTACTATGGTGATCCCATAAGCAGATTTCGATAATAAAATTTGTATAAATCACACAAAGTTTAGATTCTGAATTTGAATCTAGTGATAATTCTGCATTAATAAGTAAAGTTGAATTTCAGAGGGGAAAAACAAAATAGATTTCTTTATACTTGTGAAAATAATTTTGGTTAAAATGCACATGACCCAATCTGAGTAGATAATGAAGTATGAATCATTTTAACATAAGCTTGAGAATGTTGTTTTAAAACTGAAATAACTCTTTTTTTCCTTCCCTAGTATTTTCCTCAGATAGACCTTCAAAGCCAGATACATACCACAATACTCATCCAACATGAGTGTTTTTGATTGAACAAATAACTTTAACAGAAGTAGGAGTGTACCAAGAATTATTTGGCCTTACCCTTTCTTAAATTAATGTTTAGTTTTTTCCATGGTTAGCCATTTGGAATAAATCTGAAATATTCATTTAACATTTTTCAACCATATTTTCTACAGACAATTTCATTCACTCATCACTAAAGGCCCAATAAATCACCCAGTGTTTATTGAGAGACTGCTGTGTGCTTGGCTCTAGGCTGTGTTGAATGTAAGATTAGAAAGAGTGCATTCCTGGCCTTGAAAAGACTATAATCCAATTGGGAAGATCATTGGCATAAAGAATTGATGGCAATCTTGGCTAGACCAAAGAGAATCAAAGTCCTTAGAGATGGTAAAATTACACACACACACACACACACACACACAACATTCCTTTTGAGGAAAGTCCCAGAAGCTAAACAAGCAAAATTCAGTAGGTGAGCAGTATTGCAAAGCCAAAGACCAGTACTAACCCCCATCAAGAATGACTCAGACCATAAGCCCAAAGCTGTCAAAGAAGGTTCTCCATGTCCCAGAAACTCCAGGGACACTGGCCTACATGGCATTCCCCAACACCCCATACAGTCCCACTGGCCATATTGTCACAATGTGTTCTCAGCTTCTTCTCTTTATTTCCACAAGCCCAAAATGTATCTCTTCAATGTCAACCCCAAACACTGCTTCTTCCTTGAAGATTCCGGATGGATCCAGCTGTTTTCTTTCATAAACTCATAGTCTGTACTCTCTTATTGCAAGGCCATTGTTTACTTTGCATCATAGCTCTGTCTGGGTCTTAGGCTCTCACATTTCCCCAAGAGCATCTTGGCCACAAGAACCAAATCTGATTTTCCTTTATATATTCACCATAGCCTAATGACATAATTTAAACTAATAAAGAATATGTGAAATAAACTATAAATTTTATTTTTTCCTTTGTATCCAGTTATGAGATTCCCCACAAACTAGTTGAAGTATCACACCAGGCCTTTGACCAGGAAGAAAAATCTGCATGAAGATTACATACAAGGAGGAATACAACACTGTCTAGGATGTCAGTGAAGAAGCCCTTTGTCCGAGCCATGAGGTGGCAAGGACAGGACCAGATTAGTGGCAGTGGTGATGGGAAACAGGAAAGAATGACATGATTGAGTAGAGACAGGAAATGAAAGAGGTAAGTGATGAATGAGCTATGCTTTAAATTTATAAATTTCATAAAAAGTTTGGAGAATGTCTTGTGTGTCATTGTAGACAACACAATATTAAGCACTGATTTGCAAGTGAGGTCACCCAGTGACACTGGCAATATGGAAAAGGATGTCTAAACTCCAATCCTAACTTGGCCATTTCTTAGTTCTGTGATGTTGAGCAAGTTACTTAACATCTCCTATCCTTAATTTCTTCAAGTTTAAAATGAAGATAGCAATGTTGAGCTCTTTTGATTGCTGTGAGAAACCAAGAAGAAGTATAAAAAAATTGCTTACTGCATGCAGCATTTGGCACATATTAGGCAACTGGTTAAAGGTAAATTTATCAATGACTCTGCTAAATTTGTGAATGAATGCCTTAGGGTAGAACTGAAAGGGAGAGAGCAAGGAAAGGATACAGGGAAGGAGAGCACAAGCCACTGGAGGAGGACAAGAATAGTTCAAGGTCAAGAGAATCAATAAAAGATTTCAAGAGAAACGCTCCCTTTGATTGCTTTAGATTGTGACAGAGAACTATGCCAAAGAGGTAGGACTCGAAGAAAAAGAAGCTGGAATCTAGAGTTTATTGTTGTGATCACATAAAGCATACCACAAACTGAATCTGATACTTATTTAATGATAGGAACCATTCTTATCATGCTGCATGGCTCTTAGGTATAAATAGTTTGAACTTAGTATAAATGAATGCAATTACCATTTGGTAATTACATTATTGTTACATTGGTCAACCAGGAATTTGGTAGAGTTAGTTACGGAAAAAATGATGAACATGGCAGAGTCTTTACGCTGCTGTAGCCACCTAAATGACATGAGGATGGGATGAAGAATAACCAGTGACATGACACACCATTCTCTTCAAGAATGTCACTCTTGCCTCTCCCCCCACCCACCTTTTTTTTTTTTTAGAACTTACAAAGCATAAAGGAATGAAGAGCAAGGAGCTTGTGGCATGAAAGATATTATAAATCCTCAGGTTACAGAAGCCAATTTTTTAAAAATCTCCTACTATGTCAGAGGCAATTTTGATAAAAGAAAATCCAAGTTAAATACATCTGCACTTTGTAATTGTACCTCAGAGTGCCTATTGACTAAGTGCATACTGTATGTTATTTTCCTTATACCTCAATAGCTTAAACTGAGAAAGATCAATGCATGGTACTCAAGGCAGCTTCTATCCCAATGTGTGTGTGTGCTTTCATTTCTGGGGCTAAGGAATTTAGACCAGAGAAAGTTCCAGTATGACATTGTGACAGATATTCTTAATCAAGTACTACGCTCCTTCCTGATGGACCTGAATGCAGCCTCAGAATCTACCTGAACACATTACTCTTGGCAGACAACTACAAGTTGTTTGGAATTGGCCTATAAGTCAAAAGTTTGCCATTCACAAAAGGAAAAATACTGTATGACTGTGCTATTATGAACTAAATGTATTGTGTAAACTCATGAAGTTAATAGTTAGAATATAGATCACCAGGAAATAGAATGAGGTTAGAAAATGGAAAGCTGAGGGTTAATCTGTGCAGAATTGGCAAACAGATTGTTTGTAAATCTTTGGAAATGGATAGAAAAGATGAAAGCACATCATAGTGTTTGTAACTAGCAGAGCAATTAATTATATGGGTATGACAGTGATTGAAAGGGAAAGTCTAAGGACATGTATTTTACTAGAAGGAAAGCTAAAAAATATAACATGGGACTGTTTAACATAGTGAAACATCATGTGAAATACAAATATGGGTAAAATTGTATATATAAGGCTGTTTTTACAAAATATAAATATAAATAAACTAGAGAGACAGAAACAGAATAGCAACTATTTACAGCGAGGAAGCATAGAGAGATTGAGAAGTGATGAGGGTTTTTTTGTTTATTTTTCTCCCTTTTATTATTATTATTGGAATAACGAAAATGCTTCAATAATGATTGAAGTGATGAATGCACAACTATGTGTTATGCCAAACACCACTGATTGTACTCTTTGGATGAATTTATGCTTTATTAATATGTATCAATAAAATTAATTTGTTAAAAAAAGTTTGCCATCCTTGGTTTAGATATTTATCTGCCTTAAAGCAGGTGCCTGATACAAATGCCCTCTGAAATTCATGTCCAGGTCTATGGACCTATAGAACTCTCAGTTCCAATAATCTAATCAACAGAACAAGGCTATGATTATGTAAGAAGGAAACTCTGGAGTACTGAAGGCTTGAGGTAAATCAAGATTACTGTAATTTATGTCTGTATAATTTTGACTTGTATATTTATCACGGCATCCTTCAGATGTCTTCAGCTGTGTGTGTGTACATGTGTATAGGATTACTTAATATTTAATTTTACCCATGTTCATAATTTTTCCCCCTATTTACCTGAGTTCAAAATCAAGGTTTCATAGGTTTTCTTCTCATCATTGAGTGTTTCTGAACTGACTTATAATTCAGTCTGAAGTCTTCTGATCAATCCTCTTGGCTACTAATCAGCCTGAAATATGGTGCTATGAAAACCCTAACACTTGGCCCTTTAACTGATGAGTGCCTTTCTGGGAGAGCATAGCTGACAGTGCCCTTTTCAGCATATTGGTTTTATTTCCAACAATTTGAGTAGAATAAATGTTTAAACATCAAGTATTCCAAAATTTAAAACTATTTTATCATCTTTCTACACCCTTCGATGTTTTGAAAGGCTTTTTTCTTTCTTTTTTCTTGATTTCTTCCTTTTGTCCAATTGCATCTCTCAAAGATTTCTGACCCTTATTCTACACAAAAGACCTCAAAATTAACATTTGTGACTCTTCACTTACATTTTTATCTCGTCGTCTTTTACTTTATTTTTTTTCCCCTAAAAACCCATGATACTTTAGTCTTTTTATATTTCTCATTTTGTGCAGTATTTTCCCCAAAATTAAAGTTTAAGCAAGGGTGTATTATATGGCTAATTCCCATTTCTCCCATGGCACCAAAACTAATAGAGTAGAAGGTCTAACCTTACAGTCTTTTTTTTTTTTAGTTTTCCAAGTATGGGTTTATTTCAAAACAGTAAAGATTTATATATTATTTTTTTATTATACATAATAAGCAATTTTTAGCTTGAAGTAAAAACTTTCACATTTAAAGTAAAAAGAAAAAAAAGGTGTTTTAAAATGTAGACATTTCAAGAGCCAAAAGGGCTGAATGTATCTTGCAGCACAGATTTATCCGTAGAGGAATGGTATGCACAAATATTCTGGGGTGAGAATGAGCATGTGATATTTTGGGCTAATGGGCAGTTTCTGTGGCTGAAACAGGATGCTTAAAGCATTTTAAAGCACGGTACTGGTAGGGAGAGAAAAAGTCTGAAGTCAACCAACCACCATAGTGTATTACAACTTCTAAAAGGTAAGCACCCTTAACTGTTTCCTGGGTGTCATTACAACATTTTAAATTGCGTTTGGTGGGGTGGAGTAGGGGTGGGGGGGTGGGCAGACAGATCTTGCTAAAGTTTCTCCAATTCATCTTAAAATTAAACACTCTGGAGACCATTCTTTAACAACACTTTTGGGTCATTCCAAAACACCTCTGTTATGGAGATTAATACTCTTTGGTTCTGAGCCAAAAGCATGGCTTTCAGATGTTACAATTACCTGTTCAGCTTCTCAAGGGCAATTATTTGAAAGGAGCAAATGCTCTGGTTACAATTGCCTCTGTGGGAGCCACAGTAATTGCCATCCATCAGGGCAGCAACCTGCTGAGGGCATCAGTTCATAAACTTTGGGCCATCAATAAATTGGAACCTGGGCCACTGGTGTCAACATTCTTTATACAATGAAATATTATTACTGGCAATTAGGTAAACAATGAGCCAACCCTGTAATGGAAGAGAGTTGCCAATGACTATATTAGCGTCATCTACAGATGTCTTCATTCTTTTCCTGCAAGGTCTGCCGTACATTATGAAATTTGATTACCATAACATCTAAGTGAAGTAAAAAGGATAGGCATTACCATTTCTGTGTTGATTTTTCTAATGTGGGGGTGAGGTGAGGGGATTGAGGGATGCTAGGTAGTTGTTCAGGGCACAAAGTTCACTCGTACGTCAGTCCTCTTTCCACTCTGCCACGTTGCTGGTCTTGTTCAGATTCCCCCCGTCTAAGGTCCTCAGATGACATCTGACACACATTTCCAGGTTTCCCAGAATTTATCACTAAGCTACTGCAGTTCCAGCCCTTCCTCTCACAGAAGTTCTTCTCTCACTGCTCTGACTCCAAGGAAGAGGGAAAAGCTGCAGCCCTGGAGAAGAGCAGGGACTTGTGGTAAAGCCCTGCCTCCAAGGCTAAAGCTGGAAGACCAAGGAGTGAAACCCGTCTCAACAGCAGCTTCAGACAAACATAGAGGCAGGCCTTGAAAAGTTATTGGAACTGACAGACACAATGGTAAGGTTGAAATGCAATCAGAAAGCTGACGGATGATGGATGTGTGGGATGTTTTATGAAGTGAAAAAGAAAGTAACTCCAGAACCAGATAATTTCAGTCAATGTTCTGTCTAAGTTGGAATTGATGAGTCCCTCCTCTCCACTCTTGTTGTTTTTGCCCGAATAAATAATGCCACTGAAAGCTGTTTGATGGGATAAGAGTGCACCATTAAAACAGGAAAAATCTGCGAGTGCACAAGCGGTGGGAGGTCGGGAATTTTTAAAAGGTACCATTAGAGAAATGATGTGGTTTGGGGTAAGTTCCTAAGGTAATACAGTGCACCCTTGGTCAGGAAATTCTTTTTACTGATAAATCATATTTTATTTTCATATGACCCTTAAGTTTATTAAATTCATTTTATATATCAAACAAGTTCAGGATCGATAAACTATATTTCCAGAAAACTAAGCAGGAAATGGTGGTCTAGTGGTTAGAGCACAGAACAGAGAAACAGAAGTTCTTTATTTTATTTTCATCACCACCACCACAAGCCCACAACTTAAAGTGACCTGAGTAGAAGAGCAAATGGTTTTTCTTCTCATGCCACATCTAAAAAACATCAGCAACAAAAAGCAGGGGGAGGGGCTCATCTGTTCAAAGCACTTAACATATTCAACCCCCATTCTCTTCTCTTTTTTCCTTTCCTCTGATTTATTTGTTATTTATTTATTTATTTTATTTATTTTTTTTTTTTAAAGATTTTATTTATTCATTCATTCATCCCCCCCTTGCTGCTTGTGCTCGCCGGGTCAGCCAACCACGCCGTGCGGGCGGGCCCGCCCTCACCTGGAGGCCCCGGGAACCGAACCCGGGGCCCCCCAATGGTAAACGGGAGCCCTACTGATTGAGCCACAGCCGCTTCCCTGTTATTTATTTTTATAGTATGTGTTAAATGTATCTTTATGAATTGTCTCAAATTGGGGGTGGGGATCAGGGGAGGGTACAAGATAGATATACCTTCTTTGCAGACCTTTTAAGACCATTTCACAACAACATGTCAAACAAAACAGCAAAGACAGGAAAAACCCTAATACCATGTTCAAAATAGTACTATTTGTCCACTGCTCAAAATAGGAACAAGAATTATGAGGACAAACGATGATCCATTTAGTCAGGTGCATAACAAATGTTCTAAAGAATTTCCTCTGATATCTCAATAGAAAGCTTTCTAAAACTGCCTCAGCTCCAAGGTATGGGATTAATTCTTAGACTCGAGAGGAAATGAATATTAGAAAAATGGCTATCAAATGAAATACGTCCCAGGCTCAGGAATATCCTGGTGTGGCCCCATGTCTATTATTAAGCAAGTAGGGCAAATTATGGCAGATTTACTTTAGAGTTTAAGAAAACATATTAGAATTAGTAAACGTTTTCACAAAAAGACATGATTTACTCTTTTTTATTGCTTTCTTGTGAATTCAAATGCCTCATTCCTTTCTCCCTCATTACATTATAAACTCAATGAGAGCAAGAACTGTGTATTCTATTTCTTATGAATATCTCACAATCCCTGGCATTGCTGATTGACAGAACTATTTGACTCTCTTAGCTAAAGGATTATTTCTTCTTTGAAATTAAAAACTCTCCTTTTTTTCTTTAAAATAAAATAACATTATAGACATGAGTTGATATAGAATCAGAATTATAAAGAATTTGGAATGGGGAAATTTTAAATTTATTTTATTTATTATATAATATTAAAATTTAACATATTTTATAAGAATTCACAAGGCTCACTCTACTACTCAAGGATCTTTAAAGTGAGTTGACAGAATCTCTCCCTACCTCCCTTTGTTAGATTTTAATGTAATCATTTCTATTTTATATAACTCGGTTTTGAAGCATATAACCCACAATTTAAGCATTGATTTTAAAGATTCCTTTGTTCTTTAATTAACCTAGTGCTAATGCCAATTAGAGCATGTTTAATTATAGACTTTTTTTTTCAGGAGGTACCAGGGATTGAACCCGAGACCTCGTACATGCGAAGCAGGAGCTCAACTACTGAGCTACACCCACTCTCCATAATTATATACTTTTAAGTCCTTTATTGAAACTTCTGGATGGGATGGAATTTCAGAGATAATGAGACACTAGATTACATTTGCACCTAACTCTGTTTTATTGGAATGTTCTCTATGACATTTAAAATCTCCAGCATAAAATTTGGGATTAACTACTCACAGTTTTACCTTTTTCTCTATTGTTTTCATGGATAGATATGGTTCCCTGAAATATAAAGTAAGGTTCTTGACTGTAGAACCTAACTACATTTATTTATATGATCTATATCATTTAACACAAACTCTGAGAAGTGAGAGCAATCTCATTTAGTCCAAGATTTTTACAAACCAAAGAGTACAATAAATTAGTAGACAACAGATTATCTCATGAAAGTAATGTGTGTGTGTGCTGCATGTGTGTGTGTAGCCAATTATACATGAGTGGAGACATGCTCAAGTCTTCTAGGTACTGAATAATAAGACATTGCATTGTGTTTTTAAATTAATCTGAGTCACTTATATAAGTGTTACTTGCACATTCCTTATATAAGGAGAAATGTTTTCAAAGTATGTCCAGGAATCAATAAGCAAATGTTCAACTCTTAACTACTGATTTACTACTAGGAACAGTATGATCATTATTTGTGTGTCATGAGGTAGGTGAGCAAAATTAACCTCTAATAACAAAGAGTTTACAATGTTAAGGGAACAAACACAAGTCTCTACAACAAACTTTCTAATGTCTCAATGATTTAAGTAAATAATAGTTGGAAGATAACTATTAAAATAAATCTTAGAATATCCAGGAAAACTCTTCACCCTTTTGCTCAACAAATAGACTGAAACACCTTTATGGTGACTATAAAGAGAGTAACTATAACTTAAACTTAAATTTTATGGCACCAGATATGTAAATTTTTGTAATATTGTATCCCACCCCACCCCACCCCAAAAAGCTAATGACTGATTCAGTGCTTTGCATTTCTAAGATCTTGCATCAGCAGCTCCTTAACCAAAGTTTTTTATTTAGTGGCATTGTATTTTATGGCCCATGAATTTCATTATAATTTTATTCATTATTGAATCAAGAACTTTGTGGCCTATCATAATTTATTTCCATATGATATGTTCTTTCAGTTTCTCAAGATGTTGTCCTATGGAGTCAGACTATCTTGCCTACTCTACAAGTATCAAGATACATGAATAAGGATGCCAGTTGCTACTGGCAGCCATGTTGTGACCACAAGAAGAATCAGCTTGAAAATCAAGCTAATACTGTGGTTATCAGAAAAGAGATATAAAAATGAAGTAGGTTCTTGATAATGTGAGCCAATTGATCAAGTCAGAAGTTTGCCTTATCTCTGAACTTCCTCTAACATGAGTTAAATAATTTGACTACTGTTTAAACCAGATTAAATTTGGGGTTCAGTTATTTAGAGATAAAATATACACAAATACAATACATAAAGTAAAGGACAGTAGAGAAGCAACAAAGAGAAATTTTACTCATATTACAATTTTTCCATGAGTCATCCTTGATTATTGACCAGATTGAACCTAATTTATTCAAACACAAGAGTTAAGATAAATAGCAATAATCACAGATCAAAAAGATAAACAACAAAAATACCTTCAAATAACATTCCAAGCAAGAGTCCTTGCGTGCTCTAGTGATGGTCTTATGGTTACTTGTTGTGGTGGTGGTGGTGATTGCTATTTTTAAAGCCTTTGATGTCCTCAACAATAACAGAAGTTGATTAAGCTTTAATGTATGAGACAAGTAATTTGCAGTCTAATGACCTCAGACTGTTTCTTTGCATCACCAACAGTTGAAGCAACTTTGATTTTGTTTGTTTCTACATGGCTACCTAAGAACAAAGAGAATACTATTTTTTAGTCTTCATACAATGCTAACAATCAGACAGGTAATTACCTTACCTGCCACTGAAGGTTTTTCCTTGCATCATCATTAGACTCATCTAGTTAATAGATAACACCCTTGTGCTTGAACAATTTCTAGGCTAAGTAATTATTTTCCTTTATGGGTGGCCTATTGCCATTGACTTTTAAAATGTAAAATATTTATTCTTCAACTCTTCCAGGGTTGATGAGCACACATCATTTTCTATTCTTCAATAAAGTATTTTCAATAAGTTAATTTTTTTTAACCTGGTCAGTTTATAGTAGTTTGGAATCAGGTTGCCTATGTTTGAAACCTGGTTCTACTAGTTACAACAACTTGAGCAAGTAACAACCTCTCTGTGCATTAATTTCCTCATTTATAAAATTGGGATAATAGTAGAACCTATCACATAGGATTGCTGGGAGCATAATATGAGTAAATACATGTAAATTACTTAGGATGATGCCTACACAACATAAGTGCAGAATCATTATCTGCTGTTCACCCACTTATTCATCCATTCAACAAATGATTTGTTGAGATTCTGTTAAGTACTGTCTAAGCATTACAGGAATATAAAAATAAAAAGGCACAGTCTTTCTCTGCCTTCAAGTAGTTAACTGTTTAGTATGGGAGATAAAGTTCAACCAAAAAATAACGTTGGGGGGGCGGATGTGGCTCAAATGTTGGGCATCCGTCTACCATATGGAGGGACCTGGGTTCGATCCCTGGGACCTCCCGGTAAAATTAAAAATATATATATAGAAGGCTCATGGGCTGCCAGGCTCTGTGTGCCAGTGAGCCGCCAGGCCCCGGGAGCCATGCAGCAAGATGATGATATAACAGGAGAGAGATGCAGGAGAGAGGCACAGGGGAGAGACTGAGGTGGCGCAGGTGGCAGGACACCTCTCTCCTACATCAGAGGTCTCCAGGATTGAATCCTGGTGAAGACTGGAGGAGGAGAATGAGAAGAGATGGCAGGAAACAGACACAGAGAATTGCCCAGCGAATGGACACAAAACAGCAAATGGGGAAGGGGGGGGGGTTTAAAAATGGGTAAAGTAAATAAATAAATCTTTAAATAAAAAAAAAAAACAATGTTTGATAGTACTAAAAATTCTCCACTGAAGTTTATCATGTATGACAGAAGACTCAGTGATTCACAGATAGTATTATTTTTCCCATATATTCCTATAATTTATATACTACAGAGATTTAGTGTTATTCTATTGCAATCAAAAGTTTTTCTTTGGTCAAAATTTGCTTGATTGTTGCCTGTTTTCCTATTTCCCCACAATGCAAAGTAGTACAGGGTTTTAGAATAGCCAGAAAGATGCTAAAGAAAGTAGCAAAAACATAGAAAACAGATTGCGACCTTCTCCCTGATCTCTGAGTAGAACTGACCATACCTTCCTTTGAGCCTCATTGTACCCTGTAAATATTTCGCTTATTCTGAAAGGTCAAAGATCATGTCCTGTTGGACTTGTGAATCCCCAGCATCTAACAAAATGTCCCTGATTTTAGAAACTTGGCCACTTAGAATAATAAATTCTCCTGGCCACAGTGATTGATTCAGAAAATGGAAAATGACCCAAACCAGAAGTTTTCAGCCAGAACAATTGTTGAAAGACTTGTTCTGTCTGCTCATGTTGCCAAACTGTTGGAATGAGTGCAGAGTTGCCAATGACCATTTTGCTTCCACCTGGAGAAAGTCTGAGATGGAAGCAGAGCAGAGGCATAAAGAGAGAGGGAGAAGGCTAAGAACATTGTTTAGACCCCTGGATTCAGCTGGTTCTGGCCTTCCCAGTTAATGAGCCAATACATTCCCTCTTTGTTTAAAGCCCATTTGGGTTGGGATGCTTGTTGCTCATACACAATAGTCTTCAGTAATATATCTTTTTTTCTTAGTCCTAAGGAATATAAGAACTTGGAAGTAGATCAAGAATCAAAAATAACATAGATTAGAAGACCCAGAATAAGTATTGTTGTTATTACTATTATTCACAGGAATTTTTACACATAAATCTTTCTAAAGTTTTATTTCAGTATTTGAATAGTTACAGAAGTAGAAAAAATCATCATCATTACCATCACTCCTATCACAACCACAACTCTCAACATTGCTATTTGCATAGAACTTTACGGTTCAAAAAGAACTTTCTCTATTTCATTGGATTCTCATGACAACCCAGACATCAGGAATGGAAACATTACTATTAATATTATATGTGCAAGGAAATCAAGGTTCCTATCAGTTAAGTAATTTGCCTGGTTTAATATATTTAATAGATGTGATGGTTAATTTCATGTGTTAACATGGTTAGGTTACTGTGTCTAGTTGTTTGGTCAAGCCGTGGCCTGATTGTTACTGTGTGGGTATTTCATCCAATCAGTTGGAGGCCTTAAAGTGAGAATTGAGGATTTCAGCAGTCAGAATAAAGATTTTTCTATCTCTACTTCAACCAGCCCACTTCTCCTAGTGAATTCAACATCACCTTCACTGGAGTCTCCAACTTCCTGCCTGGCCTATGGAATTCAGACTTGCCATTCTCCAGTCATGTGAGCCAATTACTATAATAAATATATTAATTTTTATGTAAATATAACATACATATACATAAATATAAATCTTGTCAGAGCCGTTCCTCCAAAGAAGCCTGACTAATACAGTACATGAGGTATTTGGTTAAAAAAAAAACTGAACTATTCCTTCATAAAAATAAATGTAAATATTTTTAAAAAGTAAATATTTACTTCCATATATGGATAAGATGGAGTAAAGATCCATATGTGCCCTCCCACCTTAAACAACAATTGAAAAATCAGGGAAAATATATATATATATACATCAATAATTTTTAGACATTGAAAAACAGGCAGCACTGGACTATGATCTCTGGAAAGGGAAATAAACAAGATGAACCATACAATCACACCAGTGTAATGCCTGGAAGCACAAAAACTGTCTTTTAGTCTCTCTGAGTTGAGGAGACAGGGAGAGAAGTTTAGAGAAGCCAAGGTAGCTAAAATTTGTAAGGTTGAGTACCAGAAAGGAGGGAGCTTCAGGCAGCTGGGCAGAGAGAGAAAGAAAAAAGAGTTCCAGAAATCAGAGGGAACCCTTGAATCTTTAGCTGAGTACTAGACAGTGCATACTGAGAGAAAGTCATCTAAGATCAGAGAAAGAGCCACTAGAAGGAGGAAACAGAGCTTTTGCTCACAGAAGCCAGTAGAAAGGCCTTGTTTTACAATACAAGCATAGAATCCTCAGAAAGGTCATGCATTCATAATGAGGAAAACTGGCCTTAGACTAAAGGCTTCTGTGCTTCCATTTTTAAGAAAGCAAATGAGCAATATGAAAGGATCCAATTTATTACAAGTAACTTAACTGTACTGCAAAAAAAAAAAAAAAAAAAAATTCAACACTTTTTAAAAGAATACAATTAGATCCAAATACCAACAAAGCAAAATTCACAATGTCTGGCATCCATTAAAAATTATCATGCATGCAAAGAAGCAGGAAAATATTGTTCATAGCAAGGGAAACAATCAATCAATAGAAACCATCCTAAGAATGACATAGATGAAGGAATTACCACACAAGGACATTAAAACAGTTCTTATAAATATTCTTAATATTCTCATGGAGGTAGACAAAAACATGAATATGATCAAGAGAAAAATGAAAGATATGGGAAGATTTCCAAAGTAGATGGATGACTAGGGATCTTCAGGACTTGACTCTTCCACCAAAACCACCACTAAACAGGAAAGAACTGTCTGAACAACTATTTTGAAACTCCAGAGGCCAAAAGAACACTGTACATCATCCAGGGAAGATAAGGAGGAAGAGTGATAAAATATGGTAAAGAACTGTAAATTCCATACAGTGGTGGCTACTGGTATCCATCCCATACTCTTGTGGCTTGCTGCCACAGGGTCCAGCTCCTGGCTAGCTGTGGAGACAAAAAGGAACATTAAAATCTTCTTCTTCAAGAATAGGTGTGGGCACAGCCATTTACTGATCATAGCTTTTCATTAGGAGATTCAGATTGCTGCGTCTTGGCTCTGAGGGAAGTTTTTATTTCAACCTGCCCTGGACAAAGGCAGAAGCAGCAATTGCTTCAGCCTTCCCCAGAGCGGGGCAGCAGTGGTGGAGATTTAAAGTCACAGTGCTTCCTCAGGGCTTTGGGGGACAATTAGCTGAAGGGATGCATTTACTGGGCAGGCCAGGGAAGCTCAGCTATGGGGAGCTGTTGGAGGTTTTGGTGCCCATCCAGATGCCCTCCTCAGGTTATTTTGGAGCTGGTCTATGCCCCCTGCCATGGGCCCCTGGCCTTGTTTTGGCAGGAAAAGTCTTCTCCAGAGTGACCCTCCTTCCAGACTCCAAGTATAAGGAGGATGAAACAATGAAGGGAGTGTAAAAATCTATAAAGGCAGATAGTCTGGGACTAAAGTTTGCCAATTTCACATACCGTGAGAGGGAGATCTGTCTCCTGGAAAAGAGATAAGACAACCAAACTCTTATGAACAAGGAAACTCCAAAACAAATAACAAGGAAAAGCCCAGGACAAAACAGAGACCCAGAGAGACAGGTAGAACCCTGCACCATGGATTCATCTTGGACAGATCTTCCTGAGAAGAGCGTTGAAGCTCAAGAAAATCTTTATCTTATAACCAGCTGGTTACAAGATCAAGAAACTGACATCCTAGGGAGTAAATCTCAGAGTTAACATTCGAAAATATTAAAATAGATAAACAAAGAAATAGGAAATTATTGTCCATCCAAAGGAAGAGGATAAAAGACAGAAAACACCAACAAAGATGAGAATGTGGACATACCAAACAGAACCTTAAAAAAAAAAAAAAGATTTTAAAAATGCTCAAGGGGAGGAAGGAAAGTATAGAGAAAGAACAAAAGGATATCAGGAAAATAATGAATGAATAATATGAGAGTCTTTAAAAAGAGCTATAAAATCTTAAAAGGAACCAGACAGAACTTCTGGAGTTGAGGACCACAATAACTGAAATGAAAAATGCCCAGGAGAGTTTCAAGAGCAGATTGGAACTGATAGAAGAAAGAATCAGTGAACTTGAAGAAATGACACTTAAAATGAATCAGGTTGAGGAACATAAACAAAAATAAATATTAAAAGTGAAAATAGCCTAAGATAACTATGAATACCATCAAGAGCACCAATATACACATTATGGGAGACCCAGAAGGAGAAGAAATAGAAAAAGGGGCAAAAGGAATAGTCAAAGTAATAATGACAGAGAACTTCCCAAATTTAGCAAATGACATGAATATGCACATCCAAGAAGCTCAGAGAACACCAAATAGAATAAACATGAAGAAAAATATACTCCATCATATATTGTTTATACTATCAAATGCAAAAGACAAGGAGAGAGTTCTGAAGCTGCAAGAAAAAAGCAAAAAAAAAAAAAAAAAAAACAATAAAAAACCACTCTTGTGTTACATACAAGAGTCCCAATTAGACTGAGTGCAAATTTCCCATCAGAAACCAGCAGGCAAGAAGGCAGTGGGCTGAAATACTTTAAGTGCTGAAGGAACACAACTGTCAGCCAAGAATTTTATATCTGATGAGTCTCTCTTACAAAATTGAAGGAGAGATTAAAACATTCTCAGATAAACAAAAATTGAGGGAGTTCATCACCACTATATCTGCCCTACAAGCAATGCTAAAGGGAGTTCTTCAGACTCAAAGGAAAGGACACTAGACAGTACTTCCAAGCAGCAAAAAAAAAAAAAAAAAAAAAGACCTGTGGTGAAGGTAGCCATTTCAGTAATTATAAATGGCAGTATTATTGTATTGTAATATTTGGTACGTCATGCCACTTCTTCCTTCCTACAGGGACTAAAATGCAAATGCCTAAAAAAGTAATTGATAAATATGTTTTTAGACATAAATATACAAAGATATAAGTAGTAACAAGTAAAAAAAAATGGTGGAGGACAAAGGGATATAGGAAGAGTATATGTTTATGCTATTGAAATTAAGTTGGTATCAAACCACTTAGGATTATTATATATTTTAAATTTTAACCCCATGGTAACCACAAGGGATATAGATGAAAAATATATTCAGATAGAAATGAGAAGGCACTCTATATAGTACAACACAATAAACAAATAAACACATAAATAAGCTTCAACAGAAATGAGGGACAAAAAAGGTCTAGGACTTACAAAGGTTAATTAGTAAAATAGCAGAAGAAAGTCCTATATTATCAATAGTGACTTTAAATGTAAATTGATTAAACCCTCCAGTCCAAAAACAGATATTGACATATGGGATAAAAAAACATGACTAAACTATATGTTGTCTGCAAGAGACTCAACTTAAAGTCAAAAATACAAGTAGGTTAAGGGTGAAAGGATGGAAAAAATATATACCATGCAAATAGTAACCAAAAGAGAACTGGGGTACCTATGCTAATATCAGATAAAATAAACTTTAAGTCAAAACCAGTGATGAAGGACAATGATGGTCATTATATACTGATAAAGGGAAAAATTCAACAGGAAGATATAATAATTATAAATATGTATGCAACTAACAGCAGAGCCTTAAAATATATGAAGCAAATACTGACAGATTTGAAGGGAGAAATTGACAGTTCTACATTAATAATCAGAAACGTTAACATACCACTCTCAATAATGGATAGAACAACTAGAAAGAAGATCAATAAGAGTGTACAGGACTTGAATAATAGCCTAAACCAACTGGACCTAAGAAACATATATAGAACATTAGAATAAACACAGAATATGCATTCTTCTCAAGTACATATGGATCAATTTCCAGTATAGACCATATCTTGGGTCACAAAACAAGTCTCAATAAATTCAGAAATTCTCTGACCACAACGGAATGACATTAGAAATCAATAAAAGAAGGAGAAAAGGAAAAATTAAAAATATGTGGAAATTAAACAACATCCTCTTAAACAACCAATGGATTGAAGAGGAAATCAGAACTGAAATTAGGAAATATCTTGAGGCAAATGAAAACGAAAATACAGCATACCAAAATTTATAAGATGCAATGAATACAGTGCTGAGAGAGAAATTTATAGCTTTAAATGCTTATATTTTAAAAAAAGAAAGGCTTCAAACCAGAAAACTAACCTCAAATCTGGAAAAACTAGAAAAAGATGAGCAAACTAAACCCAAAATGAGAAGAAAGAAAGAAATTAAAAAGATTAGAATGGAGATAAATGAACTAGAAAACAAAAAGAAAATATAGACTCAACAAAACCAAAAGTTGTTTCTTTGAAAATACCAGTAAAATTGACAAACTATTAGCTAAACTGACAAAGAAAACAAGAGAGAGGATACAAATAACAACAATTAGAAATAAAAAAGGGGACATTAATCCTAACCATGCTGAATAAAAAGGACCATATAAATAACTGTATGCCAATAAATTAGATAACCTACATGAAATGAACAAATTCTTAAAAACACATAAACTACCTATATGGACTTGGGAAGAAATAGAAAATCTCAACAAACCAATTACTAGTAAAGAGATTGGATCAGTAATCAAAACCCTCCCAACAAAGAAAAGCCTGGGACCTGATGGCTTCACAGGGGACTTCTACCAAACATTCCAAGAAGACTTAACTCCAATTCTGCTCAAATTCTTCCAAAAAATTGAAGACAAGGGAACACTCCCTAACTCATTCAACAAGGGCAATATTACCCACCTATGAAAGCTGGATAAAAACATCACAAGAAAAGAAAACTGCAGACCAATATCTCTTATGAATATAGATGTAAAAATCTTCAACAAAATAACTAGCAAACTGAATCCAAAAGCATATTAAAAGAAGCATACACCATGATCATGTGGAATTTATCCTTAATTTGCAAGGTGGTTCAACTTAAAAATCAATTAATGTAATACACCACATTAACAGCAAGAAGAGGGGAAATCACATAACCATTTCAATTGATGCAGAAAAGGCATTTGCAAAATACAGCACCCTTTCTTGGTAAAAACACTAGGAATAGAAGAAAACTTCTTAAACATGAAAAAGGGCACATATGAAAATCCCATAGCTAATATCCTACTTAATGGTGAAAGCCTGAATGTTTTGCCCTCTAATCAGAAGCAAGACTAAAATGCCAGTGTCACCACTGTTAGTCAACATTGTACTAGAAGTTCTTGCCAGAGCAATTAGGCAAGAAGAAGAAATAAAGGCATCCATATAGGAAAGGAGGAAGTAAAACTTAGCCCACATGCAAATGATATGTTCCTATATACAGAAAGTGCTGAAAAATCCACAACAAATCTCCTCAAGCTAATAAATGAATTCAGCAAAGTTGTGGGGTACAAGATCAACACCCTAAAATCGATAGTGTTTCAATACACAAGCAATGAACAATCAGAAAAAGAAATCAAGAAATAATTCTATTTACAATAGAAACTAAAAGACTCAAATATCTAGAAATAAATCTAACCAAGAATGTAACAGAATTTTACACAGAAAACTATAAAACATTGCTAAAAGAAATTAAAGAAGACCTAAATAAATAGAAGGATATTCCATGTTTATGGATGGGAATACTAAATATCATTAAGATGTCAATCCTACCCATAGCAATTTATAGATTCAAGGCAATCCCAAACAAAATTCCAACAATCATCTTAGCAGAAATTGAAAAGCCAATCATCAAATTTATATGGAAGGGTAAGGAACCTAAAATAGGTAAAGCCACCTTGAAAGAGAAGAACGAAGTTGGAGGATTCATACTTCTCTATATTAAAATGTATGACAAAGACACAGTAATCAAAACAGCATGGTACTTTCACAAGGGGAGACATATAGACCAATGGAATACAATTGAGAGCTCAAAGCCAACTGTCACATTTATGCCCAACTGATTTTTGGCAAGGTGGCAAAGACCATTCAATTGGGAAAGAATAGTCTCTTCAGCAAATGGTTGAGCAAATAGGAAAATTGGATCTCCACTTGCAAAGAAAAGAGGACCACTACTTCACACCATATACAAAAATCAATTCAGTATGGATCAAAGACCTTAACAGAAGAGCTCAAGCTATCAAACTCCTGGAAGCAAACTCGGGGAAGCACATCCAGAATCTCATATTAAATTTAAAAGCAAGATCTAAGCATATGCTGTCTACAGGAAACCCAATTTAAATATAAAGATAGCAATAGGTTAAAAGTAAAAGCATGCTTAAATTATACAGAGTTTTTAATTGGGGTGATGGAAAAGTTTTGGTAATGGATGGTGGTGATGGTAGCACAATTTGGTGAATAATTAACAGCACTGAATTAAATATTTGAGTGTGATTAAAAGGAGAAATTTTAGGTTGTATATATGTTATTACACTAAAAATAAAAAAAAAACAAATGTACAACACAAACAGGGAGCTCTAATGTAAACCATGAACTATACGAAATAATGCAATTGTAATAATATCCTTTCATTAATTTTATGTAATGTACCACACTAATGCAAGGTGTTAATAGTGGGGGAGTATATGGGAACTATGTATTTTCTTAATGATTTTTCTGTAATCTTACAACTTCTCTAATTAAAAGAAAAACAGTAAAATAATGGAAGAGGCTATACCAAGCAAACACTAACAACAACAAAAACAAAGCTGAAGTGGCCATATTAGTATTAGACAACAATGACCTCAGAACAAGGAAGCTTACTAAGGATAAAAATGGATGTTTCATAATGGTAAAATGATCAATTCATCAAGAAGACAAAAAATTCTAAATGTTTATGTACCATATAACAAAACTTCAACATACATGGATCAAAAACAAAACAAAGAAACTAAGAAAAACTAGAAAGATAAATCTATGTTTTTGGTTGGAGATTTCAACACTCATCTTTCAGTAATTGAATAAGTGTACAAAAAATTAGTAAAGCTGTAAACTGTATATAACTACCATCAACAAAATTGACATATTTGATGTTTATAGAATATTCCATTCCAAAAAAGCAAAACATATTTTTTTTCACATATTGTTTTTAAGTACACATACAGCATTCACCAACACAGATCATATTCTGGGCCATAAAACAAGTGTCAATAAATTTAAGAGGGTTTAAATCATACAAAGTATGCTTTCTGACTGTAAAGAAAATAAAATAAAAATCAAACCCAAAATGATGTCTGGAAAATTCCAAACAATAGAAAGTTAAACCACATACATGTACATAAAAATGGATCAAAGAAAAAAATCACAAGGGAAATTAGAAAATATTTTAAATTAAATGAAATTTGATAACAAAATATAAAAATTTGTGGGATGCAGCTAAAGCAGTGCTTGGAGGGAAGTTCACAGCTTTAAGTGCTTATATTAGAAATTAAGAAGGGTCTATAAACAATTATTTGAGCTTACAACTTAAGAAGCTAATGCAGAAGAGCAAATAAAACTCAAAGTAAACTGAAGTAAGGAAATCATAAAGAGCAGAAATCAATGAAAGAAGAGAAAGAAGAAAAAAAGAAAATCAAAATACAGTTATTTAGATGGAACAATAAAATTGACAAACAGTTAGCCAGACTACTTAGGAAAAAAAAAAAAGGGCACACAGATTTCAATGTCAGGAATGAAGAACAGAACATCACAACAAACCTTACTGATATTTTTAGGAGTGGGGAGATGGGGATAGCCAAGGGTAGTGGTTTGTCCGAGTATAGTATAGATCACATCCTTCCCTGTATTATTATTTGGATTCAGTCCTGAAAATGGATTTGTCATTGATATTGCCTACAATACTTAAGCCTAAGGTTTGGAAGAAAGATTACTCTCTTTTCTCTGTATCAATACTAACGAATATATCTTTTACCTCTGATTGCAATAATAATACATATTTGACATAAAAAAAGACTGTAGAGATACACAAAAAATACAAAATGGAATCACCTCTGGAGAAATCAGTGGAATTAGGTGGATGCCATAAGGTGATTTCACTTTACTGGTACTTTTAAAATAAGAATATATTTATGCATTGCTTGCTGTAATTGAATAATAAATATTAAAAATTTAAAAATCTGAAAAACATGGTAAAATATAAAAATTCACTTTTAATTACATTCTACAGATCAATGTTAGTATTTTGTGTATTTTCTTGTGGCAATTTTTCTATTTACATAAGTGTGTAATTATATATTTTTAATAAAATTTTGACTATATTATACTTGTTCAACTCACATTTTCATGGTTATATTGAATTCATTCATTGACCATCATTTATTAGCCATACTTATATTGCTGAATATTTTATGGCAGCATGAACAATGTTACAAAGAGCAAAATGAGCATACATCTTTTTTAATATCTCAAGTTGTTTTCTTAGAATACCTTCCTAGAATGAAGTTGCTGTCTCAAATGTATGAATATTTTAAGGCTTTTGTTAAATCTTATCTATGTTACCCTGTGAAAAAAAGTTATTCTAAAAACAGTATATGACTTTCCTCATTTCCCATCACCTTTGCCAAGACTGTACATTATCATCTTCTTCACCTTTGCCAATATTATATGTGAAAAATGCTATTTATTGTTATCTTAAAGTGCATTTCTTTGATTATTTGTGATGTAGAAGTTTTATATTGCTCACAATTTGTATGGTGAGTTGTGTCCTATTTTCATTCATCAATTTTCCTCTTAATGTATTATATTATCTATAAAACTCTTCTTAAACAAGAACAGTAACTGTCTATCATTTTTATTACAATTATTTTACTAGTGTGCCATTGTTATTTTATTTATTTATAATATCTTATGAGACCTGTTTTTCACTTTTTGAACTTATATTTGTTAACATTTTCATTTTTAATTGTTTACATTTGATTGAAAGGCTTTTCAACCAAGAAATCAGATTGTTTCTTCCAGTTATTTTATTGCTTTAACTATGTCCTTTTTCACATGTTAATCCATCTGAAATTTTAAAATAAATATTGTGAGCTAGAGATAAAAGTTTGTATTTTCCAATTAATCAATAAATTATGC
Source organism: Tolypeutes matacus (assembly GCA_026826555.1). Classification (NCBI taxonomy): domain Eukaryota; kingdom Metazoa; phylum Chordata; class Mammalia; order Cingulata; family Chlamyphoridae; genus Tolypeutes; species Tolypeutes matacus. Next base: position 61,815,407 of record JAKSZT010053887.1, on the reverse strand, counting down.
CATGTCCACTATTGATTAAACCATTCTTTCCCACTAAATTAAAATGACCCTTTTATCATATTAGTAACACACGTTCTCTCTGGTCATCCAAAGCTATTTTATCATCTATCCTGATTGACCCATGTACGCAAAACAATACATTTGTGTTCATTCAAATGCAGTGTGAATTTCAAATTTGCTCCACATGATATTCTCTGACTAGAAACAATTAGGTTGACAAATGTGGTAAAAGTGTCTTGGGTCTCTTTTTCAGTTTCCTATTCCCTTCTATTAATTTATCTTTCTTAACACTAGTACCATACCAGAGTCATATTTATAGTTTTTTAAAAATGGCATCTAATTTTAAAGCTCCCCTCATTATTTTTACTTTCATAATTTTTCTTGCTTATTTTCACTTATTTATTCTTTCATATTAGCTTTAAATCCATTATATTGGAATTGCTTTAAATTATATATTTATTTGAGGAAACTTATGTCTATGTAATATTTGAATTCAGAGATACATGTCTCTACATATTATCAAACCTAACTTTATATTCTTCAGTTCAAGGTTATAGTTTTCTTTACATACATATACACAATATATCTAGTTTATTGTTAGACATCATATTGTGTCTTTTTAAAAATGCAATTTATTTTCCCCTTTTAACATTCTAACTTTATTATTGCAAGTTAATACTTGAAACCTCAACATAGCTCAGGGTTCCTTGTCATACAAGGAGGTCACTTGCCATCCCTGTCAGGAAAAACAACTGCCACAGTGACCTGATCCTGAACACTCACACACTCACACACACACATACACACAGAGAAAAGTCATCAAATAAGGTTTCCATTTTCAGTGATAATGAGAACAAAGTGATCAAGAAAAATATTGGACTACCACTTGGAACAATTTTTATAAATGGCAAAGAGAAAGCAAATCTCTGAAGGTGGAATTTTTTTCAGACTGAAAAATATAGTGCAAGAATTGCTTAGAATTAGACCAACATGACAAGCACGATTATGAAAGAAAAACTAGTACTCTAAGTGCCTTAAATAAGTCCAGACTAATGTTTTAAAGGCACTTAAAATTGAGACCACAATATGAATTACAGTATCTAAATCATTGTAATGGTAATCTTGGGAATTCATGTAAAGATGTAAATTAATTTTTAAAAGGGTAAAATAAAGCATTTTATAAATATATAATTGGTATATAGCTATATATTTATGGAAAAAGAAAAGGAGACTGGATTGAACTTCAATTGAGAGGGAACAAAATTTCTGGCCAAATTCATCAGGACATATTGTGAAAGGGAAAGTAATCACTAGAATGTAGCTTGGATTCACTTATGATATTCTAATTCAGAATATGAACATCTCTTTGACAGCTATTTGGTGTGGTTATCAAAAAGAAAATCATGGGCTGCTCTGAGAGAAATCTGATTCAGAGAGAAATCTGACGCCTGCAGCCAATTAGTTCAAAAGGATAAATGGATAATATTGAAGAGATGATCAATAAAATGAGTAGACATTTTTAATATAGATGAAAGAAGGTTTGAGGTGCAAGAGCATATCCTTCAAATATTTGAATAGCGATTAGACAGAACACATAATTCCCCTTCTATGGCTATGATGTGTAGAACTAGTTCCAAAATGTGATGGAATCAATGCAAATAGAACTTTCTAATAGCTAGAGCTGCCCAAGAGTGGAATGAGCAAATGGGCATCCTCTGTGGTAGTGTGGGGAAGTGTTTGTCTAAGCATATGATAGAGACTGAAAAGAGAAGTCGAGTATGGTTAAGTAATTTTTTAAAATTAAATGACCTTTAAATAATTAATCTTTAAAGTGATTTTTAAAATTGAATCATCTTTCTGTTACCATAAAAATTTCAGATTCCATGTCTTCAGAATTTTTCCTTGCTCAGGAAAGAAATAATAAATTGGAAGTTAGAGAAGGGGTTCCCAGAAATGACCTAATATTTATAGAACCCCTATTATGTGCCTTACATCTGCTAATTTGTTCTTTAGAAAAATGATTGGTGGTTCCTATTAAACCAATTTTAAAGAACAGAGATAAGCACAAATGTTTAGTTAACCTACCCAAGATCATACAGCTAGTAAGCGACAGAGCCCACATCCTTGCTGACCCAGATCTCGCTACTTCTAACAGCTATGTTGTTTCCCAAACCACCTCTCTTTAGAGGCAGGAGAGAAGAGTCAACAGCAAGTCAATGAGAAAATGACAGAGAATCTCTATAAATCAGATCCAACATCTTACAAAGTACAGCTACCTGGAGCCAATTAGTGTGGATACAAACAGCCTCTCAATTCAAAAACTCATTTCACTGACTTATAAGTGCACAATAATTGAGATCCATTACAGTATATATCATTAAGAAAATACCAGAGTGTTCAGTATGCTATGTCTAATAAGATCAATGTCATTGCCAATTTTAAGGAAAAATTTACTGTAAACTTTTCCATTGCTTCAGAAAATTAAATGGGCTGAATTAAAAAACCCTCCAAACTATTCTGCAATGGAATTCAGAAGTTTTCCTGAATCAAATGCAAAGACCGTGCAATACAAATATATGATAATGTCACCAGACTCCCCCAGCTTAGGCAATAAAGGAACCTTATCAGATGGAAGGACAGAGGTGAAACAAGCCTCGGGATTAAGTGGACAAAGTAAGTGATCTGCCTTAGGGCTCCTTCTGTCCATCTTTGCCTTTCCATTCACCTTGGGTGCTTTCTGTGTCAAGACTGGCTTCCTCCATGCTGTGGATAATATGGTTGTCAGTAGTACTACAGCATTACCTCCTGTAGCTTTCATCACTCTAAATTCATGAAATAATCCATTATCTTAGTTCCTATTTGAAAATCATGGATAAGGACACTGATCATCAGATAAGGTCAGGTGTCTAAACCTGGGCCAATCAGTTGTGATCACTAGGAAGAGTTCACATAGAATCAAAACAAGTAGCCTAGGGAGATTAATGTTAGTTGGAGGACAGCTAGAGAATAATATAGGGAATGATTTTGGTGGTAGATGAGGATTGTGGTTAATATAAACACAGGAATGTTCTACTACAAGGTGATGAGAATGTGGTGATACATGGGAAAATGTAAGTAATGTAATTTATAGACTATAGTTATCAACAACATTGTAATGTTTTTGTAGCAAAAGCAAAGAAGGTACTATATTAATGCTAAAGGTAAAAAAAGAAGAATATGGAGTTTGGTTTTCTGTGATATGGATATGATTAAGCATTTTTTTCTTCTTTTATTTTTTAATAAGGAGACCTTGACTATGTCATTTAACTTATCTGTGTTCATCTGTGTATCTTTCTGAACACTAGAGGAACAATTGAGTTAGTTGGAATTAGATGAGATAAAAGTGCCTGGACAAAATTTGTAGGAGTAATGTTTCCATAAATAGTTGAGCTGCCTTTCTCCGTTATTTTAATTTTTTGAATTTGAAATGAAGTTTTTTTAAAAAAAAGAATCAAAGTGGCTCTTGCTGGATGCCACTTTGGGGCCCTGCCCTGGCAAAGAAATTAGAAGTCACCACATTTAGTATCTTTTATATTGGCTTCCAGTAGAATTAGGCAAAATATTTATGGCTTGTTCTGAGGCACATTTTAGAGAAAATTCTACCAAAACATGTTAATTTTTTTTTTTTTTAATTAGAGCAGTTGTAGGTAGTCAGAAAAGTTATGCAGAAAGAAGAATTTCCATATACTCCTCCTCACACATTTTGCCTTGTGATTAACAGTTTGCATTAGTGTCCTACCTTTGTTACAGCTGATGAAACAATATTATTATAATTATGCTACAAATTTTAGACCACAGTTTATAAAAGTGTTCACTCTGTTTCATACAGTTCTATGACCATGTGTGTGTGGTAACTTACATACAACTCAAAATTATCCTTTCTGTCTCTTTTCAAATATACAATTCAGTGGTATTAATTGCATTTGTAAAGTTGTGTTTATCACCATCACTCATTGCCAAAACTTTTCCATCATCTCAAACTGAAACTCCGTTCCAATTTAAAAAATGACTCCCTGGGGCAGTTTGAAGATTTTGTGGACTGTAGAAAATCCTGTTCTTAAAGCTAATCCATTCCTGTGCATGTAAACCTATTGTAGGTGGGACCTTTTGATTAAATTACTTCAGTTAAGGGCTTTTCATTAGATTGCATGATCCAGGGTGGGTCTTAATTCCCCGACTGGAGTCCTTTATAAATGGAGGAATAAAAAGCCACAGACACAGAAGAGAGCTGCAGAGACAGAGAGCATAACCGAAGTAAGAGAGAAGGCCCTGGGAGCCAGAATGGAACACAGAAACTGAGTAGAAGCCCCTTTAGCCAGAAACTGGAAGTAACAAGGCTGGGAGGAGAGACAAGCAGACACTGCCATGGACCTGATCACACACAGCTGCAGCTCGGTGAGAAAGGATCTCCAGATGATGCCTTGATTTGGACACTTTCATGGCCTCAGAACTATAAGCTTTTACCCTAATAAATCCTCATTGTAAAAGCCAACCCATTTCTGGTATATTGCTTGGCAGCCTTTAGCAAACTAAAACACTTCCCATTTTCTGCCCCAACCTGGCCCCTTGTAAGTAGTTTCTGACTTAATGAATTTGCATATTCTGTTTAATTTCGTAAGTGAGATCATAGAGTGTCATTTTGTGTCTGGCTTATTTCATGCTACATGATGTCTTCAAGAATCATCCATTGCACAAATTTTAAACACGAAAAATTGGGCACTTAAGGAAATAAGTTTTAATTATCTAGAAAATCCACTTGTCTGGGATATCTATAGCTTAATGATACTGAACAAAACATGGGTTCTAGTCAAAGCCTTTTTCCAATAGTGCCTTAGCATTGCTAGAGTATTAAATTGCTATCAGTGATCAAGTGGCCTAGAAAATGAAAACCCTTTCAGGTGTGATTGAGATACAAGGGAAAAACTGAGTCTATGATCAAATAAGTTTCTCTAAGAAGACTTTTTTCATAAAATGTATCAAGAACTGTTTCATCTTCTAATTCAGTTATTAGTTTATAAGGTAGGTGAAAGTGAGTAATATTATTCTCTTTCACAGAGGCAGCAGCCAAAACTTGGTGAGAGCAATTTATCTAAATGTATGTTAATCATTAGATGAGGCTTAAAAATGTATGTTCCAATGATATGGCTATATAAATCGAGTTCTCAACTGGAATACTATTTATGTGAAAATTCAAGGAGCTGCTGCTATGAGAGAATTTATGCCACAGGCAAAATGTCAAATATGAAATGTAAGGCCTAAAAGCTGGTCTTGGACAGATAAAACACACACACACAGCAAATAGGCTGAATTATTATAGACTGAAGCTCATTTTCAGAAATACATTGCTCAGCACTAAAGTGGACAGTCTAATCAGTTCCTCTGCAGAAACAGCAAGAATTTTACAAATGAAAGAAAATCTACACAGATGAAGCTGTGACTGGAAAATTTGATCCACATGGTTGTATTTTTAGATCTGTCAAAGGTTGACCTCTGTTGCAGTTTTTCTAGCAATAGTTTAATAGTAAAATTAGCCTATTTGTAGCATTTTATATTACATGGAATTGTGCTGTACATTGTATACTATCTATTATTTATAGAAAGGTCAAGTATTCTCTTTATTAGTTGCAAATATTTTTTAAGCTATGCAAGGGGTAGATAGCCTATTCTGAATACATTTTATGTAGGATTCTGGTTAGTTAATCTAAAATCCTTATCTGTGATAAGAAAATTTGGTGGAAATTTACAGAAGATGGAATATACTATTTTGTTACCTTAAAAATATCTGAAGGGTAAAGAGATGGTGAACAGATGGGGAAATTCTCACCACTGGAATCCAAACAAAACGATTGCTTTTTTTTCTTTTTTTTTCATCAGTATGTGGGAAAATCTTGAGCATGGAAAAATAGTGACTTCTCCCTATTTAAAACTGACACAACCTGGTTGTTTTCACAGGCATATCATTATTATTTTATAGATAAGTATGTATATAAGTATGTCGACACATATATACATGTGTGTGGAGAAGTATCATGGTGATGGGGGAGGTGGTATTTCTAGAGTAAAACCATTACCCTATTTTAAACTATGCTTTTACTAAACCTATTATTGGCAATTCAGTTGACAATCATATTACTGTGTGATATTCAAATGTCAAATGCATATCTCATTTCAACCAAGACCATTACATCATTCCCTGTCAAATGCACTGAAATATGGCTAGGTCCAGTTCTGATTAGATAAGGGACCTCATGCTGGTGTTAGCAAATCCAAACCAGGGATTGATTCCCAAGCTGAGGGAAATGGCAGAGTTATTATTGATGATGGTGCCAAAGCTAACAGGTTTCACATGTCCTTCATGAACATATGGCTACAGCCCCAACAGTGACACAGTTAAGAGCCATTTGTTCAAGTGTCCTAGAATCATTGCTGAAAAAAGATGAAAAATCCATAAATTTTGAATGCCCATTAGAATGGAAGTTTCTCAACTCATTGTAGTGTGCCTAGTTCACTGCACAGACTAGAATCATATGAATAATAATCCCTCTTGTATGTTTCTCATTAGAGAGGACATGTAACATGTGCATTAAAATCCAAGTCTGGGTTTGAGTCTGTGCTCTGTCCAATTCTAATTATGTCACTTTGACGATGTTCTTAATTTCTCTGGACATCAATTTTTCTACACAATGGTGATTATTGTAAAAATTAAATGAAATCAGGTACATAAAAAAACTGCTGATCAATAAATGCCAGGGCTCATTATTATGTTGTTTAGCTTTTTCTCAACCTGATGAAATGTGGAAGGTATGCATGATAGTATTTTTCTAGAGCAAGAAATAGAACCAGAGAGTCTAAATGGCTTCTCCATGGTCACATGGCTAATAAGAGTGAAAGAAAATCAAGCTGAGGTCTCCTATTGAAATCTAGTAGTCTTAAAATGTCTGTGAAGAAAAAGAAACTCTGTAAATTAGGCTATGATTAGGGTACTGCTACACTTGCAAAGCAAAGTGAAATGGTGAATTGGTCCAATTATCTCAATAACTCAAGTCCAAAAGTACCAAAACACTTTCATGTAGGATGTCTGAATATTTCAGGCCAAATATCTGAATAATTGCTCCAATTAGTCATATCATTTTGAATAAATGTGTAAGTCTGGTCTTTCAAGGGGGAGGGGATAAGGTAGGCTCTGAATCATGTCTCCAATCTTCCCAACATAAATAGAGAATATTCTTTTTCATTTACCCCTTCAAATTTGTTTCAAAATTCAGTGGCTTTTTTTAATTATTATTATTATTAAATTGAAGTTTGTGGATAAACAGGGAAATCTTTACTGAAATATTGTGCTGCTAACTATAACTTTGGTTTGAGCCAGGCTACTTACAAGCACAACTTCATAAGAGAGTCACCAGCCTGGCCTTGTTGTGGGTGTGTGTTGGGGTGGGGCATAGTTGGAAACACGTTTTATTTTATTTATTTATTTATTTTTTTATTATTATTATGGGTAAAAATCAAAATTCTCACAATACATACAAACATTTGCAAAATGATATATAAATATATATGCATATATGTGTATTTGCTTACAAAAATGTTATTTATATATATATATACATATATTTTAAGTGGTGCTTAGATTACCTAAAATATTACACGGAACCCACTGGGATTCCCATGTTGCCCACCTCCCACACCTCCCTCCATATCCAACACAAACATCTCCCACAGTGTGGCCCACCAACCTCAATGAACTTACACATCCTGGAGCCTTGCCACCAACCATAGACCACAGTTCACACTGTAGACCACACTCTCTCCCACTCAGTTCTGAGTGGTGTGTGCTGATTTAAAATGGCCTACATCCATTGCCACAACAGTACTCAGGACAACCTCCAACTCCCAAAGAA
>JAKSZT010053887.1:61783719-61802467 GCA_026826555.1 Tolypeutes matacus | reverse complement strand
GCTAGGAACTCAGATTCCCTCATTTATTGTGTGATTATCCACCCATCGTGACCTTGCCCCATCCCCCAATCCTTTGAATGATTTTGTATATCTTTCATGTATATTGGGATGAACCAATCCCCACGAAACCCCCCCCTGACACCCCCACCAATAATCCCCCGCAGTACCCATTGTAACCCTTCTGTGATCCAAATCCTCCATGAACATTTAGTCCATAAAATAATCAAATACACTTACTAGGAAAAAGAAACAAGTGTGATAAGCATACATGCAAGAGACAAACATAAGGAAACTCAGGGGGAAAAAAAAGAGAGAAGGAAAAAAAACAAATAATCAAACAAAGAACAAAACAAAATAAAATAGAATTAGTGGATTGGGACATTCAAAAAATGGACAAAAAAGCAAAGGAAATGCCTTTAAAATACATATATATATATATTCATTTTTTTTCCTTTCTCTTTTCTTTTTTCCCTTTTTTCCTTCCCTTTATCACTGTGTTATCGGATGTCTGGTGTGCCATGACACCTTCCTCCTCTCAATCCCCATTGTCTCCCAATTTTTCATTTAATTTTCAAAGAAGTTTTAGGTCACAGCAAAGTCACACACGGAGTGCCGGAGACTCCCAGATACCAAACCACCCCCGCTTCCCCACCCCATATTAATTCCCCCTCCTTTTTTTTTTTTTGGTTGTTAGCATTGTTATAACTGTTATGCAGATAGCAAAATATAGCAACTAAACATTGTCAGTGATTTACAGTATAGTTTACAATTTAGATGATACAGTTTAATAATTTTGATGATATTTACCATGTCCTGTGTCCATTACTGAAAGGTAATGAAAAACCTTCCCCATGACCACCAAACAACCCATTAGATCTTGACTGTTCCCTTCTCCCCAGCCCCCCAGGGCCCATGATACCCCCCTCTCCTAACCCATGGAATGTCAAGATTCACAGTTACATGCCCTGGGGATTTGAACCAGCACTTCCTAATCCACCCACCCCCCAGTGCTGTACCGCCAAACCCTGGAACACCACCACTCATCTGCCCCATCCCCCAACATGCAACCACACTCTATCCCTTTACCATAGATTATGTCCATATGGGAGATGGCTCAAAGCCTGCTCTTCTCTTACTCTCCTTTGTTAACCTATCTTTCAGACAATGGTTCTCAGAGACTGTTCAAAACACGTTTTAAATATATATATATATATATTTTTTTTTTCACCTTTTAATTTAAGTACAGAATTGAATTCTGATCTTGGAGAAAATAGTTCAACCCTGCTAAAAGGGAGTTATAATCAAATTAATCCAAGACAATCCTGATATCAAGAGTGGGTTAAAATTAGAGTTATTTGAAACTTAAAGAAATTCACCCTCTTTTTCTTTTCTTTCTGATCTGTATAAAAATTCAAGGTAGAGTCAAATTCTTTTGATTAGATTTCCTTAGCTTCAGAACCAAACTAAACATAATATCAGCATTAAAATAAAAATTTGTCACATTTAGAAAACAGCCAACAAAAGTTTTTTTTAAAAAAACTATAGAAATACACACCAATTAAAATTGGGCATAGTTACAATCTAGCATTTGTACTAATAAAATCTGTCAGCTCACCATCATTTATGTTTTATAGTGAAAATAGTGCTTAGGGGAATGTGGGGATAACATTACCACAGAATGACAAGTCTATTGTACTTTGAATAGGTACAACAAGAGAGAAAGCAGGAAAGTAAATGCCTTTTTACAATGTGAAGTCTGCATTGTAGAACAATCCCTAGAAATTGGGTTCAGACACAATTAGGGCTCATTTTAAAGGCTTTGTTGAACATAATGCTGTGGGTGTAAGTTCCTCAGCATTTGCGTGCCTCCCCTCGCATATGTTCTCTGCTCTTCTTGTCAACAGCCTGGTCTTTGTTCTAAAGCCTGTCCAAACTCAGAGGCTATGTAAGGTCCCCTCAAGCCAAGGAATAGGGGTATGCTCAAAAGTAGGTAAGATTGTCACTCTCTTGACGTTGATCAGTTCTATACTTGGAATTGTAAACCTATGCATTTTTATGGTCCCTACACTCTACTATCCTCATATTTACATAAGTGTGAAATGGAGAAGGGGCAGCACCTTCATAGAAGAGATTGGCAGGGGAAGTGACTGTCATACAGTAGAACCTCAATAAATCTTATTGACTGGGTATAAAAGGAAGTCTAAGAAGCAGAAAGAGAAAATAGAATAAGATGTAGTTACAGCTTCATTTCTTGATTTCAAAGGAGGGGGGAGGTGGCCACTGTTATATTTCCTTTGCATGAAGGACAATCCAGAACTACTCTTTTTCTCATCTTAACCTAGAAAGGCAATATTATGGATCATTAGAAGTTAGAAGAAAAAGGAAAACAAGTTAGAAGAAATAAGTTAGAAGAAAAAGGAAAACAAAACAAAACAAACCTTTGCAAAATTGTGATTCTTAAGATCCTGATTTAAAGGAGTTTATTTAAATAGTTGTTCTTTCTGCATAGTTGGCCTCAAAATTCAACTTCTAAGAATTTTCCCAAGGAAATAACCATAAAAGTGCACATTGACTTAACTCTAAGTATATACAACAATTTCAGCAAAAATTAAAACATGGACTGGTTAGATATATCTTATTATATACGCATATACAATGGACTAACATGCAAGCATTTAAATGATGTTAATGGAAAATTTAATTTAGTCCATACATATTTATTGGCTGCCTACTATGGGCCTGATCATGCCCAGGCACTGACTTACAGTGCTACCTTCTTTCACAGAACTCACATTCTAGCGTTGAGGACAATTATTTATTTATGTTAAGATAAGTGTGGTAACATATTAACTGGAATAAAAACAAGTTAAAGGACATTTTGTTTCTGTTTTTGTATATACACACACATTGTATCTGTTAGCTATTATTGCATAACTTGCATAACAAATCATAGCAAAGCAACAGGCACCTTTTATCACTCCTGCATCTGTGGCTCACTGCCGGTCCATGGATTGGCTGGAGCAGCTCTGCTTAACAGGTCTCTCATCCTCCTTAGAACAGCAGACTAGCCTAATCATTTTCTTCCAATGGTGATGTCAGAGGTACAAGAGAGTAAAAACGGGGGAGGTTTCTGTAGGTCTAGGCTTAGGAATATACAATGAAAAACATAGAAACCCCCCAAGAGGCAATAAGTACCAGCATTAGTTATCTGAATGGTAGGATTGTTTTTGATTTTTTATTTCTTCCTTTTATTTGTTTGTCTAAAGTTTCAACAACAAAAATGGACTACTTTTATAACAAAATCTCAACAAAAAGTTATTTGAAATACTTCACCAACTTAAATTTTCACAGATTTTTTATATTTCTTATGTCCCTTTGTTAGAATTCAGTTATTCATTCAGAGGGCAGTCAGCTAGAGAAAGAAGAATGAATGTTTTATGTTGTCAATCTCTAGGTTGGATCATATTTACCTCATGTGTTTCCTGGCCTGCCTTTAGTATAAACTCTGTACCACTGACAAATTTAAAATACTAGAGCAAAAGCCAATATAATCCATATTTATTTACTTTCTTCACTTAAAAACACGTTCAAAATAAAGAATTGGAATTGATTTGCAGAGAGAGCACTCTCCTTAAACTGATTTTTTTTTTTTTTTAATGTACTCAATTAAGTGTTTTGATACAGAAGGAAACCAGACAACACCTTGAAGGGTTGGTGTTTCTTTTCAGAGTTTGTGTGGCCCTGAATCTCACAGCATTCCTCATGACGGCACATGAAAGGAATACTTTATGCCTCATCCCTGGTTTTTTGCTTTCTTTTCTCTTGTAATTGGGTACTTTTCTTCCTCCATCCTAGTGACTGGTTTAGGAAGTCTTTTCCATCCCTCCTTTTGGTTCCATGATTAGATTGAATCGTAGATGTTTCCAGTGAATCATTCTACCAATTAGGCTAAAATATTAAAAGACATGTAACTTGAGAAGGAAACTTGCATTTCTATAGCACTTTGCAGCAGATGTATCCTATTTACTGCTTTATTTTATTGCTTAATGACTGGATCTGAAGTAATTGCACCATTTGACAGATATTTATTTGTAAAATGTGATTCATTCAGTCAGACACTTTTAGAATGATTTTCATGCCAAGTGTTAAAATTGTGTAGGCTTGAGTAGCTCTTTCAAAAGATGCAAACATGCATGTAAATTCCATGCATCAAGCACATCTACTTGCGGCTCGTTTTATTATAGAAATATTCCAGTTGACAAAGAGTGCTAGTGAACAGACGGCAGGGACTTCTGGACTTTAATCAACCGCAATCACTGGCAGAATTCAGAATTAATTTCCTTACCATGAATCACCTGCAGACAATGAATCACATTCTAGAGAATTTTGCCAAACAAAACAAGCCATCATGCCCTGTACAACTTTTGAGGACAAGACCATGGAAACTCATTTGACTAGCATAGTTGAAATAGTGAAAAGAAAAGAATACTAGAAAATAGTGGGACAAGCTATCAAACACTGCCTGGAGACTCTCAGCCTTACCAAGACGAGAGGATCAAGATTTCAGCTAGAAAGCACTCTGTCTTTCTCATGTAGTCTACTCACTGGTTGGATTCTGTTCCTGAATTCTAGCTGATGAGAATCAAGGAAAAGTATTCTTTGTTAAAAATTTGTGACTATGGGGAAGCGGCTGTGGCTCAATCAGTAGGGCTCCCGTTTATCATATGGGAGGCCCGGGTTCGATTCCCGGGGCCTCCTGGTGAAGGCAAGCCCGCCTACACGGCGTGGTTAGCTGACCCAGCGAGCACAAGCAGCAAGGGGGGGAGATAAATGAATGAATAAATAAAAAATCTTAAAAAAAAAAAAAATTGTGACTATGAACGGTTCTACAGATTACTACAGCAAAGGCATCAAAACATTTAAAGTATGAGAAACTTTTTGTTTAGTTTCTGATTCAAAGACTTTGTCAATTGACATAGAGGAATGGAGAGATATAACAAATATGTAGATAATTGAGGTGAAGAAACCATTAAAATAACCATGTTATTTTTATACTTGGAAATATTGGTGTGATTTCCTCAATTTTCCATTTTCTATTCCAGGTATAGAAATGAACAAAGGAGCCAATGACTTTTGTTTGCTTCTCTAGACTATAAAAAAGCTGAGAAAATTTTATTAGCAAGACATGTAATAAAATATTTAGCATTTTACAAAATATCATCAAAACAGTATCTGATCACTTAAAAAGGAAAGATTTGTATTGTCAAATTTGAAAGAAGGTGATTTCAAACTATACCAACAAGTAAACAATAAACAACAATAAAAAATGAAAGGCCTTGGCCAAACCATGGTATTTGACATATACCCCATAAGATCACAAAAACAATAAATAATAAATAGAAAATTCTTATCTAGAAAGAATACTATATTAAAATTTGTGAACAAATTGTTAGACAAATATGAAAAACTTAAATGAAGACTAGAAAATGTATGTGTTCATAAAATGTCTTGACTTCTTTTCTTTTTATTGATTGGTCATCACTGCCAACTAAATTTTCACTTATACATTTACCCATTGCTGCCATATATAGAAAACAAAGAGGCAAGATTCATGTCATGTGTCACAGAATGAAATAATTTTCCTAATGGGCAATCAATATTTCATTTTAAACCATGAAACCATGTAAAGAGGCTATAAAGCATCCACTTTCAGCCATGTTAACCAGGTGAATGGAATATATTAACCATTATTATTATTGAGTGAACCTAGCTGGGGTCTTTGTCTTTGACATCCATGTCATTTGTGTTTAGCCCAATCCAACCTCTGGCTCTCAATACCTTGATCTTATCTCCATGACTTTTACTTTCCTGCCCAGTGCCTTTTATGTACCCACCAACAAGTTGTAAATTTGGGAATTTAATCTTTACCTGAAACTGCTCTCTCAAATTGCAAAGTCCATACTCTTTAATTACTTGATCCAAAACTCTTATTCTCTGACTGTTGCTCAATTGTTTCCAATATTTTAATCTTTCATCTTAGTTGTTTAGCCACTTAACAAATATTGAGTGCACTCTTGATACCTTACACTTACATTGGATTTACTCGAGTGAATCAGGCAGTGGAAGATGCCTGCTCTGATGGAAATGATGTTCAATACATTTGACTCTTCTTTCTCATGATCATCTCTCCCTTGCCTTTTTTTTTTTTTTTTTTTTTTTTTTTTTTTTTTTTTTACTATAAAGCTTAAGTTCCATGGTCCATTATTTCAACTACTCTGTTTTTAAAATCCTAATTTCTTTACTCATTATTCCTCTGTCATCTTCTGGCAGAACCTCATGCCTGGAGGAATCCAACCACCTTCCTTCTCAGAGCACTCACTACAATGACTGAACTTAGTTTGAAGGAAATCACATAACTGCGTAAATAGATATCATGATGGATTCATATCTCCACCACCAATAGATATCATGATGGATTCATATCTCCAACACTGAGCACTCAATGTTTCCCAGAAATCATTTCTTCCATATTTTCTTAGCACTTTTACTAGATACCCTTGGTACTTATTTCAAGCTTAATCATATTAGCATCTAGGGCAAGCAGATCCAATTGACTCACAAGTCAACTCTACAAGTCATGGTGTGACTAACATGTGATAGTGATTATTAACAGTGCAGAACCTCTGGAAGTCTCCTTCATTAATCAAGTCTCAGAGACTGAGGCAAATAGAACAGGTTCTGAGCCTTGGTTGGATGGGGAAACTGATTTGCTTTGCCTTGGAGTTAAACATTTAGGGAGGTTGAACTTTAAAACTGAGCTCCTATTCAGTAGGATAATTTGTTAAAGGAAGCTTCCTGGTGTTAAGCTTAGAGAAAGAACACATACATAACCTCTTGGACTTTCTGGGAAGCAGCTTTACCACCAGGTGATTAAAGGTGCTACAGAACTTAGTGGGATCTTGGACAATTATTCAATGTCTTTGGGCCTTGGTTTCTCAGTCTGTAAAAACAGATACTAACAGAAATTACTTAATAGGGTTGAAATGATGATTAAATGAGATGTTATTTGTAAAGTACCTTATAAGCACTCAGTAAATGTTACCTCTTAGTTGCTGATCCCATTTCCATACACAACTCTGGCTCCAGATCTCTCCTTCCTGCTACACTAAACTTCTTTAAAATGCTGCCTGTATTTGCAGCCTCCATTTCCTCATTTCTCTGCCACTTCTTCACACTACCACTCCTCTGAATCTGTGATCTCACTGAGGTCACCAATGGCCTCCTTGTCATTAAATCCTCTAGAATTTTTCCCTCATTTTTATATTGTCTGACATATTAACATCTTTTAACACTAGTGACTCTTTTCTCCTTCGTAAAACACTCCAGCTTATATGAAGAGACACACCCTTCATTTCCTCCTAGATTTCAGGCTTCACCTTCTTACTCCCTTTTCCAGGATTCGTTTTCACCCACTTTTTCAATGTTGGTGTCCTCAAGGTCTTAGCCTAGCACCTTTTTTTCTCTCACTCTGCATACTTTCTCTGTGGTATTTAATCCACTTTCATAGTGTGGCCATCTCTGTCATACAAGGTGATGACTAAGCTGCAATGAAACAAGGAGTGGCTCAAAGAATCAGGTTTAGCTCTCTCTTATCTTATCTAGTCAATGTACACATAGTCCAGGATGGCAGGACAGCTCTACCCCACACAGTCAGAGACCCAGTTTCCTTATCCTGCTGCTCTGCATCCCTTAGGCCATTGCTATTGTCTGTATGATTGAAAATGATTTGTTCTTAAGTTCAGGATCCTGAGGGAGGTATAAAGAAACAAGGAAGCACAGGGCTAGGTTCTGCTCTTTAAACAAGTGGCATGGAAGATGCACACATTATATCTGTTCACATTCCTAGTAAGTATGTGGTGAAAGGACCACACAGTCCACTGCGAGACTTGTAGTCTTTAGCTGGGCAGGGATATGTTCAAATGAAGGGGAAGATGGATTTTAGTGGATGTCTAGAAGTCTCCACCATACTATCTCTAAACCAGTGGCTTGAAATTCTGTACTTTGGCTCAGATCCCCTTCCTTAGTTTCAGATTCAAACATTTAACTTCTTACTGCACAAGTCCACTTGGATCTCCCACTCTCACCTAAAATTCAGTATGTCCCAAACTGAAATTATCCTCTACCTCTGATAGTCTCCACATTCCATTTCACCAAAATTGACTCCTCTCTTTTGTTTCCTATCACAGGAGTAGAAACACCATTGAGTTGCAGATAGTCATACATCATCCTTTGCTACTCTGACTCCATCACTCTCAACCTCCACTCTCTATCTATCACAATAGCCTGTCCATCTTCCATCACTGGATTCCCTGTGTTATAGAGCCCCGTGCTTTGTACAATCCATTCAAAGTGTACACTCAGTAGCTCTCACTTTAATCACAAAGTTGTGCTGTCATCACCTCAGACAGTTTTAGAACATCTTCATTACTCCAAAAGGAAAAATGTCATATTCCCTTATATCCCCCTATTGTTGGCCCTTAGTATTGAAAAAATATTTTCTTGCCATTGTACTAGAGCACCCTTTGATTGAAAAAACTTAATTGAATAACATTTTTCAAGTAATGAGCTAAAATGAATGATATCAGAACAGGTGTGGCAGCATCAGAGTCCACCTGATGTCTGGTCTCCCTCCCTTGCCTGAGTCTCCCTGTGCAGCCCAATGTACGGAGCTCTTGCCTCAGCCCTACAACCTGCTTCCTTCTGGTTGAGAATTATGGGAAAGTGGTGAGCACAGAGATGTTAACTCATCAGCTGGTCTGACTCTCTGTTCTGAGTCAAGACTGAGTCTTGGGCTCTGGGTCTTTTCTTAGGGAACAGTGCTCAGCCACAGTGGCAAACAATGGGGAAGGTGTCACTGATTGGTACTGAAAATAGAGTACCGATGCTTGTTAATTTTGCAGTTTTTAAAAGTCAGAGCAGATTCAATGTCACCTATCTAACAACATAATTCTTGTCACTTTTCATTCTGGTATTTTTTCTTCAGTGGGAAAGAAAAGATGCAGTCTATGCCATGGTTGGCAATGACCATAGGAAGTGCATGCAATAGATAATTTAGTTATCTAGTTTTAAAAATGGAAATAAGAGTAGTTTTTCATGTAAAAAGTTTGCCTTTACACAGAGAATATAGAATCAGCCAGTATGAGTTAAACAAGAGCATATTTTAAAACTTCCACCCTAAATGGGGGGAAATGGAGACTCTCTAGTCAGTTACCCCCTCTCAGAACTGAGCAGGGCTGGATTTTCTTGCTAGTAGAGAAGGGTGGCATTATCCTTCTGACAGGTTAAGGGTCCCAGAATGTTGTGTTTAACTTCTCCAGTCAGGAAGGTGCAACAATTCCACCATGGGATCCAAAAGACATAAGGTCCAGGTCAGTTTCTGTTACCTATGAGGAAAGTTATGGATGCTTCCTTCATGGGGTTAACTGGGTCTATTATTGCTTTTTTTTTTTTTTGTAGGCAGCAAAAAATTTTAAATTTTATTGCTAAATCTAATTCTACTGTTATGTTTCAAGCAGTGTTTAGTCCTACATTCAACTGGTGCATTAAAACTAAGTTACAGGGTGCCTAAGAGTTGCCTCCTGAAAGCCTCCTTGTTGCTCAAATGTGGACTCCCTCTAAGCCAAACCCAGCACATAAATGCATTACCTTCCCCCCAGTGTGGGACGTGACTTCCAGGGATGAGCCTCCCTGTCACCGAGGGATTACTATCAAGCATTAACTAGCAATGCAACTGGAAAAAGACTCGAATAAAAGGGGAGAAAGGTAAAGACAAATGAGTTTATATGGCTAAGAGACTTCAAAGTGAGTCAGGAGGTCATCCCAGAGGTAATGCTTATGCACATCTCAGCAGGATCTCATAGGCTGCCAAAGTGGATACTTCCCCAAATAGTGGGGCTCCTAAGGGTTCTGGAGACACCCAGGTCTTATGGTCAGGGCAGATAGCTCCGGAGTTTTATGCCTTGCCAGTGGGCCCTATTTTGTAGTTTGTGCTCCTGAGAGTGACAGAGTTGGATTCAATTATGGCTTCCCTACACATGACTCATCTGTCCCTTCTATATAAACCTATACTTAGTGCTGGAGTTTGTAGGTGTACATCCAAGAGATTGAGTTTTTGGGCTGGCCATGTGCCAGCTGGGCCTGGAACTTCAGCAGAGTGGCAACACCTACTCTACAGCTCATTGGACTCACCCAGGACAACTAACAAGGAGATGATGATGGACAACGGCCATCCCAAGGAACAGAGAAAGTCTGCAACTGCAAGCAATATAATCCCATCCATCTTCCCCATGGGATATAAGCCCCCTCTCAATTAGAGGTGGAGTGGACATCACCAACCCAGAATCCTCAGGATTGGGGAAAGAATTATGGACTTGAGTAGACTTATTGGTATTCTACTATAGACATATTGTGATTCTAACAATGGAAGAAATTACAACATTGATATGGAGTGTGTGGCCACTGGAGGTTCTGGGGACAGGAAGAGGGAAAAACAGTTGTAATATGGGGGCTTTTTCGAGACTTGGGAATCATCCTGAATGACACTGCAACAACAGATATTTGTTGCATTTTATATCATCACATAACATGCAGAACTGTGTGGGAGGGAATGTAGACTAAATGTGAACTATGGTCCATGCTTAATGGCAAAGCCCCAGGATGTGTTTATCAATTGCAATGAATGTGCCACACTAATGAAGGATGTTTGGGGGGGGGGGGGGCGGGGGGGAGTTGGAAGTGTGGGGAGTGGGCCATATGAAAACCCCTATATTTTTTGTGTAACATTTATGTAATCTAAGTATCTTTTAAAAAATTATTATTAAAAAACAAACAAACAAAGAAAAAAAAACTAAGTTACAGCAGCCAGCCCTTCATTTTAGGTCTCTAGGCTTAAACTAATTTAGAAGACAATTTGATGTCCAAAGAGAGAAAACCTCATAACAAAATGGAATTTGCATGACAGGAACAACTAAAAACAACTATTTGGGAGATTCCCAAAAGCAACTCTCCTAAGGGCAAACCAACACAGTACATGTATCTTTAAAAGAAAAATTTTTTAAAAATGAAATAAAACAAACCAAACTGTTGTAGGCTACTTCTATAAGCAACTGCAGAGAAGCCTCACATTTTACCTTGACCTGATCTAGTGCCTAATTCTACCAGGCACCTCCATGATTTTCACTAGAAGACATCTGGAAAACTGTCAAGGACACCTAGTGATGTTCTAGGACCCAACAGTGTGTGCAGTGATGACTCCTCTGGAGATGTGACATAGAAAATGCTCAATGGTTTTGCACACTTCACATTAGCACAGTCAGATCCTACAGACCCAAACATAAACTGGTACTCTTTCATAAATGTGTTATTCCTCTCCATGGTTCATTTGTTGTGTTTGTTATTTCTCTTGATGCTCTTGTTTGTTTGTTTTTTATTTTCAAAATTCAATGCTTTTTAACAATATAGTACTAAGTTATATAGGTTTGAAGAAAAATTTCAGAGGATATTGTCTAATTTCTGAAAGAGACACAAGTCTCATTGTTTCTAAAGACTTAACCATTCTCAGACTTGCTCTGCATAAAGAATCTCCAGTACACACAGACACCAATCAGCTGTCTTTTCCTTTTCTTCCACCTCCTAGTCAAATTATATGTGAAACTATAGCATTGTAGAACTGGTTACTCCGCATTGAATCCTAAGTTGTCCTAAAGATCACTTTTCTACCACCCTGAAGGTTTAACTACAACTACATATAATTGGCACTGGTGGGCAATTCATCAGGGCGTTGCAGTGTGCCTATTCAGGAAATGCTTGCCTGCCACAGTGCTGGCAGGCTTATTCCTCTAAAATCTCACAAGATCACTTGTCGAAATGTTTTCTGCTACAATGTTGATGATATGCCCAGTTCAATCAATCAATCAGCAAATATTTATGTTAAATGCCTGTTGTATCACTACTGCTAGCATGAAAACACCTCCTCTGTTGGCCAACGTGCTTAGGCAAAAGTCAGGGTGATCTTTGTCTGACCCCAGTTGTCTACTACTGTTGCTGCTAGCCTTTCCCAAATGGAGAAACCAACTAACATGCCAACAATCATTATTGAGCACCTACTATGTGCCCGTATTTTTAGTAGGCTTATATTTCTTTTAATTTGATGAAACTCTCAGAAGTCTTGATTACTCCCCTCCTTTGCTCTTTCCTTCATATTTCAATAACACTTTATTGTACCAACATCTAATATTTATATAGAATTGTGTAGATAGCATAGAAGTTTTTGAATTCTACCAACAATACTGACAGGAGGATGTCTTTTCCTCTTCTATAACTGAGGAACCAGGAGATTGGCTTTGTCCAAAGTCACAGTTAGTAAAAAGCAGGGTGTATTAGTCAGGGTTCTCTCAGGAAACAGAATCAACAGGAGATATCTGTCAATAAAATGAGATTTTATAAGAGTCTCTCATGCGACCATGGGGATGCACAAGTTCAGGTTCTGTAGGCAGGCTGCAAAACCAGGGGCTCTGATGAAAGTCCAATGAAAGGTCCTTGATGAGTTTCTGGGAGAAGCTGGGAAATTCTCTCTGAATGTTGAAATCACTTCCCCTGATTTTAACTGATTGGATAAAAGCGTCATCCATTGCTGATGCAATCTTCCTGATTGATGCAGATGTAATCAGCCATCCATGCAGTAAACTCACTGGTGATTGAAGTCCATAAATGCTCTTGCATTACAGTTAGACCAGTGCTTGCTAGATCAAACACCTGGACACAATTACCTGGTCGAGTTAACACATTAGCCTAACCATCACACAGGGTAATGGTACAATTCCTCTATCCCCAATGTGTCTTTCCCCAGCACCACACTTCCTTCTGCTACCTATAATACTATAAATGCTTAAGTATGAAAGCAGAAATCATAATCAAATGAATAAGGTAGTTTTTTGCCTCAAAAATATAATATCAGTGGTAATCCAGTGACTTTGTCTTGTGCTACAATGGAATGATGCATATCAGAATGCCTCCCTCTTATCCATCAAGAGATGACACCAGCCTTTGGAGTCATCCATGATTGCCCTGTGCTCATAGAAGTTTTCTTGCTTGACATGTTAACCATTTTTTTCTTCTTGAATCCACATCTTTCACTGAGTTCTGCGATACCATGTGGTACCATGTGTACCATGTTCTCAGGGCTTTACTCTATCCTCTCCAATATTTTTTCGCACTCTTTTGCCATCTCATGATTTTTTTTTTTTTTTTTTTTTTTTACTTAACAAATCAATGTTGACATTCTTCAAGGTTCATTCTTACCAGGATTATTCTTTTTATCAGTTTCTTATCCTTCAGCAATCTCATAAAAATGTACACATTACAATACCAAGTTCACTCAAATATGTATTTCCAGGACAGAAACTTTCTCTGAAATCTTGCTTGACATATCCAACTGCCATCTCGACATCTCCACTGGGATGTCGCACATACAACTTAAAGTCAACTTTCTCCTCAACCTTGTCATCTTCTGGTATTCCCACCTTAGTGAAAAGAATGAGCATTCAACATATTATTGAAACTAGAAACTCAGGAATCACCCTGAATATCTCCTTCACACTCATCCCTAATATACTATCCATCACTAAGTCCTGAAGATTATACCTCCTATATCTTTTTCTCCACACATTCCTCATTGCCAGCTAATGCTGCCATTCTCTTTCACCTTGACTGTTGCAGTAGCTTTCATAATGCTTTCCTCTCATAACTCTGGCCTTCATCTATCCATTTTCCATACAACAAGTGGAAAGATCTGTTCAAATACAAGGAACTCCTGTCATTACCTGCCTAGAGCATGTTGATGTCTTTTTTATACTCATAAAAAAGACAAACTGAGCCCACAAAACCATACTTCAACATCTTTAAAGCATCCCACACTCCCTCTTGCTTTCCTACTGGAGTCATTGACCATTGTTTCATTTTAATAAAAATTCCTTGCTCCATCTCACTACAATACCTTTGGCATGCTGGTCCTGGTGCCCTTCCTTTCTCCTTGCCTCATTGGTCCCTACTCATCTTCACTTCTTGGCTATATCGTCAAAACCTCAGGAAAGTCTTATCTGATCAAGTCAACGCTTCACTTTCCTCTTCTTTTATCATGCTTATGGTTTTCCTTTCCTTCATGTCATTTTTTATTACAGCTCTCTCATAGAGTAGATTGCAAACTCCATGAGGGAAGAAGCTATGCTTTTCAGGAAAGTTAGTCATTACTAACTAGGGCATGGCATATAGATGCTCCTCCAATATATAGTAGTTGTAGGAGCTAACTGGACACTCTGTGCCCAACTCTATCTCTATAACATAATGCTGGAGCAGCATGAACCTCATCCTACAGGACAGCTTATGGAAAGTTAACTACTAACTTGCTAAAACCTACTATGTTTGAATAGTTGTGGTCATTAGAATTGAAGTTACATGAATTAGAGATTTATTAGACGACATCATAACTTCATGACTGACACTCAGGACTGGAAGAATCAGGCATTTCAATTCATTCTGTCTTCTTAAGACTGTTGAAACTGCAGTTCCTGGGCTCTCACTACTCACAGGGCAGTATTGAATGGCCAAACTACAACAGAATAATGTTATTTCTTAGCCATCTATTATTTGCGCTCAAATGTATAGCCAGCATTTAAACTGTTTTTTTTTTTTTTTTTTTCCTTCAAAGGAGACTGTTTTAGGTTATAAGGACTAAACTTAGACCCTACCAAAATTCCCAAAACCACAGTAAGAAAACAAGCTGGGAATTGCATTATTTTGCCTTCAGAATGGCCAGAAATATTTCAAACATCAGCCTTTTGATGACTTCATAGATGAATAACAATGTGGTTAGTTTTATTAATAAACAAGAAGAAACTTCCAGTGCTTTCATAGTCTGCAACCCCATCCCAGTGCTTAATAATAAAGAATTGTTTTGTAGCCCTGATGTTCAAATGCTAAAGTCTCTAAAATCTGCCACAAAAACAAAATTAGATGACACTGCTTGGAAATTTTTTTCCTATTAATCTTATAGAACTTTTTTTTTTTTTTTTTTTTAAGGAAAAGGCATCTGGACAGTTCATTTGAATGGCCACAAGAGAGCAGTAAGAAATTAAAGCTTAGAAGATGACTCATAGTCACACTTATGTATGTGTCCTTTGCTACTAGGAGGAATTGAAAGACAGACCGACTGACATTTGTTCTTAAGCTTAGCGATACTGTTCATACTATTCTTTTAACCTTTAGGAAGGACAATATAGATTGCATCAGTGAATTTCAAAGTGAAAAGCATCTTAAATTAGGGCTTTTAGGAGTCTCAAGTTTGCATGTGAAAATGAAGGAAAGTAATTACTCTGGGCAAAGGGGCATCCTGAGAGGCCATCTGGCTCATCCCTGAGGAAGGATTATGCAAGCCAGGCAGAAAGGTATGTAGCCCTTTCACTAAGTCCCACGGAAGATTCCAGCATCCCATGCTAGAGCACAGTCAATATTTTAAAATTTTTAACCCTTAGCAAAGTTTTCACTGTATCTAATTCATTTGCTCCTGCTATAATTTACCCATTATTTTAAATAATATCCAGGGCTAACCTGACTCCTGCTCTAAGGTTCATTCCTGTTTCTTTATATGCACTGTACCTCCCCTTTTTTGCCCACACAGACTTTGATATTTTTTACTCAGAATCTTGAGTGACATGAATTTTTAAAAAGGACAGCAAGACCCTAATATATGAGAAGCTATTAGAAATCAGTCTGATAAAAGATTAACAACCAGTAGAAAAATAGATAAAGGACATGAACAGGCAATTCACAAAAGTAGAATCACAGATAGTCAATAAACATATGAAAAATTGTTCATGTTTAATAATAAGAAAAAAATTAAAATGGGATACTTTGATATTATTAGATAAGTACGGATTTAAAAGAACTGTAATGCCCAGTTTTAACAAGAGAGAAAAGCTTCTCACAAACACTGGAGCTTATATTGGAACAACTTTTATGAGGGTAGTCTGGAAATATATATCAAAGACTTTAAAAATGTGAATTTCCTTTGAACTAGCAATGTCACTTGTAGGAATTAATCTTATGGAAACAACCAAACAAATAAATGTATGGGTTATAATAGTAAAAATAATTGAGAAAAAAACTTAAATTGTCTCAGAAGAAGAATTGGTTAAATAAATTATGGAATAGCAATACAAGTGGACTATAATGTAAGCTATTGAAAATACTATAGATATGTACTTACTGACATTGCAAGCCTACGACCCATTTTTAGTTAAAATAAGCTTTAAAACTTCATGTACAGTTTGTTTCCACTAAGAAAAATAATTGTGATTGATTGTTTAGAAAAATGCCTGCATGGTATATACCAAAACCTCAATAGCAATTATCTCTGGGCAATGGACTTACAAAGGATTTTTTTTTTTCCTCTTCGTATCTTCCTTTAGAATCTGAGTATAAAAAAATGAGCATGCTTGTGAAAGTTATTTCTTAATTGGGAAAAAAACTCTGTAGAAAACTTTAAAAGTTGGTTTGGTGAATTTGTGAAAAGTTTGAAGTTTAATGCCCATATAAAAAGTTACAGTAAAAACATGACTTAATAAAATATGAACAGTGGTGGCTACATTTTTTTAATCATATGAAAGAAAAATAAAAAATAAGGATCAGGGTATACATAGGTTCTTTCCACATGCTGCTATCTTAACCAGAGAAAATTTTGTTTCTAAAAAATCCATGCAAATGGTTGATTTACTTCATAATGTAAATAGCCTGATGTTTTAGGGGGAAAATCTTCCTCATCGCTTTTACCCATAAACAGGCCAATGATCTGGCATCCAACCTATTTTTTTTTTTCCTGGATGTTCTAACCACATACCCTTTGGTTTTCAGGTTATATTTAAACGATATGAAACTCTTTTAAAGGGCCTTTACTTAAGGTGATTTCTGTGTAATGAAGCCCTACTATATAATTATAACTTTTCCATTACTACAGATTTGGAAGAGAATATCATATTTCTTAGTATAAGCTACTAGCAATTCTTTGTTTTTGACAGTGTTTGAATTAACTCTATGGTACAATTATCAACCATTGAATATCTACTACGGACCTAGTACTAGATTAAACCTCAGAACAATACTGCAGGAGAAATAGTATCCTCAATTTAAGATGACAAATTGAGGCTCAGAGAGGCTCAGTAATTTGCCAGTGAATGGTGTTAGTGGAGCTGGGAAGATAGCCTGTGCACCAGACAGACCCCAGAGCCTAGCAGTTTCCTTTATGAGAAAGAGGCAAAGTGCTCACACTTTTCTCACCTTAGCACTTTCTCTCACACTTGAGGCCTATCTCCCTCCTACCACTGAAAAGTCTATCAGATGCCTTTGAAGAGCAACATTTCAGTGTTCCATCATTTTCTCCCAGCCTATATTTGTTGGAATTGAGAATTAGACTTGTGGTAATAGGTGCAAGGCAAAGTGGTCCAGGAAGCTGGTTCAGAGGCCTCTTCCCAGCTTACCACTGATGACCTGAACCTCCCGAGGTGATTGCTCAATTTTTGCACTCCATGTTTCCTCATTTGTGGAATCAGGGTAAGTCTCCTTGCTGCTCTCATTAGTCAGGTGCAACACACCCGTCTTAAAAAAGCATTTTATCCTCCCCAGAAAGAGCGGGGAAAGGTGCCATGGAGACATAAGAACAGAAAAGGAAGAAAGTGTTTCTGTCTTATATATCACATCTGAATATAGTCGTTAGCAGGAAACTAAACTGATGATAGCCAGACTATTTAAATGTCCTCAGATGTGTGGCTCACAGGATGGCTTAGAAGCAGGGCACGGAGGTTCTCGTTGTACAACAGAAACAACGGGTAAATGTGCTAGTCATTTCCAGCTCTCCTTCTGGCTAATTGTGAAAAGAAATGGCTGTGCCCCCCTCTTCAGTGAAGAGGTTTCTTGAACTGAAGCTCTCCTGATTCTTTCCTCAGTCTCTCCCTATCCTCTTTCCCTCCTATTTCCCAAACACCACCAGGATCTTTTTTTTTTTTTTTTTTTTTTTGTGTGTGTGTGTGTGTGTATACCAAGCAGTATTTTATTTACATTTATTCCCCATCAAAACCTTCTAAGGAGGATAATAATCTCATCTCCATTTTACAGATAACAAAACTTAGCAACAGAGAACTTAACTAAAAAGTCCATGAATAAATAATTAAGAAGTGGTAAAACAAAGGCTCAATTCAGGCATTCTGATGTAGATCCCTTATTCTAAACTATCCCAATAAAAAAAAAACAAGGGATGGGGGATACACAGGACAAGGCAGGTCCACAAAGTCCATTTCATTACCAGCTCAGACATACATTTTTTTTTT
Organism: Tolypeutes matacus; assembly: GCA_026826555.1. Taxonomy (NCBI): domain Eukaryota; kingdom Metazoa; phylum Chordata; class Mammalia; order Cingulata; family Chlamyphoridae; genus Tolypeutes; species Tolypeutes matacus. The sequence continues at coordinate 61,784,033 of JAKSZT010053887.1, read as the reverse complement.
TTTATAAATATATATGCATATATGTGTATTTGCTTACAAAAATGTTGTTTATATATATATATACATATATTTCAAGAGGTGCTTAGATTACCCAAAACATTACACGGAACCCACTGGGATTCCCATGTTGCCCACCTCCCACACTTCCCATCACATCCCACACAAACATCTCCCACAGTGTGGCCCACCACCCTCAATGAACTTACACATCCTGGAGCCTTGCCACCAACCATAGACCACAGTTCACACTGTAGACCACACTCTCTCCCACTCAGTTCTGAGTGGTGTGTGCTGATTTAAAATGGCCTACATCC
>JAKSZT010053887.1:61669482-61778719 GCA_026826555.1 Tolypeutes matacus | reverse complement strand
TTCAGTATGTTCTCCCAGTGTCTTCTTTATATCCTTAATCTCTTCCTTCAGTTCTTTAAGTTGGTCCATGATATTTGTTTGGATAGCTTTGATTAGTTGTTCGATGTACTGCATTGCTTCCTGGTTTTTATTTTGTGCACTGGACTGGTCCATGTTTTCCAGTTTCTCAGAGTCATTTGTATTTTTCTGTTGCCCTCTGGTCATCATATTATCTTGATGGGTTTGTTCAGTTGATTAGCTTTTCTCTATGCTCTAGAATTTTATTTAGCTGTTGGTTCTGCGTGTGAGTTAAGTTTTCTCTTTGGCAGTTTTTCTTCTTATTTTATTTCCTTGCTTCTTTCTATGTTCCGTTGAAGGCAAAAGGTTAGGGCCAGAGGAATCAAAAGATGTAAGGAAGGCAGAAGGATAATAGAAATATTGATAAAAGTTAGAAGAGGGGCAAAATGAGACTTAATGAGATGAATATTTAACTTGAGTAGGCAGTGTAGAGTACTAGGAAAAAATATGGAGTTCCTACAATGGACTGGGAAAACAAATGGTGGAATATATATATATAGTGATTTAGAAGGCTAGAATTATGAGGAGGGAGAGAAATAGTAGAGAAAGGTCTGAAAGGAAAAAGTTAATACTAATAAAAAAAAAAAAAAAAGAAAAAAGAAGAAGAAGAAAACAAAATAGTTGGGATAGAAATTGACACCCTTAAGTTGTGGGCCTATGAAAAAATGTTGTCTCTAAGAGCCACAACAGAAAACAGAAGGCAGAAAGATGCAGGAAGGATAAGCGATAGTTTGTAATACAGAATCAATATATACAGCGAGTGGGAAATTACTGAATAAGAAGCCCAGCGAATAAGCGACCAGCTGGCAGCACCTATTTAAAAAAAAATAGAAGGAAAAAGGAAGGGGGGAGGAAAACGGGAATAATAGCAATAGACCAGAAAGTAACAGAGAGAAACCAAAGATCCACACAGGCAAGCAGTCAAACATAGCTAAGGGGGGTCAATGATTCCCCTAGGGTCCACGTGGATCCTTCCTGCCTACTTGTGTTTATCAATGAATTTCCCCACAGGGCTCTGTATGTAGGTCCTGAAGCAGCTTTTAGCTATTAAACTAAATTAAAAAGAATTTATTTTTCATTTGTTGAGGTGACCTCACTTTTTTTTTTTTTTTTTATTTAGCCAAATGCAGGACCCAAAATAATTCCTCCTCTAGACCAACCCCCTTACAGAAGGGACCCTAGCTGGGCCCGTGGAAATTAATCAAGCGCATCCCACTTTCCGGACTCCCCAGGTTAGCTGAAGCTCTGATGTTAGTCAGTGAGGAGTGCTAAAGACGGCGGATTCTGCCCCTTCTGGCGCCGAGCTCCAGTGTCACTGGGCTGCTCAGTAAATCAGTTTGAGTGCAGATTCGCGTCTGCTCTCAGCCTGATGCTGCTTCAGGTCGGCTTATCTGCTCCCCAAAGCTATGGGGCAGTGCAGGCAGCCAGATCAATGTCTAAAAATATAAAATACCCTTCCCTGTCTTCCAACCGAACCCTCCCTTTTTTGGGAAGTGTCCCTTCCTCCTGGCTCCACAGCGGCCCGGGTCTTATCCCTGGGTGGCTAGGGAAATCAGCTGCGTTGCCCGACCAAAATCCCCCCTCCGGTTCACTGGGTGCTGATTAGCTCGTTTGCTCTGTTCACACAAGGTCCAAGGGGCGCCAGGCAGCCAGATCCCCAGAAAATAAAACTTTTTCACCCCGCCCGTGGCTCAAAATGGCCGTTTTATTTTTTTTTCCCTAACCGCGGGGCTCAGCCGCCTGTGCCAACCACCACCGGCAGCCTCAAAACTCACGAATCTCCACCGTTCGGTCCACGCCGCTGATCCGCGCAGATAGATGTCCCAAGCCTCTCACTCCACGCGTGCACAGCACAGACCCCCGGGCAGGACCCCGTCCCCAATCCGCCTTGCTCTGGGAGCTTGCAGTGTGCGCCCTCCTACACTAACGCCATCTTGCTATCTCCTCCACCAGGATCTTTTGTTTCTGCATATTTTCAACATATTGTTTTAAACAATAATTTGAAAATGAGAAAATAAGTTTGCACTTTAAAAACATCCAAGAGAAAACAGAACAAAGACATTCAAACAGCAAATAGGCAGGAAAGTAGAGATGAGATGATGAGGAGAGAAGCACTGTGGGTGGCATGGGGTGTTCGAAACCCAGGGTTCTTTCTTTACTGCCAGCTCCAAGGGCTTCAAGGGAGCCATTGATCCTTAATCCCATCTGAAAAGTGGGATGTAAGAATGTCCACACAAACAGGCATAGTAACACGGAAAAATTCCTTGAAAGATGATCCTATTAAAAACTCCAAGTATTACTTTTATCCTTCAGTTTGCTTAGCCTTCAATGTCAGTTAGTGGCATTAAATGGGGGAACGTTAATAGTAACTTTTCTCTTGTTATGTTTAGAAACTTGGCTTTTGGAGTGGAATTAATAAGTTATATAGTGAATAAGAGGTCGCTCTACTTAATTAAAATAAAATGTCGTATTCTGATTCTGCTAACATTCACCCAGCACTTAATATGTGTTCTGTTCTCTTAGGGGCATTAATAGAAATTAAATGAGTATAGCGGTCTGGCACTAATTTAGGAAACTGTAGACAGTAGAGGAAGAAATTGAAGGGACCCTGCATTAGTAGAATAAGATTGAGATCCTAAAACCAGTCCTGAGCTTTTCCTCTTTAGTAGGCTTTGATTTTTTGGTTACGCATCTGTTCATCCAACAAAAAAGATACTGAGTGGCTATTCCAGGCCAGACAGTGGCCCACTGTGAATGAGATAGACAAAATCCCTTCCCTCAGGGAGCACACATCCTCATACAGGAAGACAAGAGAGAAACAAGCAAACCATTAAGACAACTATTTATGAAGGAAATAAAATAAGATAATATTTCTCTAGATAAAGTAAACCAAGAAGGAGCTCTCTGAGGAGGTGACCTGACTGGCCAGTTGGGACCCAAAGGACAAATGAGAAGAAGTCAGTGTGCAGTGAGGCAGAAAGAATCTCTCAAGAAGAAGGAACGGTAGCCAGTTCAAAGGCTTGAAGGCAGGACCTCGATGAAGACCACTGTGGATGGAATATATTACACAAAGAGGAGGAGAGTGATAGGAGAGGAGATCAGAGAAATGGCACAGCCCATGTCATGTCAGGCTTTTGATGTCACAGCTAAGAGTTTGGGTATTGATCAGAGTACTTTAAGAAACCATTGGAAGAGTCTAGCCGGAGAGGTATGATCTCCTTTACATTCATTTTTTAATTAATTTTCTTATTTTTAAAGAAGTTTTATGTTACATAAATGTTACATAAAAAAATATAAGGGATTCCCATATGTCCTCCTCCCTCCCCCTTCCACACTTTCCCACGTTAACAACATCCTTCATTAGTGTGGTACATTTGTTACAATAGATGAATACATATTGAAGCATTGCTGCTAACAACAGACTACAGTTTACATTATAGTTTATACTCTATCTTGCACAATTTTGTAGGTTATGACAAAATATACAAAGGCCTGTATCTGTCACTGCAATGTAATACAAGACAACTCCAATGTCCCCAAAATGCCCCCATATTCACCTATTCTTCCCTCTCCCATTCCTCAGAACCTCTGGTGGCCACTGCCTTTATATCAATAAGAGCTTAGGAATTCAGCACCCTGTCAGTGGGCCTTACTTTGGAATTTATGCTTCCCAGTGTAACAGAGTTAAACTCATTTATAGGTTCTGTATACCTGGCTCTTCTGCTCCTTTTATTTGAACCTATAATAAGTACTATACATGATAAATACATGTCCCAGAGACTTAAATCTTTGGTCTGTCCATGTGCCAGTTGAGCGCTGAATTTCAGCAGAGTTGCAACACCTACTGTCCAGTTCATTGGACACCCAGGACAACTAACATGGAGATGATGATGGTTAATGCCCATCCCAAGGAATAGAGAGTGTCTACAACTGCAAGCAAAATAGTTCCATCCATCTGCCCCATGGGATCGAAGCCCCATCTCAATTAGAAGCAGAGTTGGGCATCACCATCCCCAAATCTTCAAGATTGGGAAATGAACAAGGGACTAAAGTAGACTCATTATTATTCTACTATAGACATTATTATTCTTACAATGGAAGAACTCCTTTACATTCATTTTTGAAAGAAAATTCAAGCTGTGAGGAACAGATTATAAGAGGTCAAGAATAAAAGCAGCAAAGTGAGTAAGACAGCTACCATATTGGTCAGGTATGTGAGGAATGCTGCCATGGACTGGATTCATCATGAGATAATGAATGAGATAGGAGTTTTTTATGGTACATCTAGAAGTCTCGGACAAGGTTCTTTTGAAGGATAATCATATTGTCTGATACACTGACCTTGGTGATAACTGTCAGAATTAAAGCACCAAAGCAGATGAACTACAGTGCTGGACTAGAAAAACAATTTAGTTTTAGTTCTCTTTGTTTTGATTCTCTTCTCCAACTTAAGAGCATTGTGCCATTACTTGGAAGATGGATAATATTTATTCTTCCTTCCCTTTCCCTACAGACAAGGAAGAGAAAGATAGGTAAGTGTCAATAGCTTATGTTAACATGGGAAATGAGAAGTAGAACTGTAAGCAGAACACAGGTACAGTGTTCTAATCAGAACCACATTGCTTTATAACAGGAAATCTGGACTTCTAAGAACTGCAGAGTGGAGACTTACCAACTGACCTAATCATACAAAGAAAATGCCAAACTTCAGTTACAGATTTCTGTACTCATTTCTGTCAGAAGAGCAGAGGTTGGGGCCCTTGCCCAGCGTAGATCACGAACACACAATTATCCAGGCTCCATGTTTCAGTGAAGAGCTTGGCTTAAATATGCCAAGTATTGTTAAAAATACAAAGAACCCTCTTCATAAACACCAGGTTTCATACTGATCCAAAAGCACATGTTTATTTGTGTGGTCAGTGGCTGCATATTTTAAGAATCATGTAAATAATAAAACCAAATTACTTTATTTTGTATGAGTGAAAATGATGGTCCAATAATCAGACACATTTGTGGTTTGTTGTATCTGTGCCTATGCTATTGAGGAGAAATAATGATGTATACATGTGAGAGGATTTAAAAAATATCTTCAAAATTTATATATTCCTTTGTGCCAAAGGGGCTTTTTGCTTCCTTGCTTCATGAATACAATTTAAAAGTAGAATTTATTAAAAAAATGACTACAATGACTATTTATTAGCTATGTGGCAAGTAAAAATGAATACATAAGTTCAAGGCCAATCAGACTTGGAGTGGAAAATATTTCTGCCCAGTAAATATAATCAGAATATCTGGGTGATTCCTGAGGTCTCACCTTGTAAATAAAGTAGGTAAGTCTTTGCTTCAGTGACTGAGAAAATCGTATTTCCTCCATTTGAACCCTATGAGAAAGAAAAATAAACTTGAAAAACTCTTCAGTCTCTCTGAATAAGGTGCCCAATCATAACTAGTTTATAGAATATGTAAATCTTACCCTGAATTGCCTTAAAATTTATTTTATGACCAATAAATGGTGATTTTGAAGCCAATTATTTGAGAAATCATTTCTTTTAGTATGCCACTGCTCATCTGTCTATAGTAACCTGCAACCCAAATTCAGAACGCAGATTCATTGCAAAGAGCTGAATCCAGGCTGAAGTTATGAGCAAATGTCAACCAATTTTTAAAAGGTGCTAAAAGCAAGATGAACATTCATTATTTTTTCTGCTTAATTTAAGGCAAACATAAATCAACCCCTGCCCAAGTAAGGACTCATTCTATTGTTGATTTCTGACTTTTAAAGCCCTTAAAGTTTACTTATATATATTTATTTTCTCAGCTCAAGTCAAAGATAAGTTGAAATTTGCATATAAATAACTCAGAATTTTTTAAAATTTTCAGCCAGACATAGTTGGTCAATTGCTGAACTTCTGGAATGGCCGAGTTTTCCTTTTGTGCCCAAGAGAGACATCTCTAATTGACCACAGCACTCATTCTTTCCAGTCCTGGATGAGATCTCGCAGGTTCTTGACAGATCTCACCAGGTAGCGACCAGAGGTAAATAAAAACAAAGAAAGGAGATGAAATCTTCTTGTTTTACCTGACTTAAATGCAAATGGAAGTGAGTGTTCCCATATGATAGAAAATGCACCCAAAAAAGAAGGAAAAGTAGTTCATCTGCTCTGTGCACATATTGTCTAAATAGACCAATCACAGGCGAGTAAGTCAATAACAAGATGGTGAAAGTGGTATGGCAAAGTGCTCAATAAAGTCAGGATGAAATCCACATCCCCCCACTCACCATGCATCTACTGCCAAGTCATGTGGTATATTATGTCTTTTGTCTGTAAATTGCAATTCACAGGGGATTTGGGGGACATGGTTTTAAATTAATGAATTAATAATGGATTAATGGAGGTCACAGACCGGATGAAATATTTGACTTTGATTTGAATCAACTTCACAGAGATTCTTTCTGAGTATAAGAATTAATATTAAGTAAAAGCAGGAAAAATACTTTGATAATTAAAAGGAAAAAAAATGAAAAAAATAAAATTGTAATTTCAGATGTGCATTTAATAAGTCAGTCTTGACTCAATTACTGCTCATTTGAAATCTTATGAGTAAACATAGATTCAGGCTAAAATAAAACCAATATTCCACAGTCAACTAGCGATCTGAATTAAGAAATCTATCTCAAATCTAACTAGAAGTAATTGCTAATTAAAATAGTATAAAACATTTTAACACTCAACAATATAAATTACTTCAGTCTTCTCAGTACCTTGAAAAATCCTCAAAATATATTATTAATAACCTCAGGAATTAAAGATGTTCAGACATTCTTGGATAGCAAGATAGATTGACAAACATATTTGGAAATTTTCACTGAATTATTTAAGATAAGAAGGTAGGTCTTTCCTGAATGTGAAAGATGATCAATTGGTTTTATACCAGTTAATTACAAGATCATCACCATCACTCAAAAATTCTTTACTATAAATAACTTTAAAATATTAATATAAAAGTTATTGTCAAGAATGGATTATAGATTTTTAAATCCATGATATTACAGAGTTATTTATATAAAGTATTTAGCACATAAAGATCCATTATTTGAAATGTTAGCATACTTTAGATTCTTCTAATACCTTAAGTCCAATGGCAAATACATTTCTAAATATTACTTTTTTTCTAAACAGGGAGCTAGAACAGGAGTTTCTGTCATGAAAAGGGGCTGGAATAAAACCAATTTAAATAAATTGAAGATACAAATAGTTCCACTTATAATATTATCAGCTGTCTCATTTCCAAATAAGATCTTGAAGAATATCTTGTTTTACTTAAATGTTTATCTTAGTACAGCCTTTATTACTTTCCTTTTCCATCACTACATTCACGCTTCTCACCTAGAGATTAAGAATAAAAAGTATGGAGTGGGTATAACCCAGTGGTTGAGCATGAGCTTTACATATATGAGGGCCTGGATTCAATTCCTGATACCTCTTTAAAAAAAAAAAAGAATAAAAAATAATTTGCTTATACACAATTACTTAATTTTGGAATTGTGAATGACCTCCCTGGATGATGACTAGTTTTACATTTATTGCCAGCCGTCTCCAATGACCTTAAATCAGGATAAGGGGCTTTTGTGAAATACACATAAAAGAAAAAAAAAAACAAAACAGGAAACAATAACTTGTCTTGTTTTTATACTTATTTTGTGAGTGGGTGACTCTCTAGCCTATGACACAAGGTCTAGATTTACTTTTTAAAATATAGAATCATATTTGAGAGTAGATTCTGCAAGTAGAGCAGAGTTTTTTACTGCAGAGCCATACTGACTATGAGAACTAGAAAGGATCCCTTATATTTGCTGTGTTTATGTGTTTTGTCTTCTTAATTTTCTTTTCAAAACCAGTGGAAGCATGCAAACGTTGCATTGTAAATGCACACAATGGTGTGAGCTAACCTGAAATAATATGACTGTTGTTGAATGTGGCTCCTTTAAAAAAAAAAATTTTTTTTCTGGCAGCAGCTGCTGACTTCAGTTTTGAAACATTATTTCCATGCACATCCATGAATTATTTAAAATTCCTTACTTTTTAACTCTCCTCTGCTCTTGCTGCTTACAACACTGGTTTTAATCTGTTGTCTTGACAAAGATAAAGCACATGCAAGACTGAATTCCACATGAGACACCCATTGAAGGAAATAGCGTTGTTCATAAATGTTTTTATTTTCTAAATTAACTCAGTTGTTCAATAAAGTGAGTGCATAGTCTATTAGAGTTTTAACATAAACCAATATAAAACGAGAGTTTGGGTATTTGCAAATATAATGGAAAAGAGTAAAGAATAATTTTGCTGGAAAAAAGTCTCCAGCTTTTATGTAATTGAGAGTCATCAAGGCTGATCCAGCTCTCCAAAACGTTTCTCCACCCACATAAAACGTCAGTGTTGTCAAGGTACCGAAAGCTTTTCTCCAGTATGTGTCTTTAAATATCCAAGCATCTGGTTTAGAAGAGTGTTCTTTACTGATATCAGTGAAAATCTTCAGCAAAGAAAAAGGTATTGAAATATCACTATCCAAAGAAAAAATGAGAAAAGGAATCAATTGTCAAATATTTCCAACAAGCTTGATCATGTAGGGTCTTCACTGTAGATCAGATATCTTGGTATCTGGGAGGCAAGGCAATATCATTAGGCATCACCATGTTATGGAATATGTTTTTCTAAATCAAGCTTAGCTTCCTTTGCTTTCTCTTTTTACTCTTGTCCTTTTACCTTTCTCTTCTGTTCTCTTGCTTTTTTTCCTTCATAACTTTCTTTATGTCCCATTTAAGTTTTGGCCTTCTCACTACTCAACTCAAATGGGCCATCTAGGGCCAAACAGACGATTTGTGTCTTATAGACACAACCTATATTTCAAAATATAATCTGGCAACATTCAACTGTGGGGCTCAAACGTACATGCCAAAAACACAAGGTGCTATGATGGAGTTTTATTGTGTCTAGTGGAAAACTCATAAGTGGAATTCTTTCTCCATCAGCTTTCTCACATTAAAGAGGTCAATTTTTGAAAATAAACTTGAGGTTTATGGCAGAATCATCAAACACAAGGGCAAAGCGTCTCAGTTAAGACACATTTTTACAATTTGCTTCTATTCCAAACGTTTGATCATTTTACTATGTTTGAGAGAGTTAGAACTTTCTCTTCTGATGATTCTTGCATTCTACAATAAATGTTGTTTATAAAAACTGTAAACAAATCTGACTGAATACATAAAATTTCCATTTAAGAATATAGCCTAAAATAATCATTTTCAAAACTATTTAAATAAAATGTAAACTGATCATATTGTAATTTCTTAGTAGAAAACAGATTTTGGAAATTTTTCCTGATAGTCCAGCTATGAAAAAAAATTCTGTATATATTTTAAGAATAACATACTAGCTTCCTCAATAGCAGAAGCAATAATATAAAAGCCTTTAGGACATTATTAAAATTAAATATATAGATTTTATTTTAATATTTGCTATTGTTGAACCAGTGTTTTAATTTGCATTAAATTCTTAAGTTGCAGCAAATTTTAAGGAATTCTTTATGACACATGGAAAATATATTTCAATATAACTATGAATTTTTAAAAAGATACAGAATGTTCTTAACTTTTTAGTTCAGTGTTGTCAAGAAAGTATAAATATTTTAAAATTGACTTAATAAACTAAAAAATTAATAGTATTAGGCATTTTAGTATAGTTATTCTTAAGTCAAAATTATTTATTTGTTAGTACTTTCCATTACAGAATGAAATAATGTAATTTTTAGGAAAACAATATTAGTAATTGTTCTTGATAATGTAGACTGGTATGTAGTGCCCCTAATTCCATGGTATAACCACAAACAGGAAGTGTGCAATACATTTTTCAAAACTAATTTGAAATCTTTTTCCAGATCTGGCATGTACTTTGCATGTGTTACTCTCAGCTGTTTGTTTGTTTGTATTTCAGACAGGATATAGTAGTAACTTCCTACAATTTTAAGCGGTTTGAAAAATATCCTTATTTCAAAAGTCTCAATGGCAAAAGATAACATCGAGAACCATAGACTCATTTATAGCAGGAATTGTGAAAACTACATATGCTTATGCAGGGGAATTTTGCACTTTCTTCTCAAATGCCTTTGCATATGACATAGGGTTCATGATAACCAAAATATACCTCCCAATAAGAATCATGTACTAAAAATAAAGATAATCCAAGGTACAATATTCTCCACCTTTTCTAAATTACTTGGAAATAGTTTTCAAGACCAAGAAATACCCATTTATTTTTATTTATATAATAATTTAAAGGCTGATAATGCTTTTTTAGCCAATAAATTGCTTTAGTAAAATTATATGCCTTGTGACTAACACAGTGCGCTTTTGTTTTTAAAGGAAAAAAAATACAGTTACGTACATTGTTAGGATGTATTTATAGAGCATTTTTATTGTTAAAATATGTTTTTAGAACTTTAGGAACATTTGAGAACAATAATCAGTAGTGTGTAATGGTATTGTTAGTGGAGTCCTTTCAATTGAAATTTCAAGATGTTGTAAAATGAGATTATGTGAGTAGCACCTCTGGACACTTTTTCCCATCATTGTGTTGGTATCAATCGCTGACTTCCACCATTTCTCCGGGTATTAAATAGAAACACTGTTTCCCACTGCTTTGATTGGAGGGTTTATAATACATGACAAGACTGATAACCCTACTGAGATTAAGCATTGTAACTTTATGAAAGCTAAATGAAACCTGCAGCTCCAGAAACTGTCTCTTAAGACAGACCTGAGAGAGTATAAGTAAGAAGACATCTTACTTACATTTCTTATTTTAACAAAGCACTTCTCTCCCTAGGCAAATCTGACCCAGAGAGAGACAGTAAGAAAACCCTATGTCTTCTTTAGCTTCAGTGCATTTGGTAGCCGTTCTGCCACCAAGAGTAACGTTTCCCATATGCAGAAGCTAATGCCTTACTGCAAAAGTGTGGGATATGATCTCTTACTGCACACAGACAGATTGCCAGAACACACCAGATGAGTTTGCAATTGGCAGGGCTCAGCATGGCTGGAAATTGCACTATGTATGAGGAAGGGATGTCTATTCCTGGCTCTGCTCCCAAAGTCATCTATAACTATGGAAAAAGCCTTCTCACATCTGCTTCTCAGTTTCCCTCTCTTCCCCCACAAAAACAATAAAATTTAACAATCCATCATTGACTCTCCCCTCCAAGGAGCTGATGAGGATCAAATATTTTAAGATGATATATCAAGGGTGGTATACCAGGTTATGGGTTCTGATTGCAGAGATCAGTGGATCTACAGCCAATCATTAGAATTTTTTTTTTCTTTGCTACATTTTCATCATCCTCACTGGTCACGGGAGGTTACAGTATTATCTCTGCAGATTGGTTTTTCCCCTTGGCATTTTTGATTTCAGCTCTCCTACATAATTTCAGCGGCATGTGGCTCTGGCTTGCCATTATAACAAATGTCTATTACCACTTCTATATCCCATTACCAGCCCAAGATGCAGCATCATCTCCCTTCCTTTCTGGGACTTGTAGTTCAAATTCTTCCAAAAGGATTTTGTTCATTCCTGTGGAGTCTAGTTGTCCATACCTATTCCAATCTGTTGTGCTAATGGGGTTGGGTATATCAGTTAACATGTTCAAGAGCTTCAGCTAAATTCTAAGATAAAGGAAAGATTCTTTTAGAAGGGAGTCTGGTGGTGTAAGTGACTAGTTTCTCTAGAACATAACTGTGAGCTCCCTCCTGGTGGAAGAGTTCAAGCAGAGAATGAATAATAGTCTCCCATCATTGTTGTAAGAGTAGATGCATTGAAAAGGATGTTATCTATGAAAGTCTTCTAACTTTTAGATTTTGATTCTACAAATTTCAACATGAATAGCAGATTTGGGGAAAATTTTTTGCAGGTTCTCAGATCCCACCAATTAGTGACTGACCACACTGCCATTGACCAGTCTAGTGTTTCCCATCTTGGTATATGTGCCCACCATCCAAACCACTGCTCTAGCCCACAATCTGGAAGTTATACTTGACTTTGTCTTTTCCTTGACTCCTTATAACCATTCAACCAATGGATCCTGTCAATTTAACTCCTAAATAATACATTGTACTATAAACTTTTTCCATCTTTACTGACACTGCTTTAGCCCAAGTCACTGACCATCAGCTCTCACCTGAAATTCTTCAAATGTTAATTGGCTTCCTAAGGTCATGCTAACCCCATTCTTCATACTGTAGAGAAAGTGATCTTTTCCAACCACTTGTGGTCATGTCATCTGTCTGTTTAAAGCAAGAATCATCAAGCTTTAAGTTTAAAATCCAGTATCCTTCAAGATCCCACACATTCTGGGTCTTGCCAACCTCTCTGGCCTCATCATATTCCACTTTGCTCCTTGCTCTCTAGGCTCCAGACATTCCCTTTTCTTTCAGAGATGGGAATATGATACATTTCTAGCCCCTCAAGACCTTTTAACTTTCTCTTTCCTCTATCTAGAACACTTTGCTCCACCATTCTTGGACTTCATATTTCTATGTAAGAATCATTTCTTCGGAGAAGTTTTCCCTGATGAACGTTTTCTCCCATGGCACACTATTATTCCTATTTTGCAACAGTCATCACAGTTGACTTCACTAGTTCAATGTCTAGCTTTCACACCAAAGTATAAAATTTATGAGGACAATTGCTAATGCTTAAAGGCAAGGACAGTGCTTGACATATAATATAACTCAATAAATATTCAGGAAAAGAATGGATTAATGGTAAGCCTAGATCAAGTACCAGGCACTCTGAAGATGTGAAAATCTAAGTTTCTTACATTTTTAGAGATAACAAAAACTTTACACTTCATGAAAACTCAAACCACGATTAGGGAAAGCAAGACACTGTGAAAAGCTCGAAAATCAGGAATATATTTAGAAATTTTTTAGATTATTTCTCCATTAAATGAAAAAATAAAATTGTATGTGGCTTGTGTTTTGTATATCTAAATATTGGTATAAAGAGATGTCAAGTTCATACAAACAGGAAAATAACACATCATAAGTCTGTCAACAAACATATGTTAAGTGCCTAATATGTCTAAGAACTTTTCTAGGTATTTTAGAAATAGGGTGAACAAAATGGAAAAATATCTCTGCTCTCATGGAGTTTACATTTCAGTAGTGTTTACAGTCTAGTAATGATCATGGTTAATGTACAAAAATAGGGAAAAAATGAAAACACTGAAATATTCACTTAGACTTGGGAAAATTTTGTAGAACTTTTAAGTATTTCAGAATTTGATCTACAAAATGGTAGTGTTTCTCGCCTGTCAGTGAATCTCCCATTAAATCTCCTAGATGTTGGATAGTAAAACAAGGAAGAGACTTTGGATAAATGCTGGAGTACAAGTAAATGTAACCTCCTTATGAATTTGCCATTACAGAGGTTTATGTTTAAATAGGTACATATTATTTGAACCTGGATAACCTAGCATTTCAAAGCAATAGTAAGGCTGATTTTCATGTATCACACACAAAATAATGCTGCCTACAAGGTTTACAAGGAATAAACTAATTTTAGCTGACCATAGCACTCTTCACTTCCTCTATCTAACATCCAACATTTCTAAGGAGAAGCAATGACAGAAGACCACAGAGGGACCAAGGTTCCTAAAAAACTCTAGATTAGATTGACTATGGGAATATGTGAGAATCTATATGCCAAGAGTTGAAAAGAAACTATGGAAAATAGGGTGATACAATGTTCCTTTTAATCTCTTTTGTTTTAATTCCAAGGGAATATGTTGGTGCAAAGCCAGACAATAGACTCTGCAAGAGCAAAGTTCACAGTACAATAGGTGCTTCAAAATGGATGTCAATGCAAAAGGAAATAGGGCCACTTATAAAACAGAATGCTGCCTTTTGTCTTAAAATCCAAGCCAAATTTAACTCAGAGAAGAAAATTCTGAATATAAAAGAGGGCTGAGGGTTTTTGCATTGGTTTAATCAGAACCCACAAGTATAGCTAACAAAGGTCACCAACTGCAAATTATGAAAACTCTAAGAAGTTGTCAATAATTCACTCATTTCACAAATATTTATTGGGTTCTCACTGCACATCAGGTACAGTTCTTGGCACTGGAGATGGAGGATAGACTACAACAAACCCTGCCCTTATATAAAACACAATGTACTGTGGAAGATAAGCATATAGAAAATAAATAAATCCATGTCTAATATGTTGTCAGATGGTGGTAAGTGTTATGAAGGAAAATAAAGTAGTGAAAGGCAATAGAGAGTGCTGGGAGTGCTATTTAAGATGAGGTGGACACATATGTCTTGTGTGTTATAATGACATTTCTGCCAGAGAGGAGTGATCCAGGAGAAGTCTGGTCATAGAGGAGGGAAGAAAGGTAGCCAGGGTTCAGATCATGAGGAATCTGTAAGCCATTATAAGAAAGTGCAGTGACTTGGAGCAGAGTAATAGGAGATGGTGATAATAGCCACATTCTGGATATTCTGATATAGATGCACATATATACATATACATACATATGCAATCACTAGTTGGTGTGCTGTTATGAAAGTCCAGTCCCCTTGCCTCAATTCAGGACAATTGGACAATTAAAAACTCAACCAAGTAGTAGCCCCAACATTAGCTGCTGTTCCAGATAAATTATCTTTACTAGAGCAGATTAAAAATGCCTCCCATACATTGTATATGGCCATTCATCTGATAAATGCATCCTTATCTATCATTCTCAGAAAGGAAGATCAGGGAAGTTCACATTCACTAGGGACAATAACAGTATATATATGCCATTTTGTCCTCAGAGCTTGTCTCTCACCCTCTGTTATAGCCTATTTCAAAGGACCTGAAATGTGAATATTCTGAAGAACATCACATTGGTCCACTATCAATGATGTCCTGTTAATTGGTCAGGATATTCAAATGACCATCCTGTTGGTCAGGATGATCAATAAGTTGGAAGTCTTGGTAAGATTCATGAGGTTTGGAGTTAAAGCCAGTGAAGATTCAGTATCGGCCATATCAGTGAAGTTTTGGGGGGTACAGTTCTGGAACATGTTAGAATTTTCCATCCAACATAAAAAGCAGATTATTGCATTTCACACCTCCCACCACTATGAAGGAAACACAGTGCCTAATAGGCTTCTTTGAGTAATGAAGGCAGCATATTCCACATGTGGGTATATTTCTCTGATCCACACTCTGGCACACACAAATTTTGATAACTTTGAATAAAGCCCAGAGCAGGCTCTGTAGAAGGTATAAGTTATGGGACAAGAGAGTCTGCTGTTGGGCCACATACTCCAAGAGACCTTTAGAGCATGAGAGGTATCTGTGGTGGGCAGAGATGCTGTTAGTGATTGAATCATACCCTTCACAAAAGACACATGCAAGTCCTAATCCCCAGTCCTGTGGGTATGGGCACATTTGTAAATAGGATCTTTTTATTTTTTGTTGTTGTTTGTTATTTATTTTTACCCCCCCCTCCCCGCCCCCGCCCACCAAAATGGCTTCCTCATCTGTCTGCTTGTCTTCTTTAGAAGGCATTGAGAACTGAACCCGGGACCTCCCATGTGGGAGGCTGGTGTTCAATTGCTTGAGCCACATCTGCTCCCTGTAAATAGAGTCTTTAAATATGTTCTCAGTTAAGATGAGGCCAAACTGAATGAAGGTGAGTCTTAATCCATTATGACTGGAGTCCTGATAAGATGACTGAGCAAGAGGAGAAGGAAACCAGAGGAGGAGGCAGAAAGAGGCAGATCATCATGGGACAGATAGAGGGATGCATCTATAAGCCAAGGAATGCCAAAGATTGTCAGCAAGTCACCTCGAGAATGCTACAGACTTGGGAGAAAACATGGTCTGCCAATACCTTGATTTTAGACTTTTAACCTCCAAAACTGAGACAATAAATCCCTGTTATTTAAGCTAGCCCATTCTTTGGTATTTGTTTTAGCAGCCCTGGCAAGCTAAGAGAGATGCCAGATGGAGTTTATGGCAATCCCCAAATGGAATATCAAAACATGGATTCTTGGGGTTCAGGAGAATTATACACTTCTCATTTACCAGCTTCTGGCTTGCTACTAAACTATAGTATAAACAAAGCATCTGACTATGGACTATCAAATGACCATGCAGCCAGAATCGCCCATCACAAACTGGGCTCTGCCAGATTTACCAAGTCATAAGTGTGGCTGGGCCCACCAGTAGTCTAATATGAAATGGAATGATACAGCCAAGATTGTTCATGATCAGATTCAGAACACAAGAAAACTGCATAATCAGATGGCCCAGACCATGGCATCCAACACTGTTGTATCAGCATCTCTTTATCAGCTCACACCAATAGCTACATGATAAGAGGGAGGTGCTATATGAGGAAGAAGTTAAAGTGCTAGATTAGATTCACCGATGGATTGGCTTAGGTGTATGAAAGCCCCAAATGGACTGCAACTACACTGCAGCTCCATTCTGGGGTAGCATGGAAAAAGAACATTGGTGGGAAATTTTTCCAAGGGGAAGAGCTTAGAGCAGTGAACCTGATCATCTTGGTCACTTTGGGGAGAAAATTAGGAGTTCAGGTTAAAATGCATGCAGCCTCATAAATGATTTGTTTGTCTATTCTGGGACCTGAGGGAGAAATATTGGAAGGTCAAGGACAAAGAGATCTAGGAGAAAGGCATGTGGGTGGATTGATGGGAGTAGTCAGCATCTGCCACAGGAGAAGCCCTAAACAACAACAACCACACACACACACACACACAAATAGAAAGAATTACCTTGTCAGTTGACATCAGCCAAGCTGTCATCAGCAGCTCCAGTTCTTGCACAATAGATGCATGAACAGAATAGATGGGAGGAATGGAGTTTCTACATGGGGCAAAAAGCACATGCTCCCCTCACTTAAACTGATCTAGCTACTGCCACTACCAAATGTCCAACCTGCCAGCAATAGAGGCCAACACTGAATCCTCTATATGGCACCAAATATTAGGGAAAATGGCAATAATTCATCTTGACTAGAATCAATGTATATTTTATGTAGGACTGCCTTTTTTGCTCTCAGGGTATCAACAAGCACCATTATCCAAGGGTGTACAGAGTTTGATCACTGACATGAGATCCCATACAACATCATATTGGACCAAGGGGCACTCTAGAGCAAATGTGACAGTGGGCACATGACCATGGGATCCTTCAGTTGAATCACATATTACACCATCCAGCTGACCAGACAGAACAACTGAAGAGTGCAGTTGTTATGAAGATGCAGCTCCATCTTCCTTAATATAGTCAATAACGTAAATCAATGTAAATATATGGTGCTCTGTCCAAGACCCAAGGAGTGGAAATAGGAGCAATCCCTACCAGCACTTCCAGTGACATGGCAAATTTGTACTTTCCATATCTGCAACTCTTGTTTGCAGGTTTAGAGGTTCTGATTTCTAGATGGGAAGTGCTTTCACTAGGGAACATGGCAAGAGTTCAATTAAACTTTAAGCTGCAATTATGATCTGGTCACTTTTGGCTTACGTGTTAAAAGCCCAGCAGGAAGGAAAGAAGTCACTATTCTATTTTCTAGGGAAAATTCATCCTAATTATTAGGAGGAATTACCAGGAGGAGGCAGAGTTGCTGTAACATAATGTGGGCAGGGAAGAACATGCATATACCCACATAGGCCCATGCAGTGATCTACCTGGGTGTCTCTTGATACTCCCTTATTCATTTTGATGATAAATGGAGAAGTACAGCAGCCAATGTATTCAGAAAGACTTGGTGGCCAAGGGATGAGACCTCTAAGAGATGAGTGTATGGGTCACTTACAAGATAAGTCACTTAGGTCAGCATATGTGCTAAACAAGGGCATTTTAAAAGGGTAATAGGGTAGGAGATGAGTATCAGCACCAGCCTCAAGACCAACTACAGCAGTGGTAGCTATAGTTCGTTCCACTAACTTTCTTCTTTTAAGTTTCCCCAGGAAAACATGTCCATCAGAAACAAGAATTAGTTTCAGCATCTGCCACAGGAGAAGCCCTAAACAACAACAACCACATACACACACACACACACACACACACACAAATAGAAAGAATGACCTTGTCAGTTGACATCAGCCAAGCTGTCATTAGCAGCAGGAAGTGGATCCAAGCAATACAAAAAGTGGCCTCTATTGGATGCTGAGGCACATTGTGCATATTCTCCCATTTGAATACTAACCACTCGGCCTTCCAGCCACTGGAAATTATCCTCAGATGAAAGGAGCCACCTTACCCGAAACTATGCTTCCTTCCCAGGACTAACCTTCATCCAGTGACTTCTTGACTTTGAAATATAAAGGACCAATCCCAATTGCCACAGTTTGATACAACTCTAAAGGCCATCCTAGTTCCAGAGTGTCCACAAGATTGGTTCAGAGCTTCGTTGCAACTGCATCGCAGTTCAACTTTTCTTTCTCCCCAGTCTTACTTACTTCACTCCCACAGGTGTCAATTTCAAGAGCAATCCTCAGTAAAGTTCCTACATACAACTTTCCACTTCAAAACCAGTTCCTCAGGAATCCCAACCACAGGGATAGGTATTGATATTATTACTCGACCTTAGTATGCTTTAATCCCCACCCTCCCCCAAAAAAAATAAAACTATGAGGTTAATACTAAAGTAAATTCATTTACAGTTGAGGTAACTCAGACTTAGAGAAGTTAAATAACTTACTCAATATCTCACCATCAGTAACTAGTGGAATCAGGATTTGATCCAGGTATGTTAGCTTCTAAAGCCTGAGAAGTTTTATGAACAGCGTGAACAAAGATATCGGTAGATGACTTGCATGAAGTATTCTGTGAAGTGTTAAGTATTGAATTGTGGGTGGAACTTGGGGGCATGAGGAAAGGTAGGGGAAGATAAGTCTGAAAAAGAAAGATGTGCTCAAATTGTGGTAAGCCACAAATGCCACAGCAGACATAGATTTACCCAATCTTTTAAGCATTTCTGTAGAATTCTCCACTGTTCTTTTTTTAAAGTCCATGTTTTAACATAAGGTTCACTGTGTAGTGTATTTCCACGGATTCCACTATTCTTTTATCCCAAAGAATTAAAAACAATATGGCTTCTTGACACGGTGAAAATTAATTGAAACATTACATTCACCCCCTTAATTCTGTTACAGTTTTGCAGGTATGAAAAATGATAGGGGGTTGGAGGGAGAAGTATATGGCAATAGCATAGAGAGAAATCCAAATCTCCCTTCCCAGGGGCTTGTGGGGTAAAGGTGCCAATCGTGGAATGCTGTACTCCTACCCTCCTGTGTTTATTCAGCCCCGAGGCTGAGGTTTGCCTTTGAGTTGAAACCTTTATAAGGGGTTTGCTTAATGACAGAATTATTCAACTACATAGCTCACCCCAATTAGAAAAAGGCTGTTTAGATTCTAATTGGCCTTGACACAAGTCTGCTTAAAGAGATTCCCCAAGAATTACAGAGCTACTTTCAGAGTTTCACTTGGCCAGAAATATGAAATGTAACACGGTTTTTCAAATTTTATGCACTTACCATGAAACGATCAAGCCACAGGTATCAAACATGCTTTGTTTTTGTGTTATAATCACATTACAAATTGAACATTTCCACATGTGCAAGTTGGCAAATTGAAAATGAATGATCATGAAGATTGTAATTACATACATCAGGTATATAGTGCCTACACAAAAGTGTATTTTCACTTACACAAAAGTGTATTTTCTCGGGTCCCTAGGCATCCATGTATAAGTGTGTTTATAGGATGTAAAACCATCATCCTATATATAAACCAAAAATGTATATTTTTAAACAGTTATTGCCATGTCAGGTGAAAAGCTGACATAATATTTGAAAGGTGTAAATAACAGGAAGGGATAGAGATTCCTAAATTAACCATGAGGAACTGACTAACAATAATGGGTTGAAATAAGAAGAATATAATTTGAACTAAATATCAGGATGGAAAAAATAAGCTTCCTGGCTACAATAACTGTTAGGGTATGAAATAATTCCTAAGGGAGGTCAAGATATCTTCTTTACCCTGGACTTCGGAAATGAGGCATGCATCCTTGGAGTCCTTTACAAGAAGCAGTTTTGTTTGGGGGAGAGAAAAGAGATCTTTTATGTTTCAGTTTTCTGTGACTTGATATTAAGAAAAAAATCTCAAAAATAATCGTGTAATTGCCCGTTAAATGTTCACCAAACCTCCTTTGAATGGTCTCCTGCATTTACCTTGTAGTGAACATTATGTCTCCTGTTCCTTTGCAGCCAAGAAAAATCCCTCAGCTGTGCAGTTTTTAGCAACCATGATTTTTTTTTTTTTTTTACTCCAAACTAAGCTTGGTCCCAAGGGCCACTTGATGGTCTTTACTCATCCTTGAGCAGCTCTCTCTGCCACTGCAGTGGAGGTTTTCCCAAGAAATGCAAGTCTCTGCACGGGCACTACCTCTCCTGGCAACCCTAACTACTTTCTCTTAACAGACGGTTTGCTATTTTAAAGAGAAAATGGAAATAGAAACTTCAAATATGAGCACTGTAAAAGTCATGCTCCACCTTCAGATTAATCTTTCTCTCCCTCCTTATGGAGATGGAAGCCCTCTTCTGGTCCCTCCCCCATGTGGTCCTACCTGCTGTTATCTCCTACAGGGATTGGCTCAATCAGTCACTCCCACTCTTGCCAACTTTAAAATTTCTCCTCCTAAGGATGATTTCTTCCCCCAAGTGTGTAGACATGCTTTTCTCATCATTTTCTTTTTTTGGGGGGAGGAATGATGTGGAGGCTTCTCAGTCAGCCCACAAGAGTGCAGACCACCCTACCAATAGGCCAACCGCAAGGTTCAAAGTGTGGCCCTAGGTTGGATGGGGGGCAGAGAACGAGGTATGGATAGAGTTTGGATAAGCAGGATGGGGGCAGGTATGGGAACACATGAATGCTGGCAGAGCTCCTCACAGAATGGGGACTCCAGGTGGGGAGAAGAGAGTGGGCTCCTGTGAGGGATGGGAGAGGGGAAGGCTGGGGTTGACCCTCCCCAAGCTTACCACGTTCCAGAGCAGACCTCTAAGGAACTCAAGAGTTTTAAATACAAGCTCAGCCTTGCGGGTGGTTATAAAGGTACACTTACTAAGTAGAAAGGCTAGAAAATATTTTATTTAACAGTTTGTTAGATTGGTGCAGTGCTTTTAGGTATTAGAAAATGATATTTTAGGATACCATTCAAAGGAGGTTTGGTGAATGTTTAATGGATAATTACAAGATTATTTTTGAGATTTTCCTTAATATCAAGTCACAGAAAATGGAAACAGAAAGATATATTTGTCTTCATTGGCCCTCTTGCCCAGGCCCTGCAAATATAAAGGGTGCCTGCCTCAAGCTACTGGACTCTGGCTTACCATTCCCCTGCAAATTCCTTTAAAGTCATCAATGATTCTTTTCTGCTTCTTTCCATTTGACACTGTTGACCAATCCTTCTTCAAAACTCTCCTCTTTCAGCATCCGTTTACTACTGTCTCCTAGTTCTCTTTCTTCCCTACCCTTTCTTACCTGTCTTTCATGAGTGCCTAGTCAACCATTAGTCAACTAAAGGGTGATATTTTCCAGAAATTTTCCTTAGGCTTATTTTTTTCTCATTCTACAATCATTTATAGACTGTTTACTTACAAATATATAATCTATAAGCCACATGAATGAATCCCAGCCTAGGCCCATTTTCTGTTACCCAGGCAATTCTTTCCAAGTACCCATTGGGTAATACACCTGAATGTCTCATAGGACTCAAAATGGCAAAAACTGAACTAATTCTTCACCCTCCACCCACCACACATTTCTGCTATTGTAGTCCTTACTTCTGCAAATAGTACTACCATATACCCTACAACAAACAAAAGTTCTGGATCAGGATTTGGAATACTCTATTCTTTTTCATATCTAATCCTTCACCAACTCCTATTGACACTGCTTCTTAAATATCACTTGAGTCTGTCAATCCTTCCTCTCCATTTTCCCAGACTGTTCTTAGGACATGTTTACTTCTTAAAAAAATTTCACCATTTCTCCCACGAATATTGTAGTACCCCCAACTCAGCGTTCCTCAATCTGCGGGATGAGATTCTGTGTTAGATTGAACTGTGTACCCCAGTTTAGGTATGTTCTTAATCTTAATTCACTTTCCTGCAGCTGTGAACCCATTGTAAATAGGATCTCTTGAAAATGCTATTTTTACTTAAGGCATGGCCCAACTGAATGAGAGTGGGCCTTAATCAGGAATACTGGAAGCTTTATAGAGAGAAAGGCACAGGGAGGGAGGAGCCAGAGGCTGAAAGTCAGCAGGAAGCCCAATCAGAAAGGAGAGGAATCACCATGTGATAGGAAAGCCAAAAACCCCAATGATTACTGGCAGCCAACATCAGAATGCCACAGTCTTTGGAAAGAAATCAAGCCTTGCTGATATCTAGATTTTGAAATCTCCTAGTCTCTGAAACTGTGAGACAATAAATTTCTGTTGTTCAAGCCAACTCATCATCCAGTATTTTTCAGAGCGGCCTGGCAAACTAAGACCAATCCCTTAGTGATTATGCAATGATTGAGGTGGATCATGATCAGCACTTAAAAAAAACAGAAATGAATAGAATAAAATAGGGCAAAATAAAAAATATCAGAGTGCAGTGCATGAGCGAGGTAAGTCAAGTGCTATTTATTGAAACTTTGGTGCCATTTATACTTATATATGTACACATTAAATTACTAGGAACAGATATATTGATTATAGGTACTTACTGGATCACAATTTTTACTAAGGTAGCAACTACAAAAGTCTGAGAAAAACTGAATCCACTGCTCTCTGGGCTTCTAGTCTTGACCCCTGCAGTTCTCTCTTCTAGTGTATTTTCTAAAATCACATTCTGGCCCTGCTGAACACTTCGTGATTCCCCATGATCACCAGCAGGACTAATTCAAACTCTGCCAAACTTAGGGATTTGTAATGCTGGAGTGAGTTGCTAAATAGTGCATTGTGGAAACACAGGTTCAGGCACAACAGAAAATTTCAGCAAATGATCCCTTTATTACTTGCACAGTATAAAGAGTCCATAAAGGGCAAATAATCTGTCACACAACACAAAGAGTCCAAAAGAGAAGGGGGAGACATCCCATCATGGTCATTCTCCCAGAGTGGTCAAAAATTGCTCCGATTAAGGGTCTATAATTGGCCCCTTCTCATGCTCCACTTTGGGCAGAGAAGATAAATCAATCTATACTGTGTGAGAGTGGTTTTTATTCACCTTGGGAGGATGGTCCCTGCCATTGAGAATTCCTGTTCTGATAAGCAACTGGGGCTTATGGAATTAACATTTCCCCCGGGTTGTGGAATGGCATACAATAGAAAGGGGGGCTGGGGGGGCGGTTAGCAGAAGGCTGGAGAACCGCCACTTAGCCTGTATTTGTGGATGTATGGGTAGGTGAGGTCTGTGTCATAGCTAGTTAACAGCCATCTGTGATTTCCCTAACAGTGATCATCTTACTCCTCCAGCCTCATCTACTAGTCCCTCCTGTGATTAATTTCATATGTCAGTTTGGCTAGGGATTTTTTTTTTTTTTTTTTTTTTAGGAGATACCAGGGATTATAGCTGGGACCTTGTACATGGGAGCCAGGCCCTCAACCACGTAGCTACACCCGCTCCCCTGGCTAGGTTTTTTTTGAAATAATTTTTATTTTTAAAGGAGCTTTGGATTACATAAATGTTACATCAAAAATATAGGGGATTCCCATATACTCCATCCTCTCTCCCTCCCACACTTCCCCCCCTTAACATCTGTCATTAGTGTGGCACATTTGTTAAAATTGATGAACACATATTGAAACATTGCTACTAACCATGGTCTATAGTTTACATTATGTTTTACACTTTGCACCACACAATTTTATAGGTTTTGACAAAATGTATAATGGCTGGTATCCATCATTGTAATATCATGCAGAACGATTCCAATGTCTCAGAAATGCCCCATGTTACACCTATTCTTCCCTCTTCCTCCCCTCAGAATCTCTGGTGACCACTGTCTTTATATCAGTGTTACTAGCTCTTCCATTACTAGAATAATAGCAAGTATACTTTAGTCCATACTTGCAATCCCCCCTTATGTTTATTCATTCCTCTATCTTGAGGATTTGGGGATGGTGATGCCCAATTCTGCTTCCAACTTAGAGGGGGCTTAGATCCCATGGGGCAGATGGAAGGAACTCTCTTGCTTGCAGTTGAAGATACTCTACTTCTTGGGTTGAGCGTTGTCCATCATCATCCTTTTGTTAGTTGTCCTGGGTGAGTCTGATGAACTGGAGCGTAGGTATTGGTTGCAACTCTCTTGAGATTCAAGGCTTACTCGGCATATGAACAGCTGGAAGATTTAAGTCTCTGGGACATATTTAATGGGTATAGTGCTAACTATAGGTTCGAATAAATATATATATATACACACACACACAAATACATGTATTATGAGTACTGTATCTAGAGAACCCTGACTAATGCACCTCCCTGTATCCATCCAGCACTCTCTCCAAACTGAGTCTTCTGCTTTTCGCTGAACCCAGCATTCTCTCTCATGCTCTCGCTTTTACACGTGCTTCTTTTGCCCAAATTTTCTTCCATCCATTATCTACCTCACTAAACATCATTCTTTAAGGTTCATTTTATTGGTGTGAAGCATCATGAGACTTTCTCGTGTAGAATGACTTGTGTAATTCAGTACATGTACAGTTTCATAGTAGTCAACAAGTTTCACAGGTTTTTCCATGTGTGTACTGGAGGACTAAAAAGTCCACGATACCGCATATATATACAATTAGGATTTTGATATATTTGCTTCCAATGTATATGCTAACTTTTACAAAGTTTTAATTATAGATTAAATACCGTTTAGATTTCAATAGTTTCCTTTAACATGATTTCATAAGCATTTTTCCATGTTATCGCATCATTTCCATAGCACAGAATTATAAAAGTCTATAATATACTACTGAAATGGTTTTACAAGGGGCATGATAAAACTAGACCTTTGATTAAAAAGATAAATCTACTGATGGTGTGATGAACTGGTAGAAGTATGAATAGATGGAAACCGAAGAAATCAAGCAGAAGTCTACTCTATCACCCCCAGGTAAGAGATGATGAGGACAACAATAATGTTGAATAAATGAGAATAAAAGGACAATGAAGGCACTTGAAGAGATGCAAGAAAACTTAGTGAGGAAAAACTGTCAGCCTTTGGTGAAAGATTCCATTTGACATATGCAGTAGAAGTAATGTCTTTATTAGATGATGCTGTCAACCAAAATTCTGAGGAACATTTTAGAGGGCAGTGCTTTGGAAAACAATGGGTTGAGTTCGCACAACAACGTTGTGTGGAGAATTGCCAAAGCACAGACAATAGTTGAATGATTCAAAGATTAATAAATAGTAGAGTTAATTCTTATTTTTTTTTATAACAGGAAGTCTGAAGATAGTATCTAAAACAAACCAATTTATAACTGGTAATAGAAGAATGTTGTTTTAAAACGAGTATTTAAGCAGCTACAAGGCTTGAAATTGTTTATATATGAGAAATGGGAAAAGAAGATGAGGCAGACCAATGGATTTTTTACAAATATATTACAAGATATAAAAAACAATCCGACTTCTTAAAGTTTGATAATAATTAAATAATGAGCAGATTTAATGTAAACGCATGTGTGTGTGTGTGTATAAAAGCTTCTTTCGCTTAACATTGTGCTTGTAAAATCTATCCATGCTGTTGCATGTAGCTGCCGTCATTAATTTTTAATGCTATATTATATTTTGTTGTATACAAATAATGCAATCATTAGTATATTTTCCCATTCTATTGTTGATGGATATTTAGATTGTTTACAATTTGGGGCTACTATGAATAATACCACTGCAAACACCTTAGTATGTGAATTATGGTGCATATATGTATACATTTCTGTTGAATAGCTGGGTGATATGGTATAATGTATATTCACTTATAACAGGTAATGGTTAAGTAATTTTCCAAAGTAATTGTACCAATTTATGCTGTCACCAGCAAAGTGTAAGAGTAACCATTGTTCCATATCTTACCAACATTTGGTATTATCAGGTTTTTCTTTTAATTTTAGTAAATCTCTTTTTGTGAGGGGGTATCTGATTGAGATTGAAATTGACATTCAGTAGGGATTGAAAATTCAAGTGTAGTAGAATATTAAGATATCCTCTTTTGTGAAGTGACTGTTTAATCTCTTGTCCATTTTTCTATTGAGGTTGTCTATTTTATTCTTTGATTAGTAGGAGTTTATTATAAATTCGAACACAAAATGTTCTAACCAATTATCTTTTTGGATATAACTTTTGCATTCCATTAAAAAATATTTCTACACTAAAATCATGAAGCTACCTTAACTACATGTTATCTCAAATCTTTGTTGTTTAGCTTTTACATTTAAATATGCAATTAACCTGGAATCTATTTTATGGTTTGATATGGTGTGAGGTAGGTGTTAATTATCCCTAAATTAAATTGTGAATTTAATGCATCTCAATAAAAAAAATAAGCCAACAAGAATTTTTGAAACTACACAAGTTGATTATAAAATTCATTTAAAAAAGTAAACCAGCAATAATGGCCAGGAAATTTCTGGAACAGTAAAATAATGAGAGGCGATTGTCCTGGTAATTGTGGAGGCAATGCACTGAACAATTCTGGGGGGTGGGAAGGGTGATGGTGGAATCATTGACCCTATAATTTCTGTGAAAAATGGCCCTGTAATTGTAGGCCAACCTACAGTGCTATATCAATTATAATAGCTTGTTATTGATTCATCAGTATGCAGATAGATTGATGGAAAGGTATGAAAGTAACTAAATAAATGAAAATTCATGCATATATCTAATAGGTGAAGAGGTGGCATTTCAAATCAGTGCTGAAAAGATCAATTATTACTGAATGATGTTGGAGAAACTAAATAGAATCTCTACCTTATACCTTACAACAAAATTAACTTCATATGGATCAAAATAAAATAAAAATAATCCCAGAGAGAAACTTCCACTCAACCAAGATGGCAACATAAGATATTCCAGGGGCTATTTCCCCAGAACCTGTGAACAACTAGTAAAAACTGGCTGAGTCTCCTTCCTCAGAACTCTGGAAAATAGCTAAATAGTTGTAAAGGGATGAGGGCTATATCAAGAAAACACAGGTTTAAAAACAATAAGAGAAGCTCTTGGCACTCTTGCTCACCCTTCCCCCACTCCCTCTCTGGCACAGTACAGACCTGGACAGTGAACATTGTCACACCTATCAGGGTTCTCTAGGGAAACAGAACCAACAGTGTGTACACACACACACACACACACACACACATTTATATATATTATATATATACACTTATATAATGTAAAGAAATATATAATACATATAATGTAAATATTATGAGATTTTTACAAAAATTCCCTAGCACAACTGTGGAGATAGGCAAAATATTCTCACAACAGCAATCAGGCTAGTGCTTGCTTGACCAGACAAGTAGACACCATATCCTTGCAGATTGACACATGAACCTGACTATCATAGTCCACTCCTTATCAACTTGGCACACATATGCATCTCTTTAAATTATACTTAATCTCTAAATAAAAACACAGTAATATTTTTGCCTAATAATACTCAACTGTCCTAAGTACAAATGGAAATGTACTGATTTTCCCCAGAATAGGCTGCAAATTCTGGGGCAATATTCACTCTCAAACTTAATATCCTATAGCTTAAATACTACAATGTAAAGTTAATACAACTTATATCATATGATAAGGGAATAAGATAGGGAAGAAAACAAAGACATTCTCTTTATATACATATATAAACATACAATAAAACAAGAAAGAAATATTCAGACCCATTAGAGTTCTTGTTTCTGTAACTGATCATGTGGTTGTAGCTCATATTTACAACTACCTTTTCCACTACACATACCAAATTACCTTTACCCTCAGCAAGCACCTCAGCTGGCCACGGTTCTTTGCCTGGTGGGGTGACACAAATCTTCAGTCCTTAAATTTCTGGGCCACTGGTAATCCTGCCTAGATTGGCTTTTTGCAGTTTTCCATTGACTTCAAATCAGTGAGCAAGGTATTAAGAGATGCCCTAGGGGATCTCCTGTATTCCAGGCAAACTCTTCTTTACTTCCATTGTATAGTTGCAGTCCTATTTCCCCTTGATAGTCTGTATCAATCACTCTAGCCAGTAAAGGAATTCCTTTCTTTGCCTGTTGATTCAGAGGCACACAGGTGGTAGTCTTAACTTCTAGTTTGGTTGACTCATGGTTATATATCCTTATGGAAGTACTCCTCCTTTTGGAACTAAGACTAGGAGACCAGCAGTGCTTAAGGTTGCAGGGACATGAGTAAAATATTTTCCTAGTGGATCACTAGGGGTAATAGTGCATGGTGCCACACCTATTTCTACTCCTTGATTCCTGGGCCCTTGAATCCTGGCTAAGGGAGAAGCAGCACCAGAGTGATTTATGCTGATTTAGAGCATATACAGCTTCTTGGAGAACATTGTCCCTGCAAGTTATTTCCACCCAGTTGGCACCATAATTGTGTCTTCAAAAGGCCATTCCACCATTCTATTAATCCAGATGCTTCAGCATGATGGGGAACATGGTAAGACCAGTGAATTTCATGACCATGTGCCATTCCCACACTTCATTTGTGGTGAAGTGGGTTCCTTGATCAGAAGGAATGCTACGTAGAACAGCATGATGCTACAAAAGGCATTCCGTAAGTCCACAGATGGTAATTTTGATAGACACATTGCAAGCAGAGAAAGTAAACCTATATCTGGAGCATGTGTCTATTTCAGTTAAAATAAATTGCTGCCCCTTGCATGATGGAAGTGGTCCATCAGGTAGCAGGCTGATCACCTTGGGGAATGATGCCATAATGGGGACTGGCTGTGGGTCACTGCTGGCAGATTGGGCACTCAGCAGTGGTTGTAGCCAGGTTGGCCTTGTTGAGGGGAAGTCCATGTTGCTAAGCCCATGTATAACCTCCATCACTACTGCCATGGCCACTTTTTTCATGTGCCCATTAGGCAATGACAGGAGTAGCTGCAGGAAGAGGCAGACTGGTATCCACAGAATGGGTCATCGTATCCACTTGATTATTAAAATCTTCCTCTGTTGAAGTCACCCTCTGGTAAGCAATCACTTGAGACAAATATCTTCATGTTTTTTGCCCACTCAGAAAGCTCTATCCACATATCTCTTCCCCAGACCTCTTTGTCACCAATCTTCCAATCATATTCATTGAGTCCCTGACCATTCAGCAGACCCATTGGCAACAGCCCATGAATCAGAATACAAATGCACCTCTGGCCATTTCCCCTTAAAACGAGCAACCAGGTATACTGCTTGAACTTCCACCTACAGGGAGTATTTCCCTTCACCACTGTCTTTCAGGAATGTCCCAGAAAGGGACTGTAGTGCTGCAGCTGTCCACTTTCAGGTGTTACCTATATATTATGCAGAATCATCTGTAAACCAGGCCCAAGCTGTCTCTTCTTCATTTAATTGATCATAAGGAAATCCCTAAGAGGTGATAGCTGTGGCCTAGGAAAAAGAAGGTTATGTGACAGGAGTGACCATGGGCATTTAGGCCACTTCTTCATGTAACTTACTTGTGCCTTCAGACATCCTTGAGCCATATCTCATATATACCACTTCCATTTTATGATGGACTGGTGTAGTACACACCCAACTTTATGGCTTGCTGGGTCAGACAACCCTCAGTTCATGATAGGCAATTCAGGTCTCATGGTAACATGGTGGTCATGGTTAAATGATAAGTCTCTACTAAGGTCCAGTAGCAGGCCAAAAGCTGTTTCTCAGATGGAGAGTACTTATCTGCAGCAAGAATAAAGAGAAGGCTGTGTCCCCTTGGGAATGACCCTGTTACATTGCCAAAAATGTATACTCTTAATCTTCCTCCTGACTTTTCTCAAATAGACCTATGGTTTTTTTTATCTGGATAACTGTGCACTGGGGAAAGGAAATGATCAGACATTTCAGGATTATTAGACACTGGCTTAGAAGTGACCTTAATTCCAGGAACTCCAAATCATCACCATGATCCACAAGTCAGGGTATGGACTTACGGAGGTGAGGTGACTAAGGGAGTTTTAGCTCAGGTCCATCTCAGGGGATGGGCCTCTGAACCCATTCTGTGGCTATTTCCCCAGTTAAGGAATGCATAATTACATTGTAATTCAGCCACTCAAACAATGAGACTCTGGGTCTGGTTTTCCAAAATCTCAAGTCTACACAAAATAAGATTTTTCATGGCACACCCAGAAATTTGTGTTCTTCATGCCATTTCTGAAGTTGGTAATTTGAAGACTTGAGCTCATGCCTTTCTTTTACATCTGTATCCAATATATTTAGGAAAAACCAGCCAAAATCATTATACCTTTTAATTCCACAAAACTCTGTTAATGTGTCAAAAACAATCCCACCTGGAGTTTTGTCTCTTATAAACATTTGGGTATCCATCTTATCCAGCGGTAATAATTTGCATATCTTTATACCAGCTCACACCATGGACTATCAGTGCCATCTTGTTTGTTGGAAATAGAGTCATCACCCTTTGACTCTAATCAGATTAGGGAACCAATTCCCAAAACCCCAAAACCAATTCAGAAATCTCACCCTTAATATTCGGTCTCTCAAGAACCACTCCCCATACCAAGCTTTATAGCTGCATTTGTCAGGGTTTTCTAGAAAAACAGCACCAGCAGGATTATATATATATATAATTCTATATTATATATAAATATATAATTCAAATATTATGAGATAATATTCTATATTATATATAATGCAAATATTATGAGATTTTATAAGAATTGTTCCATGTGAATGTGGAGATGGACAAGTCCAAATTCTATAAGGCAGACTGCAATGTAGGAACTCCAGTGAAGACTCCACTGGCCAAAATAGAGATGGAAATTCTCTCTTCTGACTGTGGAAATCATCATTTTTCCTTTTCAGGCCTTCAATTGATTGAATGCCATTGTTAAAGGCAATCGCCTCTGTAGGTTATAGTGATGTAGTCAGCCATAGATACAATAAACTTACTGATTATTTAAATCCACATAATATCCTGACAATAACAATCAGGTCAGTGCTTATTTGACCAGACAACTGGACACCATAACCATGCCAAGATGATACATGAACTTAACCATCACATGGGTCCCTGTCCCTTTTCCATAGGGAGTAGAATAACCCCTATGTGCATTTGGGGTAATTTATGACAGTGTCAATTTTTCAGGTGGTAGTGTGAAAGACTGAACCAGGAAACCCATCTAGTTGGCCCTTCCAAACTTGCCCTGCAGTCAGAAGCATCTTGTAGACAACTAAGCAATGCAAAAAACAATTAAGTCAAAACAGGCTGGGGCAAAGGGTTTCCAGATTTAAGACATATAACAGAGCACCCAGAAGAGGGGTTCTATTTCTTAGTGAGTAGAGGGTGCATTCAAAATCCTGTAAATGGGGAAATTTCTAAGGCTATGAACAAGCACAAACCCAGGACAAGGTGCAAACTCAGAAAAGATAGAGAGGACCCTGCTCTTCACATTTGCCTTGGGCTGATTTTCTGGATAGGAGGACTAAATGCTGAAAGAGAGCATCAGTCAATACAGAATTAATGTTCAAAGGCTGTGAAAGTGTTTTTCCCATGGTTATTGATTTGGTTATTTTTGTTAGCTCCTGACACTCAAGGAAATATCTGTCATATCACTAGTTGGATACAAACTTAAGGAAAAGATAGCTCAGGGACAAAATCCCACAGTTAACACTTTAAAGTATTAAAATGTATAGTATGCAATGAAATATTACAAGACTAAAAAAGAAACAGAAAATGATGGTCCATCCAAAGGAACAAGATAAAAATTCAGAAACCATCAATAAAGAATACCAGACTTTGGATGTACCAGACAAAGATTTAAACAAAAATGATGCTCAATATGCTCAAGGAAATAAAGGAACACATGAAGAACTAAGGAATATCAGAAAAATGATGTGTGAGTTATATGAGACTCTAGATAAATTGATAGAAATTTTACAAAGGAACGAAACAGTAACACTGGAATTGAAATCACAGTCACTGAAATGAAATATTCCCAGGAGGGTTTCAACAGCAGATTGGCGCTGGCAGAAGAAAGAATCAATGCTCTCAGAGACAAGCTAATTGAAATGATTCAGGCTGAGAACAGAAAGAAAAATAATGAAAAAAAGTAAACACAGCCTAAGAGAATGGTGGAACACCATCAAGCCTACCAATATTTGCATCGTGGGAGTTTCATAGGGAGAAGAAAGAAAGAAAGAGGTAGAAGTATTATTCATAGGTATAATGGCAGAAAAGTCCCCAAATTAAATGAAAGACATGAATATACACATTCAAGAAGTCCAATGAACTCCAAAGAAGATAAGCTTGAAGAGACTCACACCAAGACTCATACTAGTAAAACTGTCAAATACAATAACTAAGAGAGATTTCTGAAAGCTGTCAGAGAAAAGCAAAGTTTTGCATACAAGGGAGCCCCAGTAAGATCAGATGCCAATTTCTCATTAGAAACCATGCAGGCATGAAGGCACTGAGATAAAAAATATTTAGAGTGCTGAAAGAAAACAATTGCCAGCCCAAAACTGTACTTATGATGAAACTGTTTTTCAGAAATGAGGGGGAAATTATGACATTCCCAGATAAACAAAAGCAGAGGGATTTCATTCCCACTAAGCATGCCTTTCCAGCAATTTTAGTGGGAGTTCTTCAGATTGAACAGAAAGGACACTAGACAGCAGATTGAACAGTACAAAGAAATAAAGATCTCTGGTAAAGGTAACCATATAGATAATTATAAATGCTAGCCTATTGTATTGGATTTTTTGATATGTAACTCCACTGTTTATTTTGTACAGTGCAAATGAATAAAAAGAATGATAACTGTATGGTTTTGGATATACAATATATGGAGATAAAATTTGCAACAAGTACAAAAAAGTGGGGGTGGGTGGAGTGTAGGAACAGTGTATGCGTATGCTATTGAGATCAAGTTGGTATCAAATCAAATATGATTGCTGTATATTTAGGATGTTAATTTTAACCCCATAGTAACCACAAGGAAAACATTTGAAAAATATGTCCAATAGAAATGAGAAAGGACTCATGTTATACTACAAAAAAATGTAATAAATATGAAAGTGGGAATTATCAGAAGAATTGAGGGCCACAAAAGGTGTAAGATTTACAAAGACCAAATAGCAAGATGGCAGGTAAAACTCCTGCATTATCAGTAGTTACTTTAAATGTAAATGGATTAAGCTCTCCAGCAAAAAGACAGAGTAGCAGAATGGATTAAAAAAAAAAAAAAAAAACAACTTTATACTCTTTATGAGAGACACACATTAAATACAAAGACACAAATAGGTCAAAAGTGAAAGGATTGAAAAAATATATACCATGCAAATAGTAACCAAAAGAGAGCTGGGGTAAATATACTAATATCAGATAAAATAGACCTTAAGTCAAAAACTATTATGAGGGACAAAGAAGGTCATTATATACTGATAAAAGGGTTAATTCAACAAGAAGACATAATAATTATAAATATACATGCACCTATCATCAGAGCTCTAAAATATATAGCAAATATTGACAAATTTGAAGGAAGAAATAGACAGTTCTATGATAATAGTAGAAGATTTCTATATACCACTTTCAATAATGGATAGCACATCTAGATCAAAGTTCAATAAGGAAATAGAAAACTGTAAACCAACTAGACCTAACAGATATATACAGAATTCTACACCCAATAGCAGCAGAATACACAATCTTCTCTGGTGCACATGAAACATTCTCCAGCATAGACCATATATTAGGTCACAAAAAAGTCTAAATAAATTGAAAAATAGTTAAATAATACAATGTATCTTCTGTGACCACAAAGGAATGAAGCTAGAAATTAATAATAGAGGTAGAATGAGAAAATTCACAAATACGTAATAATTTAAAAAACTCACTCAACCAACCAATGGGTCAAAGAAGAAATCACAAGGGAAATTAGGTAATATCAAAAAGGAAATGAAAATGAAAACACAACATACAAAAACTTGCATGATACAGGTGAGGCAGTGCTGAGAGGAAAATTTATAGCTCTAAATGCTTACAGTAAAAAAGAAGAACCATCTCATACCAGACACATACTGTCACAATTGGAGGATTTAGAAAAAGATCAAACTAAACCTAAAGTTAACGGAAGGAAAAGAAATAACCAAAGGTTAGAACAGAAATAAATGAAATAAAGAATTAAAAAACAATAGAGAGAATCAATGAATCCAAAAGTTGGTTCTTTGAAAAGATCAGTAAAAAACTGACAAAACTTTCACAAGACTAACAAAGAGAAAAAGAGAGAGTATGCAATTAAATAAAATCATAAATGAAAGGAGGAACATTAGTACCAACCCCCAGAAATAAAAAGGATTATCAGAGGATACTATGAACAATTATATGCCAATAAATTAGATAAGCTAGATGAAATGGACAAATTCCTAGAAACATGAAAATTACCTATACTGGCTTAATAAGAAATAGAATATCTCAACAGGCAAATAACATATAAAGAAATGTAATCAGTAATAAAACATCTCCCAAAAAAGACAAGCCCAGGACTTTTCATTGGTGAATTTTACCGCTCCTGCTCAAAATCTTCCAAAACATGTAAGAGGAGGAAACCCTTCCTAACTCATTCTATGATGCCAACATCACTGTAATATGAAAGCTG
Organism: Tolypeutes matacus; assembly: GCA_026826555.1. Taxonomy (NCBI): domain Eukaryota; kingdom Metazoa; phylum Chordata; class Mammalia; order Cingulata; family Chlamyphoridae; genus Tolypeutes; species Tolypeutes matacus. Next base: position 61,743,704 of record JAKSZT010053887.1, on the reverse strand, counting down.
AATAAAGATAACACAAAAAAAGAAAATTACAGAACAATATTACTTTTGAACATAGATGCAAAAATCACCAACAAAATACCAGAAAACCAAATCCATCAACATACTAAAAGAATTATATATTATGATCAAGTGGGTTTTATCCCAGGGAAGTGGGTTCAATGTAAGAAAATCAATTAGTGTACTATACCATATTAATAGAATAAGGGGGGGAAAAAATCACATAATCTTCTCAACTGATACAGAAAAGGCATTTGATGAAATCCAACACCTAGTCTTGATAAAAGCATTTAGAAAACTGGCAATAGAAGGTAACTTCCTCAACATGATAAAGGGCATATATGAAAAACCCACTGCTAATATCATACTCAATTTTGAAAGACAGAAAGCATTCCCCCTAAGATCAGGAACAAGACAAGGATGCCCACTGTCACTACTGATATTTGACATTTTACTAAACGTTCTAGCCAGAGCAATTAGGCAAGAAAATAAATGAAGAAATAAAGCTTTCCCCATTTGCAGATGACGTCAACTTATCTAGAGAAAATCCTGAAAAATCTACAACAAAGTTAATAGAGCTAATAAATTCAGCAAAGTGGTAGGGTACAATAACAACATGCAAACAACAGGTTTGTTTCTATACATCAATGTTTTAATTTGCCAAAGGGCTGCTGATGCAAAGTACCAGAAATAGGCTTGCTTTTAAAATGGAGATTTTACTTAGGGTAAAACTTACAGTTCCAAGGTCGTGAAATGTCCAAATCAAGGCACCATCAGAGATGCTTTCTCACCAGTCAGCTGCCATTGATTTTGGGGGTCTTGCCACATGGCAAAGATGGCCACCAATCTCTGTGAGGTCTCTGCCTTTTCCTCCAGAATCTACTGTCTCCTGTAGCTCAGCTGTGGGCAACCAGGCATAGGGCTTGTCTCTTATCAGGCCTTTTCTCTCAATCTCAGGTGCTCTGCTTTCTTCCCAAGTTCAGTTGTGATCTATCAGGCATATGGCTCATCTCTTCCTGGGCCTCAGCACTATGAGCCTCTTGGGGCTTCTCTCTTTGAGTTCAGCTGTGGACAAACCTGGAGTCCTTTCTCTCACATTGCAGGATCAAATATAGCAGCTTCCTTTTTCTCTTACATGGCTGGATCAAATATGGCAGAGCTCCCTTTTCCTGTGTATCTCTGTTTTTATCAGACCCAGCAGACGGCAGAGACTCAACCTGAGTCATGCCTCACTGACGTAGTCCAACCAAGTGGGTCTCACACCCACAGGAATGGATTAGTTCAAAAACATAATCTTTCCCTTTTTTGGGATTCATAAAAGAATTTCAAACAGTCACAACCAGTAATGAACAATCTGCAGAGGAAATGAAAAAATTCCATTTACAATAGAACGTAAAATAATCAAATATCTAGGAATAAATTTAACCAAGGATGTATAGGACTTATAAATGGAAAACGACTAAACATTGCTAAAAGAAATAAAAGAAAGGATAGTCCGTATTCATGTACTGAAGACTAAATATTATTAAGATGTCAGTGCTACACAGAGTGATTTACATGTTCAACACAATCACAATCAAAAATTCCAACAGCCATCTTTGCAGAAATGGAAAAGTATATACAGAGGGGTAAGGAGCCCCAAACAGCCAAAACAATTTTGAAAAAGAAAAACAAGTTGGAGGACTTACATTTGCTGATTTTAAACTTATTGCAAAGCTACAGTAATGAGAACTGGAACAAGGACAGGACTATAGTCAAATGGACTCAAAATGAAAGTTCAGAAACAAACTCTTACATCTTGGTACATTTGATTTTTGACAAGGGTGTCAATGGGTAAAGAATAGTCCATTCAACAAGTGGTGCTGGGAAAGCTGAATATCCATAAACAAAAGAATGAAGGTGGGAATCTAGCTCACCTCACTACAAAAATTAACCCAAAATGGATGAAAGTCCTAAATATAAGCACCAAAACGATAAAACTCATAGCAAAGCAGAGAGGTAATCATCTCTAGGACCTTGTGTTAGGCAATGGTTTCTTAGACCTTAAACCAAAAATGTGAACAACAGATAAATGGGACTTCATCGAAATTTAAAACTTTATGCATCTAAGGTCTTTATGATGAACGTTAAAAAAAAACAAACTGCAGATTGGGAGAAAATATCTGGAAACCAAATATTTGATAAGGGTTTAATATCTAAGATATATAAAGAAATCTTACAACTCAACAATACAAAGAAAAATAACCCACCTAAAAAGTGCAAGAGATATGAATAGACATTTCTCCATAGAAGATGTACAAATGGCCAATAAACAGATGCTCATAATTATTAGCAATTAAAGAAATGCACATCAAAATCACAGTGAGATGCCATTTCACACCCACTACAATGGCTACTATTAAAAAGTGGAAAATAAGGGTTGGAGATAATATGGAGAACTAAGAACACTGGCTCATTGTTGATGGGAATGTAAAATGATGCTGCTGTTGTGGAAAACAGTTAGGTGGTTCCTCATAAAGTTAAGTATAGCATTGCTCTATAACCCTGCAATTCCACTTCTAGGCATATACCCAAACAACTGAAAACAGATATCTATGCACCTATGCTTAAAGTGGCATTGTTGACAATTACCAAAAGATGGAAACAATCCAAGTGTCCACCACCTGATAAACAAAGCATGGTATACACATACAATGGAATATCATAATTCAGCTGTAAAAATGAATGAAGTTCTGATGCATGTGACAACCTGGATGAACCTTGAAGACATCATGGTGAGTGAAATAAGCCAGACACAAAAAAACAAATATTTTATGATCTCACTTATATGAAATAATTAGAATGTGCAAATTCATAGAGTCAAAAAACTAGAATACCAGTTTTCAGGGGCCAGAGCTGGGATAGGGAATGAAAACTAATCCTTAATTACTACAGCATTTCCTTTTGAGGTGATGGGAAAATTTTGATAATGATGGTGTTGATGGTAGCACTTTACATTGTGAATGTGATTAACACTACCAAATTATATATTTGAATGTGGTTAAAAGGAGAAATTTAGGGTTGCATAAATATTACTAGAATAAAAGTTTTTTAAAAAGCGTAGAACTATACAACACAAACAGTGAACCATAATGTAAACTGTATACTATAGCTAATAGTATAATTATAATAATATTGCTTCATCAATGTAACAAGTGTTACATTACACAAAATGTTAATAGGGAAAACTGTCAGGGGTTATACATGAAAACTCTGTACTTTCTGCATGATTTTTCTGTAAACCTACAACTTTTCTAATAAAGGAAAACATCCCAGCGGGAACTTCTCTCTCTACATGAGGAAACCTAAAAAGGAAAGATTGATAAGTTCAACTGCAAAGATAATTTCTGCAAGGCTAAAAACATTAAAAATGGCAAAAGATAAATATCTAACTAGAAAATGATAATTACTCTCACAAATAAAGGGCTATTTGTTTACAAAAAGAACCCCTAGAAAGTAAAACCAATAAGCCAGTAGAAATATAGTCAAAGGTTGGAAATGGACAGCTAACTAGACACCTCACATAGAAAGTAAAACTAATGGATTTTGATATGCAAAAAGAATCATAATAAAAGAAATGCATCATTTTATCATCTTAGATTGGCAAATATCAAAATAGAAGATTATTATTTTGGTATAGGGAAACAGACATTCTCTTACACCAATGGTAGGTATCATTTGATGTGCATTTCTCTAGAAATTGATCTGATGCCTATGTTCTTTGACCCAATAGGTCTGTGATTCATCCCCAGGATATTCATTAAAGCAGTGTTTGCAATAGCAAAAGATCATAAACAACCCCTAAATGTTCATGATGGGAAATTGGTCAATGAAATTATGCTACAATGGAATAGTATGTACTTAAAAAAGAAGAGGAGAAAAAGGAGGGGAAGGAGGAGATGAAGGAGGGGAAAAAGGAGAAAAAAATGAATAAAAACTTCATTTGAATTCATATGTAATGATTTCCAAGATAAATTAAAATTCCAGGGGTATATAGTATGCTACCATTGTGAGAGAAATAAAAGAAGAATATTTCTCAAAAGGTATCTAAGAATCTTTTTTTCCAAATTGATTCTATTGATGTATATTAATTTTAACAGGATTTCCTCAGGTTGCTGGGATAGAGGGGAGGGAAGAAAACTTATTTTTTCTCTTCTCCCTTTGTAATATTTGAGTGTTTTCCATAAGCATGTATTACTTATTCAAAAAGATGAATTAAATAATTTAAACGAAATTTTAAAAGAAAAATATTAGTGTCAAACTCTATACTGATAATTTGTTGCCACTATTTCTTGAAAATAGATAATATACCAAATTCTTCAAATGCATCAATGTTTTGCCATTTTGCAGCTGAAGAAACTGGGCTTAATCAGATAAAATGACTTGACCACATACATTAATAACAGAGCTTGAATCTGAATCCAAATGTGTCTGGCTCAAACATGTGTTTATTGCACTGTGCTTCCTCTAGCTACAATATAATTCACTGAAATATTCTTTAAATCCAAACTGATGGTGCCACATCCCACTGGCTAGCGTCTTATCTATCCATCTTTTCCCTTGTCCTTTTTGCATCTCCACCCTCCCCCTCATACTCACACAAACCCATATACATGCAGAAATGACTGTTTGGAAAGCAACCACCTACTGTGAAGTGACCCAGAACCTTGCACTGTTCCATGGATAATTGTAGGAAACCAACAAATAGTTTTCATGCTCAAGACATGTGTGAATAATTGGTCAAAGTTAAGTGGCATCCATCCTACTCTGCATAGCTGGACTTTTCTTGCAACCCTCAACCCTTGCATTCCTCTGCAAAGTGTTCTGTTTACATAAGCAAAACTCTAAGCACATGGGTATTTCTTAGTCTGTCTTCATGATTACATTCCAAATACTCAGAAGACAAGGAGCAGGACACAGGCGACTTAGTAAAATGTAATTGCTGGTTAATCAGTGGGAAAATAAAATAGTGTACATTGTAATCAGGATGGAATAGGAATTGAGTGCACAGCCATTGGAGTCAAATATACCTGGGTTAGGTTTCCGTCTCTCTTCTTTACCTGCTGTGTAATCTTGGGTCAATTTTTTAATCTCTTTAGCTTCAGTTTCCCAGATGACAAAATGGGAATAATAAAACTATCTATCCCATGGGCGGGATTGTTATGAGGGTTAACAAAAGCAAAGCCTCAGGGCTGGATGCACAAGAAGGGCTCAATAAATGATACTTCTTGTTTTAGGTACTGTTTGAATACGCTGTAGGCAAAAATCATCAAAAAGGCTTATTGGCTCTACATCCAGCACATATCACAAATCTGACACTTCTTTACCACCTCTACAAGGCAGTCCTGGGTTACCTGGTGTCTTGGGATATTTACATACTGCTTCCCCCACCTGTTATACTCTTCACCAAGCTAACTCTTGAAGGACTTCTTCCCAACATTTAGGTCTCTACACAAATGTCACCACCTCAGATAGACTTGCCCCAACCAAAATACCACCTCTATTTTTTATATCCCCATAGCCTAGAATAGTGCTACATAAATCTTTCACAAGATGCTCTTGACCTCTTCTTTCTTGCTTATGTGAAACTCAATAGCATAAGTCTGTTAAAAGAGCCCCATTTTTGATTAAATGAAATCAACATGAATCAACCTGTGAGAGATGATTACTGTATTCTATCTCTATATTAAGGGCAAAAAGTTTGGGGCCTTAATGACATGTTTTCTTTTAGTTGGAAACATATAAAAACAAGTTCACACAGGGTTAAGCACTTGTATCATCCTCATGGTTAAAAGTTGATTTGGGCACATTTAGATGTAATCTAACCCCTTCACTCACTATAAAATCCCTTGACATGAGTTCCATTGTCAGACACCAGCATTTCACTCCACTCCACTCATCCCCCACTCTTCACTGTGACAGGTCTACATTGCAGTGGCCCAGGAAGCAGAGGCCTGAATTTGGACTCCAAATAAGCTGTGTCACCTTAGACTTTGACAAAGCTATTTTCAGTGTTTGTAGAGCTCATGGTTGTTCCCTGCATGGTGTGTGAATTGGCCTCATCCAACTCTCAAAGCTAATGACCTGAAGGCATCTGTGTTGCTCTCTCACACAAGACCTCTCTTGTGTTCTCTTTGCACTATTCTCCTATTGCAAAAGGTTTTTATTTGTTTCTCTAATATTTTTTTCTTATTTAAAAAGTAATACACATTTATTTTAAATAATGTAAAAATGTAGATAAGCTAAAAGAAGGAAACAAACAAAATTCACCCATAATTCCTCCAACCTATAAAATGCTACACTAGGTAGCTTCCAGCCATTTGTAACCTAGTTGTCCAATTAATATGTTGAGATTATCTGTCCATGTAGTTAAACATAGTCATAGAGATGCATCACAGTTTACTTAACCAAATCTCTTGTTGGTAATAATTTTTCACTATTATAAATGTCTTGATATACATCCATGTATGAAAAACTTGGTATATAATATTAACTAGTTTTGTAGGATAAATTCCTAGGTGTGAGATTTTCTTGATCACAAGGTATTCACATCAAAAAGTGTTTTCATGTATAAAAGTAATTCCTTCTTATTAAAAAGATTAAAATAATCAAAAGTATATAATATAAAAAATTATTCCCTCCATTTCGATCCCTAGGGACAACCACTGATAATGGTTTAGTGTGCATCCTTCTAGGCAATTTATGTATTTATTCATTGATTTAATAAAGTAAATATAGTTATTGCATTCATGGAGTGTAAGATCTTAGGAAAAGAGATGTTAAATAATCACACGAATATTTATACAATTACAAATTGAAATAGATGCACTAAAAGTGTAGTAATTGGTTTGGTGAAAGGCTATAACAGGATTACTTTGCATTAATGAGTTGGGGGTGAGAAGATATCAAGGGGTCTGGATGCTTGAAAACCTCATTCTACAGACTCCCTTGCCAGCTGGTTTCTACTGAGGTATTGCCAGCAAAAGGCGCTGGTGGGAGGTGAGAAGGCAGGACAAAGTGCAAAGTCAGTCTACTTCTGTCTCCATCAGTAGTAGCAACAGGCAGGCAATCGGAGCTTCCAGCAACAGCAGCAGGGGTGGCTGCTGGGTGACAGCAGCAGCTCCTCCCAGTCTTTTGTGAGTGGGGCCCTAGGATCTTCCTGGATTCTGGTTTATACTCTTTTCTTCCTTTGACTCTTCCAGCCCCTGCAATACTTTTGTAGAACCCCTGCATTAAATCTCAGTCCTCTTGAACTATCTTGAGTGGTTTCTGGTTTGCTTTCTAGACACTGTCTTTCTGAATGATTTAGATTCAGACAAATCCTTTAATTTCTTATTGGCCACGTTTTGTTTTGTTTTTTTCTGTGCACCTCAAGGAAGTTTGAACATCCTTTCATGAACTAATTTGATCTGACTCTGGGTAACACTGACTATTGGGCAACGATTCTATTGTCAGTCTTGGTAGAGTCATCATCTGAAGTCCCGATTGAAGTATTTAAAAAAAATAACAAGCATTACTTCAAGAATCTCTCAATAAAGTATTAATGTGATGATTGTAGGGCCTATGATTTCTGGAACAGTTCTTGTTTCGTATGTTCTATCACATTATCCTTGTAATTAGCCTTTTCATCACTAAACCCTCTGTTCTTGCCTGAAAATGATGCCTCTTTCATATTTGATAGTTTTCATATGATAAAGGTGAAGTGGATATTTGTTGTTATAAATATGTTATAAATATAAAATATGGATGCCCATAATTTATTCCCACTTATTTGATAGTAGCCTCTCGATTTGGTAGTAAGGGAACTAGCCTTTGCTATCCCACATCTTTAGATGAGCTTAATGGTGCTCTTGATCAATTACCTGGCCTACCATTAGACAGGGGGCCAATTTGATACTCTGTCCCTAGGATTTTAGTCTAGAGCCAAAGTGGCCAGGTAGAATGAAAATGATTGTCATTGATTCATCATGATCCTGACAGCCTAAGAGGCTGCCATTGGCTCTTGCTACTTGCCTACCCAGGGTGGTCCTGGTTCATGTCTTAGGCCTGGTTCCCCAGCTTCCCTTCAATTATATAAGTTCTCCAGAGCCATCCAGTAATTTTCTTTTTTGCTTAAGTTGGATAGAAGTAGGCTTTTTTTCAGCCTGAAGAGCCATAATAAATAGAGGGGAGCTGTACTTTTCCTTTTCTTTTTTTAAATACATGTTGCATCAGGGACAGTCTCTTGTATTCAGAGAGGGTGATGCAGAATATAACAAATAATTAAATATTAACCACTTCCCTTGGGGAGGAGCTGGTTGAATCTCAAAACTCTCTCTTCTGTGCTCCAGTACCCAATCTGTCTGGTAGTTTTTTCCTTTCACTCATCCCACTTCTCCCCACATTCCTTCCATTAATTCTTTTAAACCATGAGAGATGAAATAAGTACATTTCTTAACTGCAGTTGCTTTTACCTTTGCTCTCTCTCATGTTGAGTCTGCTAACAGTTTTAGAGAGGGCTTAAGCATGCCATTTTAATAATTACAAAATGCAGATTTGGGATACATCTTTTTTTTTGCCCCCCAAAAAACAGTAAGGAGAAAACTCAAGCCACCTGATAGGAATTCGCAAACAAGATGACTAAGGCCCTTATTAAAGAAGCATTTAGGGGGCAGATGTGGCTCAAGTGGTTGGGCGTCCGTCTGCCATATGGAGGGACCTGGGTTCGATCCCCGGGACCTCCCGAAGGCGCATGGGCTGCCAGGCTCTGTGTGCCGCTGAGCCATCAGGCCCCGAGAGCCATGCAGCAGGATGATGACGTAACAGGGGAGAGACAAGACGAGATGCTCCGAAAGCTCCAGAAGCCAGGAGCTGAGGTGGCGCAGGCAGCAGAATACCTCTCTCCTACATCGGAGGTCTCCAGGATGGAATCCTGGTGAAGACTGGAGGAGGAGGATGAGAAGAGATGGCAGGAAACAGATACAAAGAATTGCCCAGTGAATGGACACAAAAACAGCAAAGGGAAGAGGGGGTTTAAAATGGATAAAGTAAATAAATAAATCTTTAAAAAAAAAAAAAAAAAAAAGAAGCATTTAGGGCTTTCCAAAGCACTAGCATTGCTGGTTCTGATTTGAGATAAGCTGAATTTAAAAAAAGCCTGGGAACCAGTCCTTGGCTCTCACCTTAAACTTGACAGCCAAGGCTCATACCCCTAAAATGTCTCCTGGGCATGTTTGCATCTCAGCAGCATCAATCTCTGTGGGGACACATTTCCCTGGTTTTTGAATGTTCCTTTTTGGCTTTTCTTTAGCTATGATTGGACTAGGAGGCTTGAGACTATTGGCTAAGTGTGGGCTAAGGTTGCAGGCCCCCTGCAGTTCTCAGCCAGCCAGTTCCCAGCAGAGTGAGCTTGAGTCAAGTTTAAACTCTCTGAGCTTCAGTTTCCTCATCTGTGAAATGGAGACAATGCTGCCTGCTTGCAGGCCTGTTGTGATGATTAAGGTAATAGATATGAACAGTTTCAGCGTGCTAGTAACATAAAAGGCAGCGAAAACATGGAAAAAGTCTCTTATTTATTCTATACAGAGATAAGATTAGTAGGTGGTCATTATTTGAAAATAAAATTACAAATTTTCCTACACTTTGAATATGTGCTTTCTTAACTGTCCTTGAATATTTTTTGAGAGATCTCAAAAATTATACTGGATGTCTCAGGTTTTCAAAAGGCTGAGCTTTATTTCTCAGACCTACATATTTGTTCAAGAAACAATTCAAATTCTTGCTAGAAAGAATACTCACTTTTGTATAGGCTAGAATCAACTTCTGTTATATCCTAAATTCTTCTTCTTTGCATAGTGTATATTTATGTGTATGCCTATATGTATATGGGTACATATATATGCATATATTCTATTCCCTTAAATATTACTATGAAAATTATGTTACTTATATTGATATATCACTGCCTTGCTAAGAGTGTGCAATCTTTTTCTACCAGAAATACTTCATAAATGCCTTGCATTGGTAGAACTTTTACAACTATTTCCAAAAACTTATTTTAAATTTGACATTAACAGAAACCCAAACCAGTAGCAGGAGGAGCAGGCATTATTAACATGGTTTTGAAGATGAGATTTTGAGAGGTATGTCACTTGCCCAAGACCAGTAAAGTAGTGGAGCCAGAACACAAACCCAGGCCTTCAGTTTCCAAATCCAATACTGTCTCCACCATATCTCACTGGCTCCCCACAGGGGCATGTGATGCAGGATTGCTGGCAAAATGAATGGAAAAAAAAAGCAGAAATATAAGGCTTGAAAGCCTTTTTGGAATTTGGAGAGACTAAGTATTAGCAAATGACTGAAATGTCATGTTCAAAGTCTAACAAGAATTCAGTAGTATTGGCTGTATTAGAATTGCTTTAGAATTTGTAGGAATATTCTTTAAAACAAAGCAAAATGGAAAGCACATTCCAGAGCTTCACTCTTTTAAATGTTATTCTTATGTCCCAAATACCAGATTCCTAGTCTCATTTTTTATAGACCAAATTCATGGTTTAAGCATGTTTCCTGAAAACTTCCTATGCAAACTTTCTATGTTAAAAACCAACATTTATACCCTATACTGTGTACATATAGACACGATATGAGGAGATTCTCTATGTATCTGGCATTGTGACTAAGAATGAATAAATAAATGATCGAAGGAATGAGTCCTGATCTATTTCCATGTTTCATATTTATTCCTCAGGCCTTGTCAAAATCCCCATAGTCAGCCAAAATTGAAACAACTCTATTCTACAACTTGGCAGTTTATGTAAGGAGAAAAAAAAATATTCATAATTGCTCACCTACCAGAGAATTTATCAAACAGAATACCACTTCTCACATTCCAGCCCTGCATATACATATGTAAACACACAAAAACAGTTTTATGCACAAAAATTAAAATACTATCACTTACCCTAGTGAAAAGTTGAAAACAACCCATGTTTTCAGCAAAATTGAACTGGTTGAGGAAATTATAGTAGATCAAACTTGATGGACTATTGGGCAACTGCTAAGTGATTATTTTGAAGAATTTGTAGCAATATGCAGTGCTATTTTTGTCACAAGTAATGAAAGTAAACATAAAATTATGTCTACACTCTGTTTACAACCAGGGAAAAATAATTTTTTGCATATGGGCAAAACCTTAAAAGGAACATAGAAAAGTTAAAAAGTTTTGTTATTTTTTTACCCCTTGTGAATCAGTTAACAGTATTTGAGTAATTTATTTTATTTTTTAATTTATTTTTATTGTGGGTAAAAATCAAAATTCTCACAATACATATAAACATTTGCAAAATGATATATAAATATATATGTATATATGTGTATTTGCTTACAAAAATGTTATTTATATATATATACACATATATTTTAAGAGGTGCTTAGATTACCGTATTTGAGTAATTTAAAACAAAAATAAGGAATGGAGCACCTTTTGATGTACTCTATGTCAAATCCAGTAGAAAAACTGTACATTCTTTCCTTTCTCTCTGTCTTAACTAAAACGGGTGCTGTGGACACAGAATGACGCGAGGACTGGGGAAGGGTGTACATGAGCCCTGACCTTGCCACTGCATGGAGAAAGTTCAGAACAATGAGCAGGAGATACCCCAACTTCCTGTTGGACAAGAATTATCAATGTCATCTAAAAATAATACAAGTATAGTCTAGATTCCATGCTTCTATTAGGGCATCAAGGTCACCGACACCATATCTTTAAATCATTGGATCCCAAAGGAAAACTGGAATTGCTTGAGTGGGGAAAATACCAGGCAGTGGGAAAAAGAATCATTTTTGTAAGTTTTTATTTTTTTAGTTGCTCCTCCCATAGTAATGTACTGAAAGGCATAACAGTTTATATTGTACAAAGCATTTGAAGAAAGTACCTCAACTTGCCGATTATTTCAAAATGAGATTATAAACGAAAAGAAAACAAATCTGGTTCCTCAATAAAGGGCAAAATAACCGAATACAGTCTGTTATTTACTTCTCTCTTTTAACATAAGGTCTGGAACACTTCATCTTACAAATAGGATTAACATGAACATAACATCACACAAGCTTGCAGACAACCAGCATAAAATATGGGGTACAGTTTTTAATCAGAAGAATCATGCTTTCATGAAGAAATTATAATTGTTTATACAATTGAATCAATTCAGTATTACAAAAACTAAGTTGCATCTATTCGTTATTTAGTTCATTAAGAAGGAAAACAAAACAACAAAAAAGGAATGTTAAGAAAAGCCAACACCATGTGGCACTCCCATACACAGGTCAAGTCACCTTGGTCCTTGAAATTGAAAAAGGGGTGTGCCTCAGACGTCATGAAGTAGTGGCTGACTGGAACAGTGCTATTTTAATCAACAAACAATAGTTTGCCAACAAATAAATACATGATACACACAACACACAAAAAAATTAAACATTAAAAAACAGTGACATGATTGTCTAAAATTAAGATGTTATTACAAGGATTTGGCAAACATTTTATTAGTGGTACAGTGGTACTGGTGATGAACAGGTTACTTCTCTTTGAGCATTGAACATCCATAGCTTACAGTATACACATACCCTTTTCCCCTATTTTTAAACAATGTAGTTAAGAAGGCAAGGTTTAAGGGGGAAGAAGTACTCCCTGCTATCGGATTCTCTAATAATCGAATGTTCATTTCATCCAACTATTCCATCTTCAAAGGGTTAAATTACATAAAACTTTAACAAAGAAAAGAAATTAAATCTGTAATTAAAAGCAACTGTTCCCAATCATGTGTCAGGTGATCTTGTACAAAAAAGGACTTAGTTTCTATGGAGTGTTTGTAGGTATCAGTGCCGCCATCTCAACTGCCCCTCTCTCCCACCCACACCCTTGGGTAGGGTGAACTGGAAGATATCTTCTGCCCAGCAAGTTTTTCATTTTCATTGAAACACTTGAAGTCGCACTGATCCTCTAGAAGTCAGCAGCTGCCTTTGCTGTGCAAAACAAAATATCGAGAATAAATAGTTTCTTTTTTCTTCCTTTTTCTTTCTTTCTTTTTTTAATCATTCAGTTTAAGGTCACCAGACTTTAAATGAGTGACCCTTCAGGTTTATAAGGCAATCTGCTCAGCAGTCTTTTAAATAGTCCTCTATGAAAGAGCCATGCTACTATTGGACTTGGTCCCACTCAGGTCGACCTTGGTAAGGTCATACGTGGCTTATGGACTGGATGGCACTGGATTCCGCTGCAGCCCTTGCCATACTGTGCCACACGTTGGAAGAACTGTGGGATGTCGAATGGAGGGACTCCTTGTCGGACAATGACAACATCATAGCATATGCCTGGGGTAAAAGAGAGAGATGCAGAAAATCACATTTGGAAAACCTCACTTACAGTTTGGAGAATATTGTTTGTGAGTATTAGGAAGGAGAAGGACATGCAGTTGGAGCATCCCTCATGGGTGTGTCTGGAAAAGTGTGCAGTATATATATATATATATATATTTGTCATAATGACATGGGTTTACTGGTGGCCTTCAGTGCCTAGGGGCCACAAAAATTGGCACCCAAATTGTCAATAGTGCTTCTATTAAGAAACATGAGTTTCCCCTTCCCAACCAGGGATACAGTCATCCATACTCTTCACATGTTCAATTCACCAGAAATATTATTATGTGCTTACAACATGGGGAGAAATGAAAATGCAAACATGGATAGGATATAAACCTGCCTTGACAGCACTGTGGCCAGTAGAGGAAATGACTCCTGCACTTTATTATTGAGAGCACGGAAGGTGAGATGACTTGCCCAACGTTATCAACTAGCTAGTGGGAGAAGTACAACTCAAACATATTTCTTCCAGCTTTTAACCCAGAGTCCTTTCTCCAATTCCCCCTCCTTGCTTGAATTGATATTTCATCATGAAAGTTGGTCTTTCAAAGGTAAGGGGTAAAGTCAGCTCAACCCCCAAATAAAACAGAACACAGGACCCAATAATGTTCTGACTAACTGTGCCCCTGCTGCCACCGAGCAGAAGGTGCAGAGAGGTGCTCTGTTTGGCACTGCTCTTTCTTCCTTATTATCATGCTGAATTTTAAATAACTGTTCAGAGGATCTCCCATTTACTGCCAAGCAAAATATTCAAATGAAATGTTTGGTCCTGACTTGTGAGTGAACTTTTCACTGTTGATTTGCCATTGTTGGTCTCATTCATTGCTAAACTTGCTTGTCAAAATGCTGCTCAAGTGGAATCATTAAAGTCCTGCCAAAGACATTCCACTGTCTGTAAACAAAGACAAAATGCCTCTGTTAGGCAGAATTTCATCTCTGAGAGTCATGCTGGGACATGTGGCTGGTCTGTGGTTTCTTCCATAATCATGGCATTCAGTTAGAAAATGTGCCCTTGCAGCCTGATTTTGATTTGCTGGGTCATTGCTCTAAATGTACACATTTAACTTTTATATATGCTCCTTGCCTTCTGGAACTCTACAAATCCTCTGCATCCATTTAACAAATGTTTCTGGAACATCCACTCTATGCCAGGCACTGTGCTAGGTGCTGGGGATTCTGGAACTAATAAAATATAGTACTCGTCCTTGTAAATTTCAGAGGCTGGGTTAAGTGAGCATTGAACTTAAACTATATACCCAAGGTTAGGGATCAAGATAAGGACTTTTCTGACCATTCTAATATCTGACCATTCCAATATTTGGAAAGATGAAAGGGAATATAAAGAAAAATCTGAAGATCTGAGTTTTAATGTGGGCCTCTACCTTGACTTTTACTTAATTAGCTGTGTGACTTTGGGCAAGTTGTTTAACCATTCGAGCTCACTTTTCTCACCTAAAATGAGGATGATGATAACAGTACTTGCCTCCAAGGATTATGGAGAATCACAAGCACTAACTTACATAAAGTGCTTAGCTCAGTGTTCCTGACATAAGTATTATCTATTATCATGAAGCAAATCTTATGACAGGTTTTGTCAGAGAAATTCTTATGAAGAATTGCTGTATTGGTCAACTATATTGGATTCAATCACTATAAAAATCATAGACATAGTAAAGATATGAATGTTTTCAGTAAAGTATCTGAACCTGTTTAGATTCTAGAAACTTACAAAGATAGAATATCTACCTTCTGGTAATTAAAGGAAATTAATACCTGTAAGCATGTCACTGAACGGATGAAGACTCTCATGAAATAAACGCAATTTGCAAAAATGTGTGATCATTTTCAAACTGATATATATGACTTCATCAATAACAAAATAAATATGAGCTAGGATTGCAAAATGCTAGTATTTTATGTGATGGTAATAGCTAGCACATCTGGGCAGGCACTTCATGTTAAAATGCTAGTATTGAAATATGTCATATCCATTATCTCTATGTCCTCAGGCCCTTTTGCTTTCTGCATATCAGATAGTTTCTGGAGTTTGCAAGTATTGCCTCTTGCAATAAAAAGTATTTCTGGTAGAATAATTAAAATAAATTTTTAAAATCCCAGATTCCTCAGTAACTTGGAATATGAAACCAAGTATTTCAAAAATACTAGCTACCTCCTATGGAAGTCTCTAAGTGAAAATGAGATGTCTTCTTTGACTAGTTTAC
The DNA here is from genome assembly GCA_026826555.1 of Tolypeutes matacus. NCBI lineage: Eukaryota > Metazoa > Chordata > Mammalia > Cingulata > Chlamyphoridae > Tolypeutes > Tolypeutes matacus. The sequence continues at coordinate 61,728,051 of JAKSZT010053887.1, read as the reverse complement.
CTTTAATGTTTAAAAATTGAAATATTCATTTTTATCCCCTTGAATAATAGAACAGAAAGGGATCTTAAATATCTTCTCCATCCAACTCACTTTACAATGAGGAAATGGTACTCATAGTCATCAAACGAAGTCCTCAAGTCCACAAAGCGAGGCTATTTTAAGAGTTGAAGCTGGCTGCTTTTAACTAAAATTCAGAAAGTGCATTTTTCCCCCTATTACCATTTGTTACATCTTAGAAATTTTACTGAATTGTCTGATTTTTTAAAAATTTGTATTGCCCCATTGATATGATACTTTTCCCCACCTTAATTGAGACAGTGCTACATTTGTTGTTAGGATCAGCCCAAAATATCAGAGCCAAGTAGGAAATCATTTCCTTATTTATAATACAAGCAATATTGCCACATAGTTTGAAATGTCAAGCTACCTCTAAAATGGACTAATGGATCACTTAGACCAAAGTGACTAATAAATATGGTAATAATAGAAATTTGTTCTTTTTTTTTTTTTTTTTTACTTGATCTGAGTGAACAATCTGGTTAAATGTGAATGTAGAGCAGAAAGTACTGGCTTCCTTTATTGAGTTATAAAAGAACTGAGAGGATCTTTTAACTGATATTTATGGATCTTAAAGATTTATTTTGAGATATCATAGTGATGATAGAATGCTTCAAGGGTCCAATGATTTGGGGTACAGTTCATTTATTAATTCATTCAGTAAAAATTGATAGTTTCATTTCAGATCATTTCATCTCTGATCCTCAGTTTCTTCTTTTACACCTAAATTCTACAATTAGATGACTTGTTAATTAATGATACACAAGAATATACTAGACATGGTAAGGGACAAAAATAATAGAGGAATAAATTTGCTTTCCACAAATCTTAAAATAAAATTATGTTGACAAAAATTATAGACACAAAGCGATTAGAAATTCTGAGGTAAGATATAAATAGGTGCAAGCTGACAATATGGACCACCTATGTAGAAGTAAGGGAATTAATAAGTAAAGATTGTAATAAATCTTCACCATAAGTAAAGATTGTTGTAGGACAGTTTGTCACAGAAGTTTCTGTGAAGAATGCAGCCCTATTAATTGATGTATTGATTAACTATTTTGGATTTGATCACAGATATGAACATTTTGGGTAAAACATCTGAGACTGTACAGATCCTATCATATTGCAAAGAGAGAATACCTGTCCTTTGTTAATCAAAGGAAATGACCGTTTTCATATACAAACAATGTCACCATGATGTTAGACTGTGATGAAGTATGTACCTGTGACTTGGACTTTCTCTGTAGCGGCTGTTTATGTTCCTCTGGCACATGGGAAGTACTAAAAGGAGACAGCTCAGCCTCAGTATATTGATTATCTTCTATTTTCCTCATTTTGAGGCTATCTGTGAAGTGCCTGATATGATCTAGAGCAGAAAGTCCAGTTTTATATTCTTCCTCTTTATACCTAAAATGAACCGATAGAAAAAGCAGAGAGGTGCTGTTTGTTTTTTCTCTTTCAGTTTGTTATTCAATTAAATCACTTTTCATTTGACTCTATATAGCTGTCCAACATTTTATATCGCATATGCAGTGTGAAGTAGCATGCATCAATTATTGGGTCCTTTAAAATGCCTACAAATATACCTTAAAACATATTTCTCAAATATTTAATAACTAAAGTGAAGAGTATATTTGAGTTAAAGTCAATGGCCTGGTAACTCAATAATGCAGTAGAGATGGAATTCATACATTTAAAATTTCCATTAAAAATAAAGCCATTTTATTGTATAGTATATATACAATAATATTTAGTCAGCTCTGACTAGCAGCATAAACATATAATATTCTCATCAATTTAATATTGTTCATATTTCCATTTATAAAACTATCATCTATATACAGGCATACCTCAGTTCCAGACTACCACAATAAAGTGAATATCGCAATAAAGCAAGTCACACGAATTTTTTGGTTTCCCAGTGCATTTAAGAGTTGTGTTTACACTATACTGTAGTCTGCTAAGTGTGCAATAGCATTATGGCTAAAAAACCATGTACATACCTTAATTAAATTTACTTTATTGCTAAAAGATCCTGACCATCATCTGAGCCTTTAGTGAATTGTAATCTTTTTGCTGGTGAAGGGTTTGCCTTGATATTGATGCTGCTGACTGATCAGGGTGGTGGTTGCTGAAGACTGGGGTGACTGTGGCAATTTCTTAAAATAAGACACCAACCAACTTTGCCACATTGATCAATGCTTCCTTTCACGAAAGATTTCTCTGTAACATGCAATGCTGTTTGATAGCATTTTACCCACAGTAGAACTTCAAAATTGGAATCAATCCTCTCAAACTCTGCCACTACTTTATCAACTAAGTTTATGTAATATTCTAAAAATCCTTTCTTGTCATTTCAGCAATGTTTGCAGCATCTTCGCCAGGTGTAGATTCCATCTCAAGAAATGACTTTCTTTGCTCATTCGTAAGAAGCAACTCCTCGTCTGTTAAAGTTTTATCATGAGATTGCAGGAATTCAGTCACATCTTCAGGCTCCACTTCTAATTCTAGTTCTCTTGCTATTTCCACATCAGCAGTTACTTCCTCCACTGAAGTCTTGAACCCCTCAAAGTCACCCATGAGGATTGGAATCAACTTCTTCCAAACTCCTGTTAATGTGGATATTTTAACTGCCTCCCATGAATCATGAATGTTCTCGATGGCATCTAGAAAGGTGAATTCTTTCCAGAAGGTTTTCAATTTACTTTGCCTGGATCCATCAGAGGAATCACTATCGTGGTGATTTACAAAATGCATTTCTTAAACAATAAGACTTGAAAGTCGAAATGACCCCTTGATTTGTGGGTTGCAGAATGGATGTTGTATTAGCAGGCATGAAAACAACATTCATCTCACTGTACATCTCCACGAGAACTCTTGGGTGATCCGGTGTATTGTCAATGCAATATCAGTAATATCTTGAAAGGAATCTTTTTTTCAGACCAGTAGTCTCAAGAGTGGGCTTAAAATATTCAGTAAACCCTGTTGTAACAGATGTGCAGTCAACTAGGGTTACATTTCAGAGCACAGGTGAGTAGATTTAGCATCATTCTAAAGGGTCCTAGGATTTTCAGAATGGTAAATGGGCACAGGCTTTAACTTACAGTCACCAGCTGACTTAGGCTCTAACAAGATAGTCAGCCTATCCTTTGAAGCTTTGAAACCAGATGTTGACTTTTCCTATCTGGTTATGAAAGTCTTAGATGGCATCTTCTTCCAATATAAGGCTGTTTCACCTACATTGAAAATCTGTTGTTTAGTGTAGCCATCTTCATCAATTATCTGTGTTAGGCCTCTGCCATAGCTTCTATACCAGCACTCGCTGCTTCACCTTGCACTTTTGTATGGAGACAGCGTCTTTCCTTAAACCTCTTCAACCAACCTCTGCTAGCTTCAAATTTTTCTTCTGCAGCTTCCTCACCTCTCTCAGCCTTCATAAGCTTGAAGAGAATTAGGGCCTTGCTCTGGATTAGGAGCTAATTTAAGGGAATGTTGTGGCTGTTTGATCTTCTATCCAGACCACTAAAACTTTCTCCATATCAGCAAAAAGACTGTTTTGCTTTCTCATCATTTGAGTGTTCACTGAAGTACCACTTTTAACTTCCTTCAAGAACTTTTTATTTGCATTTACAACTTGACTAACTGGTGCAAGAGGCCTAGCTCTCAGCCTATCTTGACTTTCAACATGCCTTCCGCACTAAGCTTAGTCATTTTTAGTTTTTGATTTAAACTGAGATACATACAACTCTTCCTTTCACTTCAACACTCAGAGGTCACTGTAAAATTATTAAATGGCCTAATTTGAATATTGCCGTTTCTCAGGAAATAAGGAGGCCTGAGAAAAGGGAGAGAGACGAGGGAATGGCCGGTCGGTGGAGCCATCAGAACACACAATATTTATCCATTATATTTGCTATCTTATATAGGCATGGTTCATGGCACCCCAAAACAACTACAATAATAATATCAAAGATCACAGATCACTGTAACAAATAATGATGCAATCTGAGAAGTGCAATGAAGTGAAGTGCAATAAAACACGGCAGGCTTGTATAATATTTCCATCAATTTAACTACTCTGTTTGTTTGTTTGTTTTTTAGGAGGTACTGAGGATTGAACCCGAGACCTCATACATGGGAAGCAGGTGTTCAACCACTTGAGCTACATCTGCTCCCCTAGTTAATTTTTTCCATTTAAAAAATATATCATTTATATAGATTACAAACATATCAAATGAAGTGGAATTTGTAATCTCTCAATAATATGTGACTGGTAATGATAATCACACCAGATTATTGAGTTAATTAGATAACATCATCTTTATTTTTCTTTGGGTTTTATAGGTAGGGTATAGGATAAATCTTCATGATTTTGGATTTGGCAACGGATTCTTAGATATGACACTCAATGCATGTATGACCAAAGAAAAAAATAGATAATTTGGACTTCATCAAAATTAAAAACTTTGTACATCAAAGACACTATGAAGAAAGTAAAAAGACAATCTACAGAATGGGAAAAATATTTGCAAATCATATATATGATACAGATCTGGTATCCAGAATACATACAGGTAGAGTCTAAAAATAAATTACCTTGTACTTGTGTGATGTTCACTTATCCTTCCTAACAAGTTAATCAGATTTCCACAGATACTGATGGGTATTTGCTCAGGGACTATGATGGTAGCCACATTACTTTCATCTATCTCACACCGATGCGCTCGTTATGGCTTACTAACTCCAAATTCAACTCTAATGACTTTTCAAATTTATTACTCAGAAATTGCTGTCACCCAAAATACTGCTCTAATGGAAAAAGAGCAGAAGAAATCACAATAGCATGTGGTTTCACTGTTTGTTAACCAAAGTCACACAAAGCACTTACCGCACAGGGGAGGTCTTGCAACTCATCTCCAGGACACTGGTTTCTTCATAGTCATCCTCAGGGTTTCCTTCATGTAGATTACTTGTCACTGCTTCTTTTCCTGTTTTTCCAGTAATATCATTGTCTTCATCTTCCTCATCTAACAACACCTCATCTTCTACTTCTTCGTCATCCAGTAAATCTGAATTTTGACTGGTCACCAAAGTCTTTTCATCCTTAAAGTGACTGCCATTCATTCTTCCAAAAGTGTAAAATGAAAAAGGTCCAATTATTGGTTTAGTTTTAAATGTGCAGTTAACTTTATTATTGTATCCTGCTAACATCTTAGAATTTCAATATTTACGTAGGAAAATTTTATTGCCTGTGCTTCACAGCAACCATGGGAAAAAAATGTAATTTCACAAATGAGAAAATGAAGAAAGATATAATTGGGTGATTATTCAGATCATAAATGTAGCCTTTGGCAGAACTGGAAAAAACAATCTCAATCTCAGTTTCCTGTTCCTTATCAGGCCTTCACTTGATAAATGATATTATTATATACAATATTAAAAAGTACCTAATTACTATATAAGTACCCACAATAGAATATAATAGACTTCTGGAAGACTCATATACCCGAATGAGACTGAGAGCAGATTCAACATTCATACCTAAAGTGAATATAAGTGCTCAAAGAAAATGTAAGTTAGCTGCCAAGGACAAACGTGGTTTATTCAGCTGCTAGGTGATATTTTGGTATGTTACATTTAGGCTCACTACCAAAACTTGGAAGTGATTGAGAGTTCACTTATTTCTACTATTTCCAAGATATTGTTGTTAGCCTGAATGAGAAAATGTTCCTGTTTACCAGGGGAACACTAGGGTGGGAAAAGTTCTAGAAATATAATTGCACAAATGCCATTTGAAGCTTAGCAAGCGTGTCTAATATAATGATTAGAAAGAAGAATATTACATTTTTAAAAGTCATTTGTCATATTTTAGCTTGTGGTTGCAAAAGTTGAACATGACTCAAAAGTGTAATTATTAAAAAGAGTTTAATTACATGGGAGTCCTGATTTAAAACATTTGAGAGCATTTATGAAACTAAGATAAACTTTACAGATGTTAAAATAAACATCGAGATATGTAAATTTAACTATTTCATTGTAAGGTGTAAAAGTTGAATTTAAGTTGCAAAATAATTATAAATGTTTCAAGCTAGAGAACATCTTCTCCTAACCACCTCATTTTAAAGATAAACGATCAGGGAAGCTGAGGTTCTTGCATAAGTTCAGGAACTTGTTAGGGATAGACTAATCATAGGAATTCTGGTGTCTTCATCCCGGGTCCACCGATAATCTCCCCATTTTACCTTGCTCCTTTACCTATTTTCTAATTCAGGATACTCGCTGAGATGGTTAAGTAATTGTTACAGTCATGTACAATTTTCACATTATATGTTACTATTTTTTAGATTATGGAATATCAGGTATCAACGGTGTACTCCTGCATCACTTTCCCATGTTAAAAAATGATCATAATTTAATATTTAGAATCTCCCAGAGTGAAAATAAATAAATAAACAAAACAACCTTGGAAGTGACAGATGCACATAGTAAAAATTCATTTGACCAGAAAAGGCATATTATTATTATTAAGCTATATATTCAACCAATCTCTTAACCTCTTTTATCAACGAATGATGAAAACATTTTGCACAGACATAAATTATTAGTTTCCAGATACAATGCCAACTTGCTAGCTTGAATGAATTGAAATTGTTATTTAAAAAAGGAAAGAAAAAGTAAAAGAGCAAAAGAATACATGGATGAAAACCAAAAGTAACAAAAGCCAAGATGATTAAGAAAACATTTGCTAATTATGCTTTCAAATGTGGCAATTTCTGGGGGATAAAATATTCATCAAAAGTAGCTTGATAGGCATTGAAGAGGAAAAAAATTAGATGACTCAGCCTTATTACTTCTGTGCTGTTTAGACATGTTGAAGCCAGATGTTACAGCTACATGGGCTCACAAATGTTCAATTAAGGGCTAGAAAATCTAAATAGGCATCTCAGAACACATTGGTTCAATATTTCTTACTTGCCTCATGTAAATGTCATTATCAAAAGGTAAGATTGTGAATATCTTTCTTTCTTGATCTTAATTTCTTACTACTTTATACTTCCGATCATCTGTCTCATCTCTCTCTTACTCTCTCATGGACACACTCACACACACACACACACACACACACAAATGGTCAGGAAGAGAGAAAGACACAAACAACTGTACAAGCTTGGAGCTCTGTCAGACTTAACAGAGTCCAAGAAGAGTCATACAATACTAGATTTTTTTCTGTAGATACTTTTTTTTTTTTTTCAGTTTCTGCATATTAGCAACTTATTTTTATTTTTGAATATCACAAACTTCAGTTGGAATACTTTTAAAAATATTATTCTGCATGCATTTAACAAATCTGACAAAAGGACAAGTATCCAGTTTACTTGCACTATGACTATTAAGTTTTAACTGAACAGCCAATTAACAGATATTTAAAATCATTAAGTACAGGTAACAATGAAAACTTCGATGTATTCATCTGATGGCATCCTACCACTATGCTCAAGAAGCTGCCAATGAAATGGCATTGGAAGAACCCGTAGATGAAAAGAAGTTTGAAAAAACAGAAGATGGGGGAGAAATTGAAGAAAGTGCTTCTGAAAAAGATACTAAAGAAGGTGGCTCTGAAAGAGAGCCTGAAGAAGGCTGCCCCGAAAGAGAGCCTGAAGAAGGCTATCCTGAAAGAGAGTCTGAAGAAGGCAGTCCTAAAAGAGAGTCCGAAGAAGGCAGTTCTGAAAAAGAGCCTGAAGAGGATAGTCCTAAAAAAGAGTCGAAAGAGAATGGCCCTGAAAGAAAATCTAAAAAGAAGACACTCAAAAATGATTATGAAGAGAATGGTCTTGAAAAAGAATCTGTAGATACACTTTTATACAGCAGAAGCGGCCATACATTTTTATGCTGTCTTGGGAAATGATGTTTATTTAAGTTTGCTTTAATGGGAAAACTACCTAAAATAATTATCTTTGACATTTTATAATTTTATAAATGACATTAACCCAATAATACTTGTGTGATGAAATGTAATGGAACTTTCATTAAGTAATTTCATTTTATATTAAAATTTAAAATGCAGCATCTCAAACAGGCCATTGGGATGGTTATGTTTAGAAAAGTCTAGCTCTCAATAATAGGCATTTAATTATAACTTACAGGTAAGAAAAATTATATCCTATAGTTTTGGCAAAATAATTAACTTCACATAAAATGTAAAGTGTTAGATAAGTACTTATTATTATTGGAAGCCTTGAAAAGTTTTTCTTTATGAATTATATTTGATGCTGATGATGATAAGAGGAAGCCAGTAAACCAGGCCCTTAAAAAACAAGGATGAGCATACTCACTGAAACAAACATGCCAGAATTAATGAACAGCCATTGAGAAGTTGCAAATAGTTTCCATATAAAAGACATTTGGGTGACACAACCTTAAAATGGGTATTTCATATACAGATCCATGCACAGATATATACTTATATATCATGTCATATGTTATGTATATGATATATAATAGCAACCACTATTGACAAGAAATTCAGCTGAATCACTGTGGCAGCTATTTTTCCTTCTATTTGGCAGATTTGATAAAATATTCTCTTTAGTTACAAGAGGCAGAACAGCATGGTGGTCAAAGTGTGGGCTCTAGAAGCAGGCAGTCCAGGTTTAAATACCATTTATTATATGACATTTCAAGCTATTTAACCTTCATGGCTCCATATCTCCACTAGTAAAATTAAACAATAATGGTCTCCATCTCATAGGGTTATTATGATAATTAAATTAAGAGCACATATAACGTTCCTAGACAAGCATATGGTATTTAACATGCACTACATAAATACTAGCCATTGGTAATAGCAGTAATTCTAGTATTACAAAAGTGATCACAGTAAATTTATTTGAAAACATTTATTTCAGAAGTCACAGAGTTTTTGGTTTGTTTATTTTTAAGTCCTTACCTCTCTTCCATGTTCCTGGGTGACTGGCTGCTGTGGTTGCTATTTCCAATGAAATTTCGAATCTCTGTGAAGTAAGCGTCTTCCTTGTCATCAAGAATTGCACCTGTACTTTCCAGTTCAGAATGGGGTGATGATGTTGCCGTACCTGATGGGAGAAGAAAGCCCTTTCTGGTAAAGACTATTATTTATATGGAACATGTTTTGAACCTCATTCTTTCTCAATTTAATCAGTGTGGTTTCTTAAAATAAGCCCTTTTGACTATTAATAATAGAGTCTCCCACTGATGCCATTTTCCCCACAGACTCCTCCAACCCAATCCTGAGCTGTCAGAGAGGAACAGATCACAGGAGGAAAATAATAAGCACGTCTTAAACAGACTCTGCCATGAGAAACTGCATATGCAGGCGACTGGTTGCACTCAATACATATTTAGTTCTCCTGCGCTAAGGGAGAAGATCGAAGATACACTGAAAGTTCTGCATCCTGATTAAGTGAGGTAAGTAGGGAGTGGATTTTGATCCAGCCTGAGGTGGAATGGTATTATATTAAGAGGACAAGATTGCTCATTTTCAGCTGATTTTCAGCTTCCTCACCTATGAAATTGAAATCATATCCTCCGCCTCACGAGACTGTTGAAAGTTTACATAAAAATTATACAAATGTAAATACATTACATGTGGCCAAACTTTTATACCAACATTAGCTTCATGTTGTTGGTCTTGCCCACAAAATGTTTACAATTTAAAAGTTCATCACGATAGTCTATAATATGCTAATGACAAGAAGTTAATACATCCTCTCTGCATAATGAAGCTATTTAAAAAGCTGTAATGAAGCTTTAACAAATAAGTTTTCAATTATGATATGCTATACTTTCAACATTTTTTTCTGAAATAATTTTGACTGGAAAATTATAGTATGCTATAAGAGAACATGCAGTTAGAAAGTGTGGCCAGGTTCGTATATTGTATTAGATTTCAGCATCTAAAATCTGATATTTCTAAACTATAAGCATTAGATTTTTTACTTTAGGGGAAATGAACAATATATGGTTCTAAGTAGTAACCATTCAAGATCATAAGCAATGTACTTGTACACTAGAAGAAAGACTAATAATAAAACACTTTCCTTAAGTAAAGAATACCAGTTTAGATAAATTCAACATTTTTCTGTTCTTAAAATCTCATTTCCTGAATCTATACCTCTATCCTCACTCCCAACCCAACTCATTTCCTTGATTCTCTAGAAACAAACCTGCTGCACAGGTTGGCTCTTACATATATGTTGGCTGGCAAATGTTAGTTAATGGCTTATTAGCTAAATCTTAGAAGCTAAAGATAAGACAACCTACAATCCCATCTGCTAACTATGTGTTGCCAGATCTGAGTTAAGGGAAGCCTAGTTTGTTTGTTTGTTTGTTTGTTTGTTTGCCAGTGATGAAGACCAAAGGCCATTACTTTAACCTAATTTTTGCATCAGAATTTGTGACCCAAACCATCATTTACCGGGGTTGCTCCAATCATGTCAGTAGTCTTTTGTCCCTAGTCCTGTGACAAGTTCCTCTGCAGAGGAACTGTGGGCCTTGTGCTAGAGCCGCGGTTTCTAGGTGAATATTGAGAGTGGGGCTCTGAAGCAACCACTCTCAAAATCCTACTAAGCCTAGGGCCCACTTTCTGTGCTGAGAGGTACAAAAATTGTTGCACAGAAATTTAGAAAATCTTTATTTACAAGTTTCCTGTTGAGTTTGAGTTATGGTTCTCTCAAAGAGAATTTAAAAACAACAACAACACTAATAATCCAAATAAGGTTACTGAGTTATAGATTAAGCAATGATCATATCACTCTAAAATTTCAAGAGAAACATGTAGCAAATTTTCATAGGAGGATCTGATTTTTTTTTTTTTTTCATTTTTTAAAATTTTCTTTAGGATCTGATTCTGATGTCAAAGTCGAATGAGAGAAGAAAGAGTACATTTACCTTTTAAAATAGGAAAACGATATCATCTTCTCCTCATAACACAACTGATTACCTACCGGACATGTTCCCATTCTCGTGCTTCTTTAGGTGTCTGTCTAGGTTGGTTTGTTGACCAAAACACCTGTCACATAAGTGACACTTAAATGGCTTCTCCTTATTATGGATGTTCCGAACATGCCGCTGCAAGTTAGAAGATATGCTAAATGATCTGTCACAGTATTTGCATCTGAAAAATAGATGTAGAGGAAATATTTTCAAGCCAATCAAGAGATATTTTTCAAGACCAGTAAAGCAGATATTGAGAATTATCACTCACAAAATAAAATGTTAGGGGAAAGACACAATACTATTCCCACAGTCAAGATATTAGTTCAGTAGGCTTTCATTGCTTTAAAGATTTTCACGATTTTATGAAGACATGAGAAAATATTAACGATTTGATTGCTCCCAAATTTATAAGGGTAATTAATTCTGATATGTTAAATTATCCATGCAAAATTAATGGCATTAAGAAAGAACAGCATTGTTTTATCTTCTCCTTAGTACAATTCAATTAAATCCTTTGTAAATAAGCATGAAACAAATTCACATAGTCTTCAAATAAGGTCAAATTTATTAAGTAATGATTTAGTCAGACACTACTAAATCACTACTTAATAAATTCACTTTCTCAATTGCTAATCCTAGAGGAAATTCTGTTGTCTTCTCCAAAATAGCAATAAATATTCCAAATTTTTAAAACTGAGAAAATGTCTGATACAAAGACATTGATTTTCATAATCTGTAGAGAGTAGGAGTCCACACAGCTTTCATTGCATTAGTCTTTAAACTACAACAAAAGCAAGTTAACAGTGCCACTGAATTCTCCTTTTGGAATAATGTCAAAGGTCTTTATTAGCCTCCTCTTAGTATTTTCCCCAAAATTTTCCATTTTATATTTTTCTTAGAGTCTGTAGCAGTTCTGAACCAGGTCAGTTTTTCAGGAAAGAATTTAACATTTGATTGGCTAATAGTTTCTGACTCCAATGTGATGAAAAACCATAAATTATTTCAAAGTTCTCCTTTCATCATAAAATAAGTAAGACCCTCCCTCTCAGTTCTTATCAGCAAAGAAAAAAAGCATATCTTGTAATTGATGGGTTATTCTCCTCTGCCATTTTAAGATAAAGATTGTATTGTTTGTGTACATGATTTTTTGTGCATTGCTTGAAAGAACAAATTGGCTTTCTCCAAATGACTTTTATGTGAAAATGTCTAATTTAGTGACCAGAGAATTCTTAAATCATTCTTCCATGGGTGAAAGTGCCCTTCTCCTCGCACTTCTGAATGTGGACTCAGAGAATAAGTGTGGATTGAATGTTCTAACTCAGAAATTGCCCCATTCCACTGGATCCATTTGAGATTCTATGGCTATCTCTATGTGATGCCAGAAGTCTAATAAATTTAGTGGGGAAAATAAAGTTGTTGAACTAGTTACTCTGGCATAGTATCAATAAACCAACTCATGAACTGATTTAATTTCCCCATTAAAAAAAGAATAACTCCTCTGGCATCACAAGGTTCCTCAACTTTTCCTACTTATATAATATTCATAAAAATACCTTCCCTCTGCTAATGCTCTAGTCAAAAGCTGAATGCTTTAAGTAAGAAATCATTCCATTCTATTCCAAATAAATTAGCAGGTGGTTAAGAGGCAGCTCAAATCAGAGTCTAAGTTTCAGGAGATTTTTAAACGAACATATAATCACGAGCAATAAACTATTATGCTTTCCTAGTCACTAGATATATATAGACATAGAGACCAGTGGAGGCTTTGAGATCATGGTGTAAGACAAAAACCCTGAAGGGGATTGAGGGTAAGGGAAAACCTGGGTTTTCATTCTGGAAATATTGGTATCAGCTCCTAGAGAAGGCAACAAGCCTCTCTAGATCTGAGTTTTTCATTTGTATGACAGAGGGGCAAGGCAAAGTTCTCCTGCTACATGAAAATTATGGCTTGTGATTTTTTTAAATACATACACAATAATAGCATCATTAATAGGGTACAACAAAACCATTAAATTCAGACAAAAAGAAACAGTAAAATGAACATGACCTCATAGTTGTCTACCAGGACCCTTGGTCACAGCAAAGTGTGTATATGGAAGTCTCTCCTTTGAGGGTTAAGCCACTCCAGCAAAATTCTTGGGAAGACTGAATTTTCTCAAGAAGGAAAATCACCTAGCACTTCCCACTAGTATATCTCTGTCTGAGACCTGTTATTTCAAGTGCATGTTATGACATAAAAAGTAGAAATATCACATATGATTAATGACTTATAAAACACATAGGGAAGCAAAAAACATAAGAAAAATACTCTACTTTTTCTGAGTTTAGGTCCTTCCAGTTTTCTCCTAAAATTTCAATAACTTTTAAAAAGCTGGGCATTGGTCTGCCCATTTTCTTATTCTTTACGCAAAAACACTGTTGAGCCCTGATATATAATTGGTTTATTTTACTGAAAAACATAAGCATTCAGACAAAAATAATTTTACACCTATACAATGCATTAAAATTTCAAAGCAGAATGAAATGATATAACTTAAGATAAATAACATTCATTAGTTCAACAAACACAGTACCTAATACTGTGTGCAAGGCACTGCACATTAATTAAGTGGATTATATTTTAAAACTGGAAGGGGGGATGTTGGTTCTTTTCATTCTTTAGTAAACAGCAATATAGTCATAAAAATTAGAAGTGTGTCCCATATGTATATGGCTAATGTTGACATTTAATAGAATTAACTAAGAGGTACTTTAAGAAATAATTCATGAAATTGTCCCCCCTTCCTATATTATATCTGTTCTACTTCTAGTTCCACAGGTTTTTCCTCACACCCAGGGGACACTGGCTTAGCTGTCCTGGAAAAACAAACTTATTTATGGATCATTAACTCCTAGCAGAGATACAAAGTTTGGAAATGGGAGGATGCAATGTTATGATGACCGTCAATTAAAATAGCACCAATTATTGAAAAGAGAGAGCGATAAAACAATAAAAATCATTTTTAAAATGGCTAACATTTCTTACTCTGTACTAGACACTGAGCTAAGGGCCTCATAGGATTGAGTTCATTTGATCCTCACGACACCTCTGTGAGGAAGGTTCTTATCTATTCCCCTTATACAGATGAAGAAATAGCTCGGAGAGGTTAAGAATGTGCCCACTGGCACAATGCTAGAAAGTGGTAGAGATACAGTTGAATGTTAAGCCTAAAGTTCCACTGTCTTGACAAAATACTTATATGAGATAATATTTATCAAGCACCTAGGTATTAGGTATTGTGCTATGTGCTTTGCTCACAATATCACGTTTTAAAATTTTTACACAATCACTTGATAGGAGAGGTATTAGTTCCTTGATCTTTACAGGCAGGGAAACCGATCCTCAGGGAGGTTAAGTAACTGGCCCCAACACAGCAGACAAATGGCTGCTGTATGGGACTGCAAATCCAGATTATTCAGACTTAATTACGCCCTGCATTAATGCCCAGGGTACCCAGTGATAGAATATGAAGCTATTTCTTTGAACAGAACTTTTAAAACTGAGATTATGATGCTTGAATAAGGTGTAGGAAGCACTGATTAGAGAAACGAGGAATCTTGTCACTTTTATTCAAATCATTAGTTAATTCTTCCTTGACTCAAAACTGACCAGACATACATTCATACATGCACAAAACTAGGCTCCTTTAAAATTGTTTCCACAAGTTCTTGATATTTATCAAGATAATTTAGCAAAAGTCATTTTCAAACCTGTACGGCTGCTCTCCTGTGTGTGTTCTCAAGTGCCGCGTTAGGTTTGCAGATCTCGGAAAAATCTTGCCACAGTATCTGTTATGAAAAGATGTTTATAAGGGAAAGTCAGCAAAATTGACTTTATTTCACTCAAGCCACATCAGAAGCCAGATGCTTTTTCCTGGTTTAATTAATACTGCATGGAACTCACATGTCTTTGGTATTTAAAATTTGCACCAAAGCCATTCTATGGATATAAATAACTCCACAAACAAATATTGCCTTATGAAATCTGGTAGAATTTGTTCATGCATAAGCTAGCAATTTATGAAAATAGACTTTAGTTTTGAGGACCCCCATACTCCTCTTTTATTAACTTGGTATCTGTACATTCACAACACTGAACCAGCCAGGGGATAAAAAAGTGACGAGAGTCTGTGGTTCTGGGTTGATGTAAACAGATTTCAAATGTTTCAACTCATTTTACACATCAGCCCCACTGAAAACTCTCTGTACATTGAGTGGTATCAGATCAGACAAGATTCTGAGACCTCATCCATCAAGGTATGTTCCCATAAAAGCTTTTCTGGAAAGAAAGTGACATGTTTTTCCAAGAGCGGATAAATTGATATGCCTGAGTCAGATGCCACAAATTCTGAAGACAATTCAGAAATAATAAGCACAATTTGTGAAAGAAAAAAAACAACAACACTGAAAAACGAAAGATAAAACAAGTTTTACTGTACTACTGATGAGAAACAAGATCCTTATTAACTAGCTTTCTTCTCCTAGTGACCTTAGCTGTCCTTCATTTCTTGCCCTTATTCTTCAATGCCATGACAATGAATAAATGTACACTTGAGCACAGTGGTATTATATCCTTGGACAAAAATAATGAACTGTGAAAGAAAATACATAAATATCAAAGTGATGAGGAACTGAGACAAGGAGATAGCATTTGGAGTGTTTCCAACATCCATTTATCAAAACCGAATGGCCTGTGTAAAATTTCTCATTTAATAATAATTTTTAAAAATCACTATTTTTATGATTCACTAAATAAAGAGTACTTTGAAGTGCCTGCGGTCTATCGTGGTTGCTATTAATCATGTAATCAAGAATAATTTCCAAAACAAACAGGAGAGCCTTTTGAAATCAGAGGGGGAATTTTTGGAAAGCCAGCCATAATTAACTTTGCAGTTACCTGCAGGTATAGCGTTCTTTTCCCTTTCGCAGGAGGTTCTCTGGCAGGGCATTGGGAGGTGCCCTGAAGTTGAACATGGAGGGAACTGACTGTAGAAGCTCACTGGCCTCAGGTTTCAAGGCACTGAAGCTCTCTAGCTTCTCCGCCATGTTTTCAATAGCTGACATCTGAAAGGTAAAAGCACAAGACCATGAAGGATCTAATATCTTTTCTTCTGTAATAATCTCTGGCAAACCAAGAACATCATTTAAAGGAAAACATCAAATCTGTTGGATGCAATGGCCTATAGAAAGAGGTGGTGGTGTCCCAATATTAAATAAACAACCAAAGAGTTGATTGATTTTGAAAACAACAATGGTAATAGAAAATTTACAAAATGCTGGATGAACTTTTTCCTAAGACTTTAGTTAAACCATTTTATAACAATCTAATAGTTATAATTGAGCAATGAAATACATGAGATAATAAAAGCCAAAGTAAATTTTTATTAAATTAAGTGACAGCATTATTATTCTGTTACAGGCAACAAAAGTAAACTGGAAATAATAGAGAAAGGTCCTCTATGCCTCACCTAGCTGATGAAAATCACAGGAACCATGGAATCCCATGAAAAGAACTCATGGTGCAAAAGAATATCAAGTGTTCCAAAGTTATAGCTTACGCCAAATGTGTGTTATCGAGAAAAAAAAATTAAATGTGCAAGAGGTATATTGCCAAAAATATACTAATATCTGGACATACTGGATTTTTAAGTGGGTTCTTAAACAATTTTGATGAATTAATTAATTTGTTCTGGAAAAGAGTGAAGTGAAATGACTATTCATAATAACCTGTATTAGTATAACATCACACAACATAACTTAGCACGTATAAGAAAAGGACCATTAGTCTACACTCTTAGAGAAATAATCTTGAAGAAAATCTATCCTGCTTAATTCCTCCCCTCTAACAATCTAACTTATTTTGTTTATAATCTTCAAGTTTTGTCCACCTGCACACGTATTTGATAGAGTGACAATAAGAGAGTGGCCTTTACTTTTAAAAGTTAGCTTACTCCTTAATGTCCACAGTTATGGAGCAACTCTCCCCTTTCCTTTGATGCTCCCCAAATGTTCGGTTTCCTCAGAGCTCACATTTTATTTGGAATATCCTTACTACTGAATTTTTAAATAGAAAAAGTAAATTTTAAGCTATCTTGTTAAATTAATGCACCCGTTATGTATTGGTTTTCGGCACGCTATGCCACGGAGAGCACAAAAAAACTGTTAAAAAAAGTGTTTGCACTTTTTGCACATGCATTCAGTATGTTCTCAGTGAGCTGGGGTGGTAGACCAGAAGACTCCATGCAAAGAAAGGGATCCTAACAGTTCCAAATTTCAGCGACTGGTCACCCCAACACGGCTACTCTTACCAATGAGACAGCAGGACAGGGACAGAAGCCTAATATACAGAGCTCCAGGTCAAAATACAAGACATTTTCCAATTAAAAAAAAAATTAACAAAAAATGTATTCTGTGGACACACAGCTGGACAGAATGCTATTGGCTTCTTCAACTAGAGCAAAATCTTAGAAGGGCCTAAACATGACTCTCTGCTTACAAAGGGAATATTGTATGCTTGATTCTTTAAATGACTATTCATGTTCTACTTAGCTGTCTTTCTTCTCCCTTTAGCCTGGAGCCTGCCCTCTCATTTCATGCCTGGAATCCTAATGCTAGCTACAAATTGCAACGTACAGGGTACCACTGCCAATTTGCCAAATGTCTTTCATCAAACATGTTGTGAAAAAATCTCAGAGGAAAGTCAAGATACATTTACTTGTCAGACAACAAATGCAAACGCATTGGGAGGCAGTAGGGGCTATAAGCTCAGGGGTTTGATTCATAATCACTCAGCTGCTAAAACATTCTCCACAGATGCAAGTGGACAGCACATTTGTCACTATGAAGGATTTTGACATCTACTGATCACAGGGCAGAGATATGGAATGATGATGCTGCTCAGAGAGGCCGGAGGGAATTCTGTCTCCATAGAGTCGAGTCATTATCCCCCTCTAGCTAGACCATTAGCATTTTCATGAGAATTTGGGCTTTATTTATTAAAAATCAATCCAGAAATATTTCATGATACTATTTTACTTGCAGTTATTCCTCTAATTGTTCCTTGCAGAAAATCATTTTTGATATTCTACCCACCATGGTATAAATGGTTTGAGTGAAAAATGAACTCTGGACTTTAAGCTGATTAGCAATAACAAGCAAGGTTAAGGGTCATGCTCACATATATTTATTGGGAAGGATAGTAAGTGCATGGGTTATGATTATAAATGTTTTATTTATGTACATTTAATATTTGAGTAAAGTTTCATTATCTAGTGGTTTTAAATCTTTTGAGTGCCCGCCCTGCTGCACACTCAGATTCCTGTGGTAATACATCTTATAGAAACACTTTTCCTTTTATATGGAAAATAGCTTACTCATGACTATTATTATTCTCGACTTTCATCTCTAGCATATATAAACTACAAGTCCTTCAAGTTATTTAAGAGCAATTGGCTGTGGAGAAATGTGTCTTGCTTTAGTAGCTGCTAATAGCTCCTTTTGAAGAAAGATCACTGTGATTACTTTACTTCAAACTGTCTCGATTTGGGGAAACCATCAAGAAACAAGAAAATATATTATGGGCTTGATGACTAAATAATAATGTTCTTAAAGATAATAGGAAAAAGAATAGGGGTTACTCAAGTGCCTCTCCTGGAAGTCACCTCTCTCTCTGGCTTCTGGTGTCAAAGGAAAAGAGAAATATATTGGAGTAGGGAAAAGGAAGGTGGGAAGTTAGCTAAAGGTAGCTATTAACACACCCCTAGACACACACACACACACACACACACACAGAACTTTCTGCCCAGCTAGCAACCACTGAAACAACATAAAAGCCATCATTAAATCCTTCCTTTCATCTTCATAATATTTGCTCTCCTAGCACTTTGCCTCAGCTGGAAAGAATAAGTTTCCCGTTAGTGCAGATAGAAGCAACTTAGACATCTGCCAATTGGGGTAGCTTAACAATCCTGGAACCACCATCAGCCCTAGTCTCCATCTTAGATTACGTCCTTGGCTTAAGACGAGCTTTATCTAGTAGAGGAGTCAAAAGCTCAAGTTTCTTTGCAATCTGGGCTGAATCATATGCTGTTCCTCCAGAAGTGACGTGCATTTTACAGGAGACATAGAACGTTTTGACATTCATTTTAAAGTCTGACTTGGCATTTTAAAATCAAGATAAATTGGGGTAAATGGAATGGAATCTACCTATATATATTGTTTCAGTTACTAAAATCCAATGAAGAGGGCACTATATGCTACTTTGAGTAAGAAATTTGCTGAGAATGGGAAATAAAGGGGGAAATGTTTGGTCATATATTTTAGAAATGTATTGCCATGTGACCCATTAATGTCATAGGCTAATCTCAGATCAGTAAATGACAGCTTTTTTTCTATGGAATAGTAGTTTTTATTTATATATAATAGTTGATGGTATCTACAGCCAGATGTCTGGAAGAGGAAGTCATTTCACCCCCTTTCCTGTCCCCAAGAGGCTATTAACTTTATACTGACGCAAACTAATATTTAGACACAATTCCCTAGCTCCTACCAAAAAATGAAGCTATCTCTCTTGGCAAATAAAGTAAGTATTTTTAAAAACATTTCAGCAGGCAAGATACCATCAACTGAGTCCTAAGCATTTAGCTTAACATTTATTATCTGGCAGTCAATAATGATGACATAAAGAAGTTTCTCATTAAAACTATTAAAGCAACAACCTGATTATATGAAATGATATGTCCACTGGCACCATGAATTATGAGACCTAATGTTTCACCAATTAGTTTACACAACCTTTATCATAAAATAACTAACTTTTCATAAATAACTTATGATGGGAAAGTTTGTAGATTTGCTATATTTCAACATTTATTCACGTGGTAATCTTGAGAAAGCTCAAAATCATGGTCATTTGGGGAAGAAGTAAATATTCATATTTTATGGTTATCTCATTCCATGTATCACATTCAGCAGCCATGATTACAAAATCACTTAGAGCTATTTTTACCACTAAAAAATATAAACATATATTTTATTTCCCATTACTATCTACGTTTCACCATACAAATATAAATAACAGCTCTTAAAAAGCTGTGATTTAACAGAATGGGAGTGTGTACAATTCATTGCGATGACAGTTGCTAGGTTGCTGTATTATAAGGAAAGGGAATCGAACTTAAAACCTGAATTGCCTTGGCAAATTGGTAGAAGCACTGGTCATTTATTTTGGAGGGGTAACATCAGAAGCTTCACGCAGCTATCAACATAAGCTACTGTCAAGTAATATGTACTTTACAAAGCATGATACTCAGGAGAAGGTACTTCAGAATTGTAGGCCAGAAAAATCAAAGAACAGCCCCCATTTACCACACTACTTTGCCTGAGGTAGTGGCTGTCTGTATGGATGGATGGATGTCTGTCTCTCTCTCTCTCTCCTGAAATACTTTGGAAATAAATGACCTTAATCTTTAAAAATCTGTCAGAAGGAGAAAAATCATAATTCATCACACATTCCACAGAAGAGGTAAAATGGAGGGATTTCTGGAAGAGAAAAGCCAACATCAGACAGAGGAAGTAGGTAAGTGCTAAAGTGCTCCAACTGAAAATATTTTTCATAGAACTGTATCATGGCTTTAAAAGAACAGCTAAACTACATCCCCAAGATTTGTTCATGCCTCAGAAATCAGCACAGTTTTGAATGAAGAAGAGCATGAAGAGAAGTAAAAAGCACATATGCATCAAAGAAATTTGATGACATATCTTATTTGGAGGTGAAAACTAAATACAGTATTCTTTGTTTCCTGAATGTCTTCCCCAATAAAAAAATAAAAGCTGTCCCCTTGTATTGTTAACTGACAACTGACTGTATACGGAAATAGTAACTGAAAGTGGAGGAAGTGAGAGCTGATGTTAAAAGATCCATTCACTAGTTAGATATGGATTTTTAAACACTTAGCCTTACTTCTCATAGCCAGAACCAATTTCTTCCCTGGGATATATGGAAATGAATTCTAATGTCAGCTTGTGCCTACACATAAGTTCAGGTTTTATCCTTCAGAAGGCTTTATCAAAAGCATCTTTAACATGCTGATACAGGCTCCCCCAAATGGCTGTTTCCACTTAGTGACCCATGTTGAAGCCTCTTTCAACAGCATGCTCCCAGGTGCCCAGAACGGGTTCCACATCAAGGTATAATTATGTGGAATGGGTCAGATTTATAGAATAAACTCCATTCTGTAAACAATTTGTAGCACACTAAATGCCCAATTATAAATGAAATTATTATGCAACTTAACAGAGCTGGAATACTATCTGCTTAAGTCATATCATTTAGTGGAGAGGGGCTCAGAATTCTTTATGTTGGTATGACATTTTAGAGTATGACTTGTTTTCTTTTTAATGCTACATTATTTTAGTCAAAAATATAAGTAAGAAACTTACCCAAGTTCTCTGATCAGGCAGTTGGAACTGGGAGCAAAATTGAAACAAAAACAAAAAATTACTTCTGTGTCGGTATCTTTATTGCAATCTAGCCTTTGAGAAATTAGCATTTATACAAACAGTAATTTCTGTACCTTGAGTAAGAACTTTGAAAGTGAAAATTAACTCCTTTTTTTTCTTAACACTTCTGAGTTTCCTCTATATACCGAAATTAAATTTTAGAATCAAGGTTATAAACCAGAATGTTCTTTTTTCCTAAGAAAGTTAATGCTACCTGCTATCAAATTTTGATTATCAAAGTGGATGCTTCCTTTTTGTTATTACTCACTGCAAAACAATATTACTCAATTTTACTTCAATAACTAAAAGTTAAGCAATTTCCTTTAATTCTCACAAAAATCCAGTCTTTTGCATTTTATTATGTTAATAAACTAACATCTTGTTAGGTTGAAGGAGATGTATCTTGCTCTTGGAAGTTTTCAAATAAGGAAGATGCATAGTTTTAAAAGATGAAATGCTTATCACAGAACAAATATAACAACAAGAAACACTTGTTGAAAGCATAATGGAAGAAGTGCAAAAGATTTAAATGATCTTCACATCAACAGATAAATTATAACTTATCCATATATCATTTATCATTATCAAGAAGTGATAAGGCTGTCCCTTATTCTCAGTCCCTGGGAACTTAGTAACAGATTAGCCAGACACTTTAAAAGAAAGAAAATACAAATGAATGAATAAAGGACATAAATGTAAGTAAAAGAGAGTCTTTCTTGCAGATGTACACAAAGCCAGACATTTGGAAATAAAATGTATAAACACCCAAACATAATACTAAAGTATAAGAAAATCAAACTACGGAATAACAGTCAGTTTTACAATAAGTGTAATTGCCACATGATTTCTATGGAAATTCAAATGAGTTACTAATGTGAATGCAAAGTATACAAAATAGAAATCAGCAAAATGGACATTCTGGAGATCACACAGTAATACTGTTCACTCTATCTTACCTACATGCGGTCCTCATCGTCTATTCAAAGTTAAAATCTAAACTAGGGTACCACAAATAATTTTAAACCACATATCCAGGGAGAGCCTCTACAGTGTTTATTTTTCCCTTATTATTTACAGGATGACAGCAGAAGGCTAAATTTGTCCTCTAGTGGCCTAATAGAACAAATATACTTCTTCAAGATCTGAATTAAGAGAGGGATTTAGATACTGAGAACGATAAAAACCTGCATTCATCTTTTACTTTTGTTGTATGTGTTTCTGTATCTTTTAAATATTTTGACTGTATCTACATTTAAGCATTCCAAAAGGCAACAAAATGGCCTAAAAATCTTTAATACAATTTAATAACTATTTATTGAGATATTCACTTATCACTGGCTAAAGTTTATGGACTGCGGAGGGTATACTGGGTAGAATGCAAACGTATTAAAAAATGTAAAATCATACTTGCCCAGAGATTACAACCACCAAACATTTATTTACATATCTGTTTATATTTTCCCCTAAAGTAATGAGAATATAAGATCTCCATTTTATTTTGACGCTAACCCTGAGAAATAGATAGGGCAGGTATTCTAATTTTGAAGATGAAGATGCAGAAGCTCAGGGACCACGTGATTTGTTCCAATGTATTTTAAATAGAAAGTGACAAATGGTCTTATCCAAGCTCTTATTTAGCTATGAAATCATGGTAGGCCCTGGGAGCAGAGGCAATTCCTTTTGCTTTCAGCTTCTTGCTCTATGCTATCCTCAATGCTGCTCAGTGAGGCTGTTCCAAGAACACCGTAGGCATCTTTCCAAGTACTCCTAGCATGTGGTAGAGCCCTGACAAAGGAAGTGGGGTCTGGGGATGGGAGGAGGGTGTTTTCTTGGCATTCCTTTATATTCACAATGTAAAGATTCTGCATCCAATAATAATAATAGCTTTTCCTCATTTAGTCCTACCGCATGCTAAACACATTATATACATAAACACTGATCCTTACAGCTACCCTGTCGGGCTGGCAGGGTTACCCCCATTATACTGACTGAGAAACTAAGGCTTGGAGAGATTAACTATCTCACTCAAAACCTAAGCACTTTTGCTAATAAGTAGTAAAGGAAGTAATAATGCTGTTATTTCTGGCCCTAAATCCTGTTGAGTTTTTTCTGTTTGTTTGCTTAAGGTGCATCTTCAGGCTAGAATGGAATTAATAGACCTTTAGAAAGAAAGAAAAAAATTTTGTTGTAACTTCTGAGTATCTGAGGTGAATGTCTGAGAGAAGAGACCTGTTTGGTCTGAGACTTGATGAAAATGCAGGACAACCTAAACTTCTCCCAGGCAACAAGCTTTATGCTGCTGGTATCCCAGTGATACACAGCAATTACATGCTAAAACAGCCATGATAGTTAGAAAAACAATAAAATATTTCAGTAGGAGTACTTCTCCTCCCCTGCTACCCTGCCTGCCCAAAGGCCCCTCAGATAGCCCCACCATCCAGCAATGAAAACATAACAGTTGGAGGGGCAAGAGCTTCTAGAATCTTGCTCCAGAATGGCAGAAGTCCATGCCGGTCGGTCAGTATTTATGGCCTATCAGGCTTTAAATATTTTGATTTTTACTCTTGGGTCCTCTTCTAATAGCAATGGGCAGTCCTTGCCTTCAAAAGGAAATGCCCACTCTGCCACT
Organism: Tolypeutes matacus; assembly: GCA_026826555.1. NCBI lineage: Eukaryota > Metazoa > Chordata > Mammalia > Cingulata > Chlamyphoridae > Tolypeutes > Tolypeutes matacus. The sequence goes on along the minus strand of JAKSZT010053887.1, from coordinate 61,703,849 downwards.
GTGCTCCCATAGACAAATATGCAAAGATCTGGGGGAATGAGTTCTGTGTTCTGTGCATGTGCCTCATCTTTGGTAATCTTTCCATTAACTTTGGGAAGATTGAAATAGAGAGAGTTTTTCTCTCATAGTATTTCATGAAAAAATATGTATATATTTATAACAGCTGCATGCACATACAGATTTCTGGTAGACAAAATTGCCCATGTGATACACCAGTAAATTTACCTTGCTTCATAGAGATCTTTGGATATCAGAGGGGCTGGGATCTTACATCCAACTCCCTCATTTTGCAGATAAGGAAACTAAGAGCCAGGCATATTGGGTTACTCCAAGTCACTGAATCTTACTCTACTTTTTTTTTTCTCCTATGCTATGAACCCATAGTCCTTAATTTTGAAATGGTTAATTATAGAATTTTTAGACTTTCATAATATGAAAATAATCTGATTGCTGCAATTAAATGTATATAAATCATATCATTACAAACACTTAGTTGTAATTGAAAAAAGTATCAAAGAGAAGTACATTTCTGTGCAATATCTGATACAAAATGCACATTATATTCAGGTTTATTAGTCCATGAAACCTACAAGAGAAATTTAGAATCAGCCTAAATACAAAATGAGTAGCTGATGAACATTTACCATTTTAGAACCTGCTTCTTTTCCATGAAGTAATTATGCAAATGACAGCCTACCTTAGCCTTCCAGTATAAAATCAATTCTACCTAGAATATTTTTAAAGCCTTGAATACTAAAACATACATGTTCTCTGTTTGAAGTAGGTATTATAATTCCAATAGAGTGAGAGTTTTTGAGAAATGATACAGGCCTCTAACTCAAGAGATGGTGTTTCAACTCCCATTCTGTGTTGTTTGGAAACATTGGAAGGTTCTTGCAAAAGTGAAGAAGGAGTAACACAGAGGGAAAAATATTCATATAAATCTCAAGATGATTTAATTTAATTTCCTCTTAACTGTCTATAAGACAGTTTGCACAAAACTTCACCGATTTTATTAGGAAAGCAGCATTTTTAGTTTGACCTATTGTAGTAGAAAAAATTAGTTTAAACTTTTCAAGAATTTTCACAGAAATTTTGCTTACTATCTATAAAGACCAGAACTTGTATCATTTAAACAAAAATATATATAATTTGTAAAACATATTCAAGATGTTTATATATTTGCTCTTTCAATACAATGTTCTATATGTTGGTGGATATGTAAGCCCGTTGAAAAAAAAATTGACCATGTATGTAAAAAACATAGAGATGAGCCAATTAGATAATACTGCTTTGTATTTGCCTTGCAGTGAGAAACTATATATTTTTTGACAAATCAACAGAGCTTCATTCATCAAATAGCTCCATACAAAGTGGCAAATTCTTGTGCAATTACAGAACTTTGCTGGAATGCCCAGTGGTCTCTAGATAAATTCCTTCATCCTCTATGGTAACAACGTGTTAGGTAGACTCATTTCCTGTTTTCATCTAAGCACTAAAAAAATATGACCTTCAAGAATTTGGGACGAGTCACAGTATGATCTGTTTCTTAGTATCAATAACCTTTAAACAGAAAAGACAACTCCAATATTCATTTACTTAACTGAATTTTGCTCAATCCAGACTGAATTGTGATGCAATAAGCAGTTACCAGCAGACGATAATTTAAAGCTAAAACCATGACACTCTACACAGGGATCAATTACTTTTTTCTTTTAAAAAGCTTGGATTTTAATTCTCCGAGAATTTCCTGTGTTGTTTCACATCAGCGTCATAGGAAATCCTAATGTTCTCAAGATTTCTTTCATTTCACTGCACCTGCTTTTCAGGATCAACAAGTTAGTTTACAAGCTTGAAGTCTCAAATTCAAAATACTTACTTGAGGGTGAAACAAGAATCCAGGAGAAGGTCTCAAGTATTTCTCTTTTAAAGCTTCAAGTGGGTCAGTTAGCTTTCTTTTCTCTACTCTGAAAGGTTAAAATTAGATTTGCTGGAGATGAATCATTCTCATGTATCAATCACTGCATAATCACTGACATTTAAAATAGCTAACAATAAAGCAAATGGTAGGTTTCTGGGAAACACATTAATAAAAATATAAAGAAGGCTGTTCATTTCTTAAAGAACACACATGAAACTCCTTGGTGCCTGAAGAGAGATGGTCATATTTATGATGGAAAAATCCTATGGAATTGCTAGTAATAAAAATGAGGAAATATGACAAATGAGTCATTATATTGGAAACATTTGTCACAAATTAGTTACCTCTCTAATTTCAAATGTAAACAAGAATGCTTGGTGGTTTTGAAATCATGAGGACGTGGCTGATTTTGGAAAATCTAGCTATTTTCTACCAAGAAGGTATTCCCCCCAATAGTCATTATATTTCTTCCATATTTGCTAATGATAAAAGGTGAGTTTCCAATCACACTGTATACATCGCTAGGCCCACTTTGAGGTCTTGGCGTCTTCCTTTGAATGCCACTGCTGATAAACAGGGAAGTTCACAGGCATGTGATAAGACATGGATGAGGAACGTTTTTGAAGTTGAGGAGAGATGGATAAAATTTTTCTATATGTCTTTTCTTCTACTTTTGAAATGTTTGTCATTCTAATTTCTGTTAAGCACATAGGAGAATGACATCATTAGGTGAATTAAAGTAGTTTCTTTTACCATGTATTTGAAAACTCTCAAATAAGTACATTTTAAAAATAGAACAAAAATGAATAAAAACAGCTGCTTTTTCTTGAAATTTTATATATGTTGTGTTTGGCATACACTATTTCACTTATTGAAGTAGAATATATTATACTCATTTTATGGATGGAAAAAAGAAAAACCTAGAATGTGGGAAAACAGATTTCAATCTGTTCAGATCTGATTCAAAACTTGAGTTTTGGCCTTTCAAGAGTTTGGTAAAATGACAGGTCTAGGATGTTAATTTAGACTGAAACACCAGAGAGATGATGAAGACCAGAATAAGTGAGCGAAAAAATGTGAGGTTATGCAACTGTTATACGTAGGAATCAGAAACCCATTGCCATTGGGAGGGTCTAAGAAAGAAAGTCTGAGAAATCATCTTTACAAAGGAGTGAGATATATCACTGAGTTGGAAATACAACTGTACTGGAAGTATGTAACATATAATCTACTACATACATAATATGGAAGATCCGTTTTTCCTTCTCTAGGATGGGACTGCCATGGGAATTAAGACATAGTTAAGTGAGGAGGGAAAAGGTGCCCAGATATGGCTGTGAGATATTTTTGTATTGTCCTTTTTTATTCCTCTTGTCACAAATGGGGTAAGCTTTCACATTGTTAATGTATTGTAGCTAGATAGGTAGAAGAAGAATTTTAAGTTAAAAATTTTTTTTTGCGGCTCTAGTGCTTATTAATTAATAGGAACTCAATAAACACTGCTGACTGAAAAAAAGCAAATAATCGTCTCCTCATAAAAGATAATCAGTCAAAATATGCAAATACTCCCATCTTAAATACACCCATAAAAATTAATTCTTGACAATGTTTAAAACTTGAATGAGAAAGTAAATATGAAAATGCTGGGTACTTAAAATATTTAAAAACATATTTGTTGTTATTTATACCCCTTAAAAGAAACTGCTATTTAAGAACTAGATCATTCTGAATGGTCAAATGAGTGTTAGAGAATACTGCCCAAGGGACTTTTTTATTACAACATGCAAGTATTACCCAAAGAAATTTTGGATGCATCAAAGGGAAATGGATAATGAATGTTAGATTCCCTCATTAAGTGGGGACATGTTTTTAAACTGACCTCTCACATATATACAAAACATTTTTTTCTTTGGTTAATATTTCATTTACTTGGGGCTCTTAAGAAATTTATTTAGAAACAGAATATGACCAGTACTTGTTAGGGATGTGTGGTAGGTTAACAAAGAATAGACTCTTGCTGTTATATGTCCTATCTTATTCCAAATAACCTGACCCGTTTAAATACCCACACATATTTGCATTAATCCTTTGGGAGCCTCATTCTTCCGCCCCTTGACTTGCCTTAAATATGACTTTGCCATATTTTCCACTCCAAAAAAAAAAAAAAAAAAATACGTGTTTAAAAATAAATTTATAGTCAAGGGAAAAAAAAAATATATGGACCTTTTTCAAAATCCCAACTTCAGAGACATCTAAAAATAAATCCAAACCTAATGAACCAATTTTCTGAATAAAGAATAAATTCACTAGATCAAACAAGTTCACTGTTTTGAAATAACAATAAAATGATTTGTTAAAAAACCATAACTTCATAGCATAAAAAACTGCCTTTTGTCCATACGTTCACAGTTAGTTGTCTCTCATCTACCCTTACCTGTAAATTGGGTCCATAAAGAAAGGAGTGGGTCGAGCATGCTGCAAGGAACCATCTGGCGCTGGTCTTGGTTCCACGTTGCCCCCTTTCTTTTCCCCAAACACGTGGTTTTTTCGCGGCTCTGTCAGCTTCGTTCCGCTGGCTCTACTCCTACTGCCCATGCTTAGATCCAGGGGCTGGTCTTGGCTTGTGGTAGATGTCAATGGAGGCTTGGAGGGCACTGGGGTCAAGGGCTTCTCGTCCTTTCGCTTAGTGGTGAGATCAAAGGGAGACTCAGAGCTTCCCTTCTGCAGTTTCTTTACTTCACTTGGTGACTGGGGTTCCATTTTCAAGGGTAACGATCTCAAGTCTCTATCAGGAAATGGGTACATTGATTGAGAGAATGCTGGAAAAAATGGGAGGGGAAACATGGAAGGGTAAGGTAAAGCTCCAACTTTTTTGTCTTGCAGCCCCACCAGTCCTGTTGAACCAAAGTATTTTTCAGCAATAGAAGCAATAGCCTTTATAGAATCATTCACAGCTCCTGACACGGCAGTTTGCTCCTCTAAAGATGGTGAAAAAATGGAATGATTGCTGTATTCTTTCTTATTATTTATTGAAGCCAGATTCTGAAGAGGGCTTACTTTGTCTTTGAACATTTTACCATTTTCTTTAAATTTCTCTTTATCACTTTCAATGTCACTTTCCAGATCAGAGCCCGAGGTTGTTTCCAGGTCACTGCCACTTGGCGTACTGACATCATCAAGGTCACTACTCTCTGACTGGTCACTGATTTTCTCAAGGGGCCTCTCTTCAGAGGCCCTCTCGGGCTGGAGCTCCACTGGCTTATTGTCCCCTACAGGTGGGTGTTTAGATAGTGCCTTCAAAATATCCTGTGTAGCTGGCAGTATCTGAGGATGTGTCATGAGGGGACTTTGACTTTTGTTTGTCTGTTCAGTACTTGATAGTCCTTTAACAGGAGAACTAGCAGGTATCAAAGGCGGCCTGTGGTACAAGCCGGAAGGAAACAGACCAGGGAAGCTAAAAGAAAATCCAGGAGCTGTTGGAAAGGTAAGACCAGCAGGATGCCTATTGGCACCAAAATAGTCAGCAAGGCCCGGGTTGGCATGACTCATATTAACCATGGACGTTTTATCCATAGCTGGGGTTCCAGGAAGTGAAATGCCTTGGCCAAAAAATCCACCTGCCGCAAAATGGTTCTTGCCCTCACAAAACCTCCTGTGTTTATTTAAAGAAGACGTAGTGCTGAACATTTGTCCACAGTCTTTGCACTTGATTTGGGTTCTGCAATCAGCATGCATGCGCTTATGACGACAAAGGTTTGAAAACTGAGTATAGGATTTATGGCAGACCTCACCTGTGTGCAAACAACAAAAAAGAATCTCAGGCTTTATGGCAATTGCTTCTGAATTTAGCAAGTATCACAATTGGTTTACCCAAAATTTCAATTAGAAGCCAGAAAGAGATGTTGGAGGCACCAATCTGGGTGCTCCAAACACAGAAAACCCCCATTTCACTAGATTCCAAAGCAAGGCATCCAACCTGACAAATGTCTTGAGGCAGCACAAAGATTCCATATATATTTATGGAATATAAATATTCTTGTCATCCCCATTGCATAATATTTTGCATAATATTTGTGTATTTAAATATTTATGGAAAGGTCAGATTCCAACATGCAATGATTCCCCACCCAATTACTAAAGCATATGAATAAAATCTTAAAAATTCGAGTCTTAAAAGGTATGAAGCATGAAACACAACAGGAACCCGATTACAACTTTAGACCATTTAAATAATTCCATGTTGAAAGCACCCAAACAAAATAAAGCAGTCTTTTCCCTCACCCAGAAACTTCACCTTTATTCCTTCTCCCCTTGGGGAAAAAAGCCTGTGGCTGCTCGACTATTATTTAGTTTGTATTATATCATATGCTCTCATCATTCACACATCAAAGCCACACAACAATGCACATTGTGTATTCTGAGACATTTTTAACAATCATTTTCATGATTTGAGAAAGACTGACATAATTTACAATGGCTCTATTTTAAGCCTGCAAAGGAAACTAAATTGAATGTAGCCCATCCTGCATTGCTGGTTCCCATGAACTATGATCACGTCCTCTGACTTCCCCTCACACCAGTGACTGTGTTAACCTTCCTGCACTTATGAAACCCCGTCCTTGGGAAACATGTCCACTTCTTGTCATATCTTCACCGTTTATCTCGGGGCCTGGCTTCTCCGTGTTACAGCCAAGTATGGTAAGTGGAGAGACGGCTTTGACTGTTCCACTCCAGAAAGGACACAGCAGTGAGCGTGGGTGTGAGCTAGCCTTCTTCACCAAAAAGTGTGCCAAGAAACTATAGGGCCTTCCTCCTCACCTGTGTGTGAACATAGCTAAGTAGATTTTAACGCCAAACTCCCTAAGCCTTCAGAACTCCTTTCCTCGGTAAGAATCCCACTTACTACACAGCCTATCAGTTTCCTAAACACTTTAGTTTACTATAGTGAGGATGAGCCCACTTTATGCGTGAACTTCCTTTAAAGTTCTGCACAATGATTTGCCTCACTGGGGATTGTTGAAACGAATGTATGCTAAGATTAAATTGAAGATAAAATGCAACATTTATTGCTTTTATGTGGTAGAGAATGATTGAGTTCTTAAGTCAAGACAATTCAAACACAACCAAAAAATCCTCATGCAATGGAGATTTTATAGGCCTTCAGTCAAGGAAAACTCATCTAGAACTTGGATTATTCCACATACCTCCAAACACGGAGTGCCAAGGAATTACATATCTATTTCTTTTACTGATAAAGGTTGAAATGTGTTGCTGCATATATCAATGTGCTTGGTGATACAAAAGGAGTCTTCAGTCGTGGGATGACTCATGACATTGTAGGGGCTGTAGCAAGCATTATAGCGGGAAGAGAAAATGTGGGTGATTTCTTTTCAAATTGTCCTGCTGGAATATATTGGCCAGAGTCTGCTTTAAAAGTATATACTATTTAACTACACACAAAATATATACAATCTATTTAAATACTTTGATTCAGTAATTAAAATTATATGACAAGGAGAGTAGAAACATCAGACTTCCATTAGTTATACTAAACAAATTCAGCTGTGAGGAATAACAAGAAATAGTAAATAAAATGTTGTTGCAGGGGAGCGGGCATAGCTCAGCGACTGAGTGCCTGCTTCCCATGTACAACGGAAAAAATGTTGTTGGAACTATAAAAATCCACACACTAAGGATGCAACACCTTTCTTCTTTCCAGGTATTAAAAGGAATTGAAAAATGACTTGACGGGTAGTCAACCAAGCCGTATGTTTTTGAGAGGCTTGCAATTTTTTGTCAAAGACATGCTGCTTTCTCCACTTCTTTCCATGAAACGTGTTCTTAAAATTTTACAGCTGGATGGATTTAGGAAGATTAATAGTTTCTTTATATTGGAATAATAGGAGGTACATTTGGCTTTCCTGATTGTCCCCTCTTGTTGAATGAATGAGCGGCATTTGAGTCTAGTCTGAAGCACCTAGACCCTGGGATGTTTCCTTCGGCAGAGGCTGTGCTCTCATCACTAGAAGGTCTAGCCTACCACAAACCGCAAGGCCTCCAGGTAAACTGGTTCAATTGATGTTGAAGTCTATACTCTACCGTAATTTTCTCAGTAATAAGGTATTAGCCAGCAGTTAAAGTTGCATTTTTCTACTTATTAAATAAATTAAGAGGTATTTTGAATATATTTAGCCTATTAGAGCATGTGGTTTCTATTTGGGAAGGCTGGAGATTTCTGTAAAGGCAGTGAGTAATTAGCTTCATGCTGGTGACTCTGGGCTCGAGCTTGGCGGTACACTGAAATAAGAGACAGTTGCCATAAACACACCAGCGGGGGTAAATCATGGTGTGTGGCCTTCTGGTGAGCAACAGATATCAACTCTAGGTGAACCTCCTCCACTCCAAATTCCCCACACCAACTCCTGATCCTTAAACTCTTTTGTTCTGAAATTATACGGCTATTACTCATAATTACTCCATGGTTCCCTGTCAGATTTTATATTTGAAGGATGGCATCTGCTATTTAAATTTACCAATAATTACTGAAAATACATTCATGGGAAATAGTTTACTCAGTCTGATTGGAAAGGGATAATCTGTAGCTCTTTAAGGTAGAACACTTGACTATAACACAATTAAAATTCCAGATCCCAGAATCTTAGATGATAGGAATCTGCAATTTTTTATTTTTATTTTTAAATAGTAGGGAAAGCATTTATGAGAATTCATAATCCATTGAGGGTCTATTCTACCGTTTTTCCCACAAAAATATAAAAAAATTATCAGAATTTATTTCTGAGAAATCTGAAATAAATGAACTACTTAATACCATATGCTCACAGAACTTCCAAATACATTTTCATGGCATTACAACCTACAGTCAGGAATGCCTTCTTGAGACCAGAAGTTTTAAATTTCCATTGCACACCTAATTTCCCATGACTCCAGAGCACCCTTTTGTTTACCTGCTAGTCCTCAGTATTTAACCCAGGGAACAGAATAACATAGGAGCAAAATAGGACTCTAATATAAGCTGAAAAGGGAAAGGAAAGTTCTCTTGGTGCTTAGAAGCACAAGAAAGTGCTGTGTCAAGTCAAAGAGAAGGGTGGTTCATTTCCAACATCACTATGTTGGCTTGAAAGTTAGTTTTTTTTCCCATCAGGTTTGGTAGTAGTGTCTCATATACTTCCTACAGACTATCAGGTATTTGTCAGAAAAATTGTATTGCAAGGGGTTCCCAAGTCAGAAGTTTTGCCAACTACTGAGTAATCGTCAACCATTTCTATGCATGTCTTGATCCACAATCAGTCCTGAAGTTAGTAATGCAACTGAATGAGTCACTGTGTTTACATGCACAGAGAAGCAATGGATTAAAAGAATCCCAGAGTTGTTGCCTCAATGGACTGAGAACAACTGATTTCCCTTATGAAATACTGTAGTGTAATACCTCATACAAGAATGGTGGATGGAAGAAGAAGCAAATGAGGGCTGAACCTTACTTTATTTGAACTGTGTTACTAAAGTGCTCTGAACAGGGACATTCTAAGGAGGCGGTCAGATTGGATGTCCTCCGAAGACGCATAGCCTGTAAATTTGCTTTAGTGCAGTGGACAAAGAAAAGCAGCGTGTCTAGCATTAAAGTGGAAATGTTCTGCTTTCCAAGTAATAAAAAAGTAGCCATCCGAAGCCTGTGATCAATAACAACAGGTAGATTAAAGGTCATTTGATTCCTCTCTATCTCCACACACACACACACATACACACTCACACACACACACACACGGAGTCGTAAGCCTACTTGCCAGGTGGGGTTCTTCCAGCTCTTTCTGATCCGGAGCAGGTTTTTATCACTTCATCTTGTTTAGTGATATCTGCTATTTGCCTTTTTACAAAGCCATGAACATTTACAGTGTGAGACAAATCTGGTTGTCTCTATTAAATCCCACAACCTGGGGAGGCTTCCCTTTCATTATTTAACGACTTCTCTTTCCTCTGCCTCTTATTGATTTCATCTAAAAGAAAGCACCCCAGGGATCATAGACAACACCATGGATCTGGTTATAAGAGATTTTCTTGTAATAGAAAATAGCCACACCAGATCGGACCATAAAGAGCTAACGTGGCGACCCCCTTAACGGCCACTCTCCTGATCACGGTGCTTTTTTGAGAAAAGACAGATGCAGGAAGGAAGGCTGGAGTGTTTGAAAAAAAAAAAAAAAACTTACAGATAAAGGGCTTCACACTGCTGTGGATGTGCTTGTGCTGTTTGAGGCCCGACGACGTGGCAAACGTTTTGCCACACTCCGGGCAAGCGTGGGCCCTGGCACCGACATGCTGAGAGCGAATGTGCCGCTGAAGGTTGCTAGGGTCCGTGAAAACCTGCTAGGAAATGAGTACTGATTAATCAAGAAACTTAATTCAAGGACACCACAAAGATGACCAGGAAGGACTCGAGAAGGAGTTTTATTTGTTTTTGTTTGTTTGTTTACTTATTTTCTCCAGAGACCAAAAGTGCATGTTCGTCTAGGGTAGGGACCATAAATTATTTAACTTTATATCCTTGGCCCCGAGTGTCCCTTCGTATCAGGAGAACAAACTGAAGAACGGCATTATTCGGCCATATTAAAGGCCTTTTCGAGCCCATTTAGTGATTGGAATTGAATAAGAAGATGCCAGCCATGCCAATATTAAACCTGGTGTGCTGTGCCCACCCTTTAAGCAAAGACATGTTACGTACAAAATCTGAGGGATTTTGAGGAATGTGTCCCAAATCTATTTAAGGAGGTCCCCTAGGGGTTAAATTCTAACACTTACAGGAAATTAACAGTAAGTTAAAATCATTTATTTGGCTAAACACAGGGATATTGTAGTAAAAAGTGAAAAACTACCCAAACATCTGGGAACAAAAATGTCTCTAAAGCGGATGTCAAATGGTACCATTCCCATTGGAATGAGAAAAGGTATCCAAATGCTATAAAAAGTTTTGGAAATATAAAAAGCCATTTTAATGACACCATTACATCCTTACTCTTAATTGAAAAAACAAGAAAATAAATGCACTTAGACTACAGTTCTAGTCTAAGCGGATTGCTTTCGTTTCACCCTTATGTTGTTCAGTACCAGCCACCAAGGCAAAGGCTCTCCAACTTTCTAATTAGAACCAAGTCATGTTCTAATGGAGGAGACTCATGTGGAAAAATCCGCAAATTTAGGAGTACCCCATTCTTTCAGAATAGGCATTCAGAACTATTTTCTGTGGCTTCCTCACAAATTGCTATTAAAAGAAATCAGCAATATGCATTAGATACAATTTTCTTTCTCCATAAGGCTATAAAACAATTCCACACTGGCAACACAGTAGTGGAACCAGGAATTTACCAAGGTTTTCTGACTCCTAGTTTTGGAACTCACCATTAAGCCTCACTTCCTCCCTTACAAAAATAAAAGGATACCCACTAAGTGTTTTCATACACAGTACTAATGCATTTTAGCATACAACACTCAGTCTACTTTCTCAAGATATTTATAGTTTCCCCTCTCAAGACTTGTTTTTATATATCGTAGCAAATGATGGATTAAGAGAGAGCAGGATGACAGAGAGAGAGACCAAATAGCCTACAAATTCACTGTACCTTGGCACAGTTTTCACATTCATAGTGCTTTCCACTGTCATGTGACATCTGGTGGCGAATTAAATTGGACTTCCAGTTAAATGCCTTGGGACACTGATCACACTTGTATTCCCTCTCTTCAGTATGTGACAACATGTGTTTCTCCAGGCTGTTAAGAGAACAATTGATGTAATAAGACATGGCGACAAAGAACACATTTTATTACTAATCCAACTGGCAACTAGAGAAATAAGAAAGGAGCTGAGATGAGGAGGGAAGAGAAGAAACAGGCTTGAGACAGACAAAAGTACATTTTATGTTTCCTAGCTTGTCTCTCACGAACACAGAGAAGTGCCTGTGTTGTTAGAAAATAAGTCTGATATAGCTAATAGGAATTATCTGCCACACTAAGGGCACAGTAAACAATGAGCTACTTGTCCAGGTCTGGATTCACTACACAATTCAGACAGCAACACTTAGTAGTAATATCCACTTAATTCAAACCCAAACACTCAAATGGAAATGTTAAGAAAATGTTTAAGAGCATGTAGGCGGGCATTCTATTTAATGTATATAACTTCTAGATTTAAAAAAAAAAAAAAAGACCTTTTGTTTTTATCCATGTCACCATATGGTAAATCGAACTGCAAGCTAGCTATTCAACAAGCAACTTTCCAAAACGACCCTGGGATTGATGGATGGACAGAAAGATAGACAAACACATGGAGATATATATATTCAATACATGCTATTATTTATATATATATTGAATATATATATATATACCTATAAATTAGGTAGGAAAACTGTATAATATTTTAAGTGAATGCACTATTAAAGCCTCTCAAAAGAAAAACATGGTTAGAAATTTATGTTTTAGAGCTTAGAATATTTTTTCTTCTCAAATGTTTCTCCCCCTTTCCTAAAACTTGCAGGAGAAATCTGCATGAATGTAATGAATAGCAAATATTATAGATAATGGATTACTATGAAAGTCTTAGGATGTTTCCAACACATTGGTTGACTGAATACATACATACAAAACACACTAAGATATCACCCTCCACTAGTAATCTGAGCTCCTTGAAGAAATAGCTCGTTTCAAATCTGAAGCTATAAATATACAAGGCAGGCCTTGAACATCTTGCTACAGCAAAAAGCAAGAAAAGTAAAGATGTGTCAAAAGAATTAGGCTGCCAACTTGATGAGGCTCCCACTGGTCAAAGATGGGGCAATTTAAGTGTCAATAAGAATGACATCTTTTAATAATAAGGATATTCAAAAACACACAAACAGAGGCTTACAGGTAACCCCTCAAAGATGCTGGGAAGTAAAACTCATTCTGAAAACTGATAAATAAAAGGGAAAACTCAGGCACCTGCCCTGCCTTTCCTCCCCAGCGAAGTTTCCCTGTACAGAATTAATCCGGATAATAAATGATGAAAGTTTAGAATAAAAATACAACCATTTTGGAGCTTCTTGAAAATTAATTAATCAATGCAATCCATGATGTGCCTCCTGATGGAAATAAATGACACCATCAATAAGGTATTCTTGCTAAGATATTGAACCTAAATCTGACTGGGGCTTAGAATGTGATTACAAGAGTACAGGAAATGCAGGGGACAGAGAAAGATGTTAAAGAACACTAAGGGGATATAATGAGTAGAATCTTGACTGGAGGAAATGCTACAGGTAAATCAGCTCAGTCTGTTTTCTAAATAAATTGCAATAGAAGAGAAAGGGAGAGACAGAGACTCAGACAGACAGTCTGGGAGATCTATAGATGGAAAGGAACCTAAAAGGCATGTCAACAAATTATAACACGTGGAATCTATAATCCTATGAAAACCTATAAAAGTTATGAGATAACTGGAGGAATATGTACACTGACTCAATATTTGAAAATAATAGGGAATTATTATTTTTTATATGATATTGAGCTTCTGTTTTAAAAGTCCTTAATTTCCAGAGACACTTGCTGAACTATTTATGCATGAAATGATATAATGTCTGGGATGTGCTCCAAAATAATCCCAATGGGGTATAATCAAGAAAAGATTGGTCTTGTGTGATAATTATTGATGCAGAGTGGAGGGCTTGTTATACCATCCTCTCTAGTTGTGTGCATGTTTGAAATTTCCCATAAGAAAAAGTTATTTAAAACAAAATTTACCAAGGGTGAAAGTTCTCTTTCTTTTCCATGTTTTCTTTCTCTTTGAAACAAAGACTCTAAATGTGAGTATCAATTAAAACCTTTGTGCATCTCAACTATATTATCTAGTGGTTGTGTGGACTAGATGCATGAGAGTGTGTGTAAAAAAAATGCAGTGCCTGTTGTCATAACTTGATGAATTAGAAAGATCTTTCCCACATTTTCTCTCTTCCTCAGCTTCCTCTCTACAAGTATCTTCATATTGGCCCATGAACTTATTTTTCCTGCCTCATGAGTCAGTGGAGTTGGAAATGCTATTTTACTTGGGCACAACAGGCGATATCTCTGTGAACAAAGGGTGCCAGTAGAGTACAGGTGTGTGGAGTCACAAGAAAAGTCCTCTCTGTCTACAATATGCAATCCTCTGTTTGTTATAGAAATTGAAATGTTAATGAAAAAGTGCATTAAGAGTGAGATATCAAAAACATCAGTGAACATCAAACAGAATCAGGTTATCAGGGATATCAGTGCCCATCTTCAGTAACCCATGAAAGCTCATCATTTTATGACGTATATTCTGATAGGCTGTTTGTCAAATCATAAACCCTAAATCTAGTGTCAAAAGATTCTGTTCACTAAATTTTATTCCTCTCCCCCAATGCCAATAATATAGTATACTTTTAAGTTTATTTTATGAGCAGATGACACTTAGAGGAAAAGAAAGATAGCAAAGTAAGTGGAATTTTCCTTTCTTTCCTTCTTGTAATCTAACAGAGGATCCATATTATTCTATCGAATGATCAGATATCAGCTAATTGGGATAGAAAGGGGAAAAAAGGCCGTGTGGCTTTCACAAAGCAAATCATAGCAAGACTTTCCCACTTCTCATAAAATTTTATCCCAACCTATAGACCTTACCCAGCCTTCTGGGTTCTTTTCATCTGTTACACGTCAATCTTTGTTTTTTCCTCTTTTTTACCTTCTATTCTCAACATTTTACTTAAAAGATACAGAAAAAAATGATACATACATGTCAAGAAACAATCATTCATTTAAGATATAATGTAACCAAATATACAAACAAAAACAGATTAAAAAAAATAAAAAGAAACCATATAGCTTTCAATATAGTGGAAAATATTCAGGGAACGTAGGTCTGCAGGTAGCTAAATAATTATATACTATATAACCAAAAATACCACACGGAGGACTGACATCCAGTTCACATCTGCCTGGGTTACCAAAAAGTGAATTTTGAGAGATTATAAAATGCCAGGCAACTAGATTTCCTTATTGTTTTCCACTGAATGTTTGACTGAATCAACTAAACTGACAGTTGGTTTCACTGCTGAGTTAATTTAGGCTTATTCTTACAGCTGGTCTGATTAAGAAGCTTTCTCCACTTCAGATGCATTGCTATAAACTTTTAGTAGGAAATAAGAATTACATTTTAGTGTTTAGCCTGTCAACTTTTTGTTTTATAATGTTTTCCATTATTTTGGTAAAAAAACAAACAAAAAAAGATTGATGAAATATACTTAATCTCTAATCTCAGAGATATTGCTTTACAGAATAAATATGTTTTCCCACCCACTGAAACTTATTAGTTTCAATTTGCTTTTCCATTTGGACACTGTTATTGTTTAGGGGACCTGCTGTGACATTTGTTTAGTCCTAATCCACGCTTTACCAAGCAATATATAAAACAGGCTTATTCTCTATGCAACGTTAGATGAAATGGTTAAAGGGTACTGAGAAAGTCCTTTTATTCCCCAAAATGTTTTCTCTAACAGCTAAATTAGGCCTGAATGTTTAAAGCTAGAGATTCATTCTTTCCTCTCAATCTCCTCTAAACAGGTGTTATACTTGACACGTTTTCAGTCCTTTATGTTTTACAGTGAATGACTACTATATGAAATCCTTTCCTAAAAGAGGGCTAACCAGGTGATGCAGGACAATCTACAGAACAAAAAAGAAGAGGGAAGACGGGCCAGTACCAAGGAAGGACAGGAAACAAAATGGGAAATGGACATAGGTGGAGTGTCAAAGACAAACTGCATCATTTGCATTCTTGAGTAAGGCCAGTTCACTGTACCACCATACCCAGTTAAATATAGTAATACTATGTTCATTTGAAATTCTGATTACAAGTTTCAAGGATCATTACTGGATTTAAAAGCAAAGTAATGTTTTTGTTTTTTATTATTACTATTATTGGAATAATGAAAATGCTCTAAAAAATGATTGAAGTGATGAATGTACAACTACATGATTATACTGAATACCAGTGATTGTAAAAAAAAAAAAAAAAAGTAATGAATATCATTATTAAAATTATTTGTAGACTGAAGCAAAAAAACATTAGCTAGAAACAAACAAAACACCTATTGGCTAGTTATATACATCGCAGATCTTAAAGAACCATTTTATAGCATAGTAGCCAAAATAATTTGCAAAGGGCAGAATCCATGGTTCTTGTCTTCTTTAATAGAAATAAAACATGTTCTTGAATAAATACAAAGGGCTATAAAGAATTAATATATCACTGACATATGTTTCATTTTGTTAAAAATAAGTACACATATATACATATATATGTGTGTTACTAGAATAAAAAAAAAATAACACGTAATACGGTACAACACAAACAATGAACCCTATTGGAAACGATAGGTTATAGTTAATAGTACAATTATAAATATGGTCATTCATGAATTGTAACAAAAATGATAGGGAGCTATAAGGGAAATATGTATTTTATGCATGATTTTTATGTAAACCCACAACTTCCCCAATTAAAAAAAAAAGATTGAGAAGTTAAAAATAAATAAATATTAAAGAATTATTTCATAAAGATCACCGTGTTTGTTTTGTCCTTTTAGGAAATTCAACATTCATCACTGAACATGTTTCTCTTGTTCTTTTACATATGTGTTGTTTGTATAAATTGTTGAAATTAAATACATGGGTTATACCGATCAAAAGTTCATCAATATTTTGTTATGTGAGTACCAAAACCAGTCATTTTTTACTCATCTAAATGTTCCTAGAGGTGCCTTTACAGTTTCTTGGCATATGATTATTTCAACTAGCATCATTGTTATTCCAGCACTTTTGATTTTCCCCAAATCATAATTGTACTTTAATATTAACCTTTCAATACTGCTAGACTTCGGGAAGATGGCGGACTAGTAAGACACAGGAATCTCTTCTCCAGAAAAATAGCTAGAGGACAAGCGGAAACAGCCCCGAAAAAGATCTTCTAACATTATTTAAATAATGATATGCCACGTTATTTTCAATCAGGCATCAAGATAACTAATGCCAACTTCACTGCAAATATTGTACAGATGAAGATTTCCATGGTAAAAAAAAATGATTTCTGAGCATGTCATAAGACTATTAAACAGGCCACTGCAGTAAAATTTCCCATCTACCTAGATTCTCAAATTCAGCATAACCATATTTTATTGCAGAGTAAATAAACAAGCATAACCATATTTTATTGCAGAGTAAATAAACAAGCTTTGTGGTGCAATATGCCATTTCTAACCTTTGCAAATCGGGAAAAACTTGGTCACATTCCTTACAGTCCTGGATGGCGTGTATCTCTCGGAGTTCATTATCACTTTCGAGTTTTTGTTGAAAGTCCTCTTCCACCATTGAAAAGGCTGAGTGAGGCGTACTACATGGAAACTTTTGGTGGTCTGCTAGTTCAGCTTTGGATTCAAAGAGCTGGTCACAGTCCTCGCAGCGATATTGCCGTTCTTCTGTGAAAATAATTTGCGGTCAGGCAGTGTCACCACAAACTAGTAGGTCTTGTTGAATTATAGAGGCCATAATTGAAATGATTGGATTGTCATTTCTAACCCTTAATTTCAGTGTGGATTAGAAATAATATAGGTAAAAAAATCTCAGAGAGTGGCACAATAACACAAATGATTACTGTAGCTGCAGTATAGACTCCTGATCAGAATAAAATTTATAGCTAAACATTTTCAGGTCCACAGGATATTAAAAGTAATAAATACCAGTTACTGAGCATCATCCATTTTCTCAATACTGCACTTGGATTATTGGTTTCCCTTAAAACCTAATTATGAGGAATGATAGGTCAGATTTTTAATCCCGATATTCAGAGGAAGGAATTAAAGCTCAGAAAAGTTAAGCAACCCATTTCGGGATTATAGGGTTAAATGGCTGTGCCAGGATTTGCACCTATTTCTGTCCCATAAACTTCCCACTGTGCCATGTTACCTGCAGTGACACATGGGACATGATGCCCTACCTGAACTAAGTTTAAGCCTGGTTAAAATCAGTAACTAAAGAAATGCTTTCACATTCATTAGGATTTACAATGGGACACAGGATGTTTTCAGTACCTTTCTGGGCTAATTTATATTACCCCCAGGGTCAGCCCTTGTTAAATAGAAAAAACATATTGTGAATTTGCACTTTAAATCAGTAAGATAGATCAATGGCAATGTGGGGACTAGAGATAACATGTATTTAAAGTGTCAGGTAGTGATGCTATTCTTTTTCTATTCTTCCCATTTGAATAGCTTTTGTAGCCAGCCAATGAGGCACACTATGCAGGAATCACACTGATATAGATGAAGTCCTGAAAGCAGCTCAAGATGCTGAAAGACACGCAGGACAAACAGCACAATTTATAATCCCTGTTTATGCACCTGTAACCAAGGAAGGTGTTACTATTCGGTTGTAAGTAAGCCCAGAGGAATGAGCTTATCCTGTCTAACCTGGAGAAAGGAGGTTCATAAAAGGCTTTGTAACGAGTAAGAGCCAGCCAGGTGCTGAGGAGGGCCATTGGAGGCCACTTTAGGCAGCGAGAAAGCATGTAGGAAAGACAAAGGCAAGAAAGAACCTGGCAGGTTCATGGAAATACTGTTAGTTTTGTAGTAGAGTGTGACTAGCTTATAGGGTATATGTAGGGGAGCAGTAGGAGATGAAGCTAGAAAAGGTGACAGATCAGTAGGGGCTTTTTAGGTCCGTGTCAAGAATGGAACAGAACAGTCAATGAAATTGGAAAGCAAGGTCATATTCAGACTTGCTTTTTAGAAGAATTTCCCCCGGCTGTAGTATGAGAAGCCAAGCAGGGAAGCCAAATGGGAGACCACTGCTATAATCCACATGCAATATTGATTTAGTTTAAACTAAACCAATAGCAGTAGGGTCAGAATGGAAAAGACATTAGGATGTAGATGCACTAGGGTTTGCCAACTTTGAATATAGAAGGTTAGGGAAGAGGGAGGTTCTCTAAAATAAAACACTCACCTCACCTCCAAAGACAGGACTCTCAGTGGTATTAACTAGGTAATGGAATTGTTTCCCATAGTCTGCAACACTCTTCATATATTTCAGATCTATGTTTAGGATATCACCCAGCAGTCTGGATGCAAATATGAGCCCCCAGGCCACATAATACCTCAAAAAGGTATAGGTTTTAAGGAAAATAAGACTTTGGTCTGAATGCTGACTCCATCACTTACTAGCCATATTATAAGCAACAGACACACACACACACACACATATTACACTGAATGCCAAAAGCAACCGATGTGGTTCAGGGTCTTGTAAGGCAGGTGATTTATTAATGGCAGCCCTAAAAAGAAGAAGAATCATTTCTATTTAGGCTTTTTTGGAGTAACAAACTAATGATTTTATTTCAAAAATAATTTTTGAAAACCTTCTTAGGTCTAACATACACTAAAGAATGATGCACTGCACCTTCGAAAGCCCAGATTCCCTTTTTCTTCAACCTAAGCATTTCCCCCTTCCAAAGAGAGGGAGTATGAGCCATTTCCCATTGGACCAGACTCCTCATTCAGGCTCAAACTCTACTAGGCTGATTGAGAATTCTGAGTTCTAAAGCCATTTTCTTGTTAGAGTTTCTAACATGAAAACAAGTTCCAAAAAGGTCCCCCCAAATCTAACTGGCACAAGGTACAAAGAGGCAGAATGCAACTCAATTAAAGGAAAGGAAAAGGGAAAAAAGCATTCAAGTAAACAGGACCAGCCAATAGTGATAGCTTCCTTCACTGGAGGCATAAAAACTGAGGCTGAAAAGCCTTCCATCAGTATGGGAGGCAGGGGGAGTGGGTGAAGAGGTGATCCCTACTTCTTTGGTAAGTTAGGAAGGGTGGCCCTTCTCATCCTTCTAACTGTAAAACACTCTCTAAAGTCACCACTAGGTTACACTGAATCAAACCACAATATATTTTAGGGGAAATAGAAAGAGGAAAGAAAAGGTATTAAATTCTCATCCCAATGATACAGATCAATACAAGTAGAGTTTTCTCTTAATCTGATCTGAACATGCATCATTACCAATTGTAATTCTTGTTGATCCTTCTTTTGATTTACAGTAGTCCTCTTGCGAATAAAAATTGCCCTGGCTCTAAAATTCCCTCATCTGTACTTCTCTTTCACTCTCACCCCCCAGTGTGGTCATGCTTGGCCAGGAATGTACTCAGGTAGAAATACTTTTCCCAGTAAGAGAACATTATGGGAGAAACATCTGCTAGATTTACAAGAACCCAAAATCAAGTGATTCTCACCACAGTGTAAGGCATTGACAAGAGTCACAACCACGCCATGGTCTCACCTATAACTTTCTGAGTCCAAATATTCGGAAAATTCTTTGACCTCCACTTCAGGGAAGCCCACTGCTTACTTTAGCTTCACCATAATATTAGCCAGATGTCAAAACAAGAAAACAGCCCCTCCAAGAGAAGGAATTTGTTAAAACTGGCATTGACTAGTCAGGGAAACTAACAAGCACGAAGTGTGACAGATCTTTTTGGGTGCTACTTCACAGTCTCCAAAATGAGGGCGACTGCCTGCGCGAAACTAACCGTGGATATCAGGCGCCATGGTTTCATGGGGATAGTCTTCACTCTTCATGAACAGCAGGAGCTCCTCTCCCGGTGCAATGTCTGTGACTACTCTGTAGAATATCTTCAAAAGACAAACAGAGGTGGGGGTGGGGAGGACAGAGGAAAGAGAGAAAAGTGAGTATTAAGAAAGGGAAAGATATACTCTAAGACATGTTTACATTTTCTCATTCTTCAACAAACGTATCTCTTTCTTTTTATCAAACGAAGTGTGGCTTGCTGTTTTAAATACTGAAAATGAGCGCCATGGAGACAAGTGGGAAGCTGTGACTTGCATGCCAATTCACAAATCTTTTCCAAATCCCACTTGACAAATTAAATTTTTCTTAGTGCAAATCTTGCTCTGTCACATATATTATGTGTGGTGTTAAACAAAGAATGTTTCCTTCCCTGGATTCTTCCAAGCACTCTAGCAAGTCACACACACGCTTAATTAAGAGAGTTGAATCCTTCTTTGCATGATCCAGCAGTGCCCTAGGTGGTGGTGGTGGTAGGTACTCCCCTTGCTTTACAGCAAAGTGCTGCAGAGAGGAAGGATTTAATAAATCCATTAATGATTGACTGAAAAGCAGTGGGCAAGTATGGAAAGAACCCTGAACTGGAATTTCCAAGAACTGCCTACCTTTCCCCTAACCAGCTCTGTGACCCTAGGCTAGTCATTGCCCAATTTACTTGTCCAGGAAGCAAAGTTTTGATGTATAAAAGCATGTAAACATGAAAATTTTAGGGTGTTTTGCCAATTTTACCACAAAGATGTTCTTAGTTTTAAATTTTTCTCTTAGATTATTTACTTAAAATACAATTCCATACTAGGTAGAGTTTATGGAAGAAAGAATGAAGCTGTACAATTAACTGGTAAAAACGAGACTGTTTGCAACCTGCCACAATATCTTTGCAAAACACCACAGCACTCTGAGAAGGAGACTCTTTACCTTGTAACCTCTCCTCTCTGGCCAACATCACCAATGAGAGTCTTTTTGCACAATCCCTTTACTAAAGATGTCCACAAACCAAATTCCCATCTTGGCTGAAAAAGCTCAAATTCTAAATATCTGGGCAAGGCAAAGAAAACACCACCGCTAAAACGACAACGACAAAAACGCTAAGGATACAATTCTGCTAAGTATCAATCCAATGGGGAGAGAAATCACATGACACAAATTGGTACACTCTACTAAGAATGTATTTTTGGAAGAGATTGCAATAACTATGGGTTTTTGCAAGACTATTTAATATTTCAAACTGGCAAGCAAAAGCAAATGACTATCATTTGTGGGTAATCCTACTAAAATTTATGTCTTACAAGGGCAACAGAAATATACATAACTTTAATCGTATTTACCTATTTATTTTTTTAAAAGCCGAGGATATCAAACGTAAGTATGTGCCTCTTTATTCCAGTAGGTGGCTCTAAAGTCCAATTGTTTATTTTTCTATTAAAAAAAAAATACCAGAACCCCAAATTGTGCTAAATTAGAAAATAACTAAATGAGAAGTATTTTCTGCTTAGTTTTTTTCCTGTCGAGATAAAACAAAATTTTCATTCAATAGCAGTTTAACCACCTGAAATTGGTTTATGGAAAATAATGCCAAACATCAATGTTACTATAATATGTTATAATATAACCTAAGATTCCATATAGCTATCCATAGATTGCTAACCAGGCCATCTCAGAAAAACTACTTTGTAGATGCTATTTCTATAAAAACCAGTGGATTTGCAGTTTGTATCTTATTAACCCTAACCTCCTTATTTTCCCTTCTTTGGCAGTACATGGAGAGGAATAGTTTTACTCAAAAAGTTACCAGATGAAAAAAAAATTTCATGTGGAGTTGCTTTCTTCCCCTGAATCTTCCAGTTAAATGCTTCTAAGTACTCTGTTTCATTCTGGAGTTTCTATTTCCCCTTAGAAAACAATGGACTTCTCTCAACAGCTTGAATCACCTCTTTTTTTGGCATCTCTCAAAGGTTTAACTTATTTAGCTTCCTTTCCAACAACATGTTGACATTTGAATTGTGACATATTAGAACTTTTCGGTGGCTTCTCGGAAATAGTGAGGTTAAAGAGACAATACCCTGTAAGACAGTAAAACAGTGCAATTGTCTCTGTTGGGGAATGCTGCTTTGACATGCATGCCAGATAATTTTAAGAAAGTACTATGATATCATTTCTTTGTAGTCTACTATTAATCATGTCTCTTTTAATTCCATTTTAGGTTTACTCAATCCTGTGAGAACAGTCCAAGAAGCAAAAGAAAATGATGGATACACTGTAACTATATATTATAAAGACAATTCCCTTTGCCGGGATTAGATCACGATGTAATTTCCCTTTAAGTGTCCAGATTGTCATGTGAAGAATATTGAATGCATAAAAAATAAAAGACTGGGAAGCGGCTGTGGCTCAATCAGTAGGGCTCCCGTTTACCATATGGGAGGCCCCGGGTTCGGTTCCCGGGGCCTCCTGGTGAAGGCAAGCCCGCCCGCACGGCGTGGTTAGCTGACCCAGCGAGCACAAGCAGCAAGGGGGGGATAAATGAATAAATAAATAAAATCTTAAAAAAAAAAAAAAAGACAAGGAAGAGTGTTGATGTTGGCATTATTTACTGGAGGTAAAAGGTGACATTCCAGGCCATGAAAGGTAAGGCAAAGCAGAGTGGATTTTAACTTCAGGGTGTTCTTTTTTATTTTAAATGAACTTTTATGGTGCTCATGAAACTGAGGTTTGAAAAGAACTGGCAATGTAACCAGACATAAGGAAGGCAGATTCTGGGCATGCTTCCCCAAACAGTAATAAGAATGTGCCTCGAAGTCCCAGCTGCCACACCCTTACAAATGTAGTCTTTCTTCAAGGTGTTGCTATTACTTGTTCTTCATATCCCTCATCTCCTAGGATCCCAGGGAGACTTCAGTAAAATCATAAGGTTTTCTTCCTATAATTATGATGGCCCAAAAGTGTATTTTGAGCATTTTAATCCAGAAATGTCTACATAGAAATCTACTTTGCCTTCTAGAAATAATAATCTTCATGATCATAAAGCACCAGCAGGCACTGGAGAAGTGAGAAGAGGAGTTTAAACCAAAACAAAAAGAACAACTTGGTTGCCTCAAAACAATTACGTGGGGAAAGAGGGAACGTAACTTTGGAGGAATCAAACCTTTCAGAAAATGAGATATCTTATCTATAAAACTAGTTTATAACATAAAAACATAGGATAAAGAAGTGATTTTTGTAGATTTTTCCCACATAAGACATTTTCCAACAGATGTGTATATTACGTATACTTGATTCTAATTAGAAAAATATAGCTTGATGTCTTTAAAATAGAATGCAAAATTTCAGTGTGATCTCAAAAATCTCCGCTGCTTTGCAGTTTTATTAATTATATGTCATCTGAGTTATATAACAGAAACAAATGCTACTAATAGAACCTCTCTGGTTTTGTGTTGGAGAAAATGGAAGGGAGTCAATTACCCTGTTAAATACCATAAAGTTACCAGGTCTGCTCCCCCATTAGGGTTTTTATGGGAAAAGTTATCTGGATCAAAAATAAAGATGTCCTGGATCTGAGATTTTGTGATTAATTCATATGTAAAAAAGATACACAAAAGTCTCAAACCCTTAGAAAAAGTTTGAGTAATACAAAAGGGTTGATTTATTCTTCTCCTGTGCCATTCTGAGAATGTAATGCTCTGTTAGAAGGAAAAACAAACCTCTCAATTCCTCTCAATCATAAGGTGAAATATAAGAGGAATGGGGTCTTATAAGAAAATAGGATTATATGGAAATTTCATTTAAAATGGTCATTAAAAATATTTTTAAACTTGCTATCTCCTCTAGGGCTTTCTATTTTGTAGCTAAAACCAAAATCCAGAAACAGGATGTGTTATGAACAAGACCTAACCCTTCATACACTTGAAACTTTTGACAGTTGAGGTGCTCTTCTTTTCATTTATTATATAAAAACTTTAATTTTCCCGGTGTCTTGTTGAACACTTTTTCTCTCCCCAGAAGGCTATTTTTCGTTATTTGTAAGTATGGATATTATATATGGGTCTCTGGATAACTCAACTAACCTAAGGATAAATGTTTATTGTAAATGTCTTAATAAGAGATCTCATTTCCTCTTCTTTTATTTTTAAATTTTGTTAAAATTTCATACTGGTGAAATTTCTGAATATATGCTTTAAATTCTAAATCATTCTGATAGTTGAAAATAAAACTAGATATCCTCAAAGTTGTTCACTTTTACTTCTGGTATTTATTCACAATTTAAGGCATAGCTATTATATATCTAGATAGCAATTAGTTACTCTAAACATAATTATTACACTTAATTTATTTTAATCAAATCCTGGAACCAGTTCCAAATACCAAAGAATATCCATTCAGTTAACACTCACAAAGCCAAATTAGGGATGAAAGGCAAGGGTGATATGGATTTGATTTAGCAAGTTTTAGACTCCCAAAAGGTATGCTTTCATATGCTGTTAAATATAACTCTCTCTCTCTTTAAATATATATATATATAATTTGTGTATGGATCTACATTATATTTTATATGTGGCATATAAATGCGGCAAACTCTACTTTTTTGGGGGATATAAGATTTGCATAAATATTAGCAATCTAATATAAATAAATGTTTAATGACCCATGCTTTATCCCAATTATAAATAACTGTTTAATGATATATGCTTTATTCCAATTATATACGTTACACCTAATATATGCTACATATAATTTTATATTGTATATAAATGGAATTAATAATTAAACATTATTTTCTTTGGTTATTTAAATCTAAGAGTACAGCCACTAAGGAGAGTATGGACACTCCTAACTATTCTGATTGTAAAGTTAATAGTCCATAAAAGGCTTTTAGACTAATTCTGTCTTATACTATCAGAGCCTGTGTTCAACCTAATCCTCCATCCAATTGATGATACTACTTACCACTTGAACTTATAAATGGTAATAATGTAGGTTCTTGTTTATTATGCTACAGAATAGAAAAATCCAGTCTCTCAGTCCAGCTTTGCTGTCTAGTTTCCTGTGCTTGGATAAATCTAAAGTATTATGTTTGTACTTCTGAGAGAGAAGAAAAACTCAGTGCACAAAGGGGAAAACAAGAAAGAAAACATATCATGTACTTATAAAAAAAGATGAACAAGACCTCATTATTATGAATCCCCATATATTTTTCCTGGTCGAGCACTGAAAGTTTTATTTATGCTGAATAGATTGCATTTGGTGTATCTAAAAATGGCAGAAGTGTGAATTATGAATGACCTTCAACCTATTCAGGAAGTTGTAATAATTGAAATAAGAGAGAAACGTATTCCCTGCAAAATCTGTACTGAGAGACAATTCCTATAGTTTTCCAGGCTTTATCTGTCTCTTCACTTTGAAGTTGACAGTTGATTTCTTCCTCTTGCAGCTCCCAACATTTGGCCTGAATGCTTTATTTACTAAAGCCTCAATCAATTTGCCACTCAGAAGACTAGGAAAAGCTGAATGGAACTTTTCCAATTGTTAGCTGGATGGGAGGGAAGGTGACAGTTTACATATCTGAACAAAGTCAACATTTGATATGAACACATCTGTCAGCCTTGGTACTGCAGAGGTAACATCGAGACCACAGATGCAATGTGTGCATATGCCATGACTTGAGGAAACATGGTCTGGGCCCCTGGTCTATCCAGAGAAATGTGGGAATACCCAATTCAGGAGTGTAGGAGTGATGTTAAGATTTAGCTTCTGGAGGAAGGACCCTATTATATATTCTGAGACTAATTAGTAAGAAGAGGTAATGAGAAGTGTCTTCGTAGAGCTAAAACTAAAGATCTTTGTCCAACAAAATGGAAGCTTTGTTAGGGCAAAGATTGCCAAAGCAAACCATTCTTAATTTCCTTAGTTTTTCCAAAGGGAAGATATCCTTTATCTGTCTTTAGGGTGATAATCTAAAGATAAGAAAAGATTAATTGAGAAAGATCTTGCTATATCCACTTACACAATGAAAAAGTACCACTGGCGATTTTGAGGACCAAGATAATTTTGGAGGATATATCTTTTTCCACTTCACATTTAAATGATGCGTAATTTACTGGATGAAATAAAACAGAATTGAGTGATGATTCTATTTTGCCTTTAAAAAGGCAGGTAATAAAGATCCACTTACTATTATACCAGGACTCAACGGTGTACCTAGTCTAGAAGCCTAGAAAGTTGTCTCTTTAAATGACCTTTAAAGTTCTCGCTATAGAACCCACAAGAAATACTTTCCCTAACTATTCTAAATATAGTTTTCAGGAGCATCCAACCTGTCTTTGATGTGATCATTTAATCTGACCCTCTGAATGCTCTCTGATCATTCCAAATGGTTTCATGTTTGGTAACAGTTCTATCATTAGATGATGAGGAAACTAAAGATCACCCTTGGATGTCTTACTAGGCTGGAGGTTTTTCCTGCATCCCTGGTCAACATGTTCACTTCCTTGATGGCCTGTAATCCATGAGGATGACTACCTTTAAGGCACCACTCCAGAAATAGCAGGAGCCTATTATGGTTGTGATGGCACTTTCAGATCTTCTGAAACAGAAGATGTTGTATATATGTGAACATTAATTGACTTTTAATGCACACATAACACTCAGGCCACCATCTTTTCCAACATTTGTGGTCTATAAATCTTAATAAAAATCCTAGTATGTTCAATGCTGTGTCCTGGGCATTAAGTGAGGGAACCTTTTTCTTTGTGTGTGTGTGGGGGGGGGGGGGGGCGGATACTGTTATAACATGTAAATACCAAATGGCAAACTATATCCAAGGAAGTTTCATCTTCAGGTGTTCGGGTGATAGAAGTAAATTATCATCCAGACAACATTGCCCCAAAGTCAGCTTAGTCATTGTAAACAAAGCCAGTCCTTGGGCATTGCCAGCTGGCATTCATCTTAAAACAGCACAGCATAACTTTGGTATAAAAGTGGAACTTTGCTTAAAAGCAAAGCAAAGAAAATGCCTAAGCCAATAATAATTTTAACATCAAAGTGGCCATACAAAATGTGGACAGAAATCTTTGTAAAGGAAGAGAAATTAACAAATTACCCGACAATAGATGCAAACGGTTTTTAAAAGTGGAAAGAGGTTAGCAAATTACATTTTTGCTTTATATATAGCTGATCTGCCCTGCTTTTTGGGGAGAAAAAAATGTACTAATTAAATGATGCAGGAAAACAGATTTTTTTCCTCAGTAAAAAGCTGGAGAAAAATACCTAAATAATTGAGCCCATAATCTTGCAATAATAATACTGTTCAAGTGTCACAGCAAAACGGTAGAACCATTGACATGGACTTAAGGAGAGGGAAAATGGGTGTGCCAATTGAGTCATCATTGTCCTGGAAGCAGTTAAAACTTTATAAGGTAAATCACAAGTGAGAACAATGCCTGTTGCAACTGCAAACACTGTAGGATCTTGCTGCCGTTCATTAACCATGAGGGAACGGACAGAATCCCCTAAATCAATTCCAACTTTGTATCCTCCGAGGAGCACTCCTTCTTCCATATCTCGTTTCTTCAAAATATACATCAAATATTGAATAATATCGACAGATTTCTTACTTAAAGTGAAGATAGGCCTCTCTTTTTCTACGTACTAAATACCAGCTGTCAAGGGCCTGTTTGAAAATGAAAGGACTTATCACCTTGTGTAAATGACAAGATTCATAATGCCTTGTATTTCTGAGAACTTTATTCCACTTTTAGACCATGTTAGGGCAGGCCAGGAGTTTAAATGGAACTAGGTTCCATCCTGTGATGCAGAATACATATACACGTACATATACAAGATGTTATTCTGAAGCACACACCCAGATCATTCTAATTATTGTGAGTGGAAAGGCAGGTCTCTTTAAGTCAAAAATACATACATACAACAAAACAACTTATATGAATTGTGCCTCGGTAGCCTGTCTGAATACAACCTACATGGTTTCACCATAAAGAAATACCAGAGGAAAATGATTACATAAGCACACAAAACTTGCAAGCACTTTCAAAGATGAGAACTGCAGGTTTTGGGGCTGGGTAAGGAGACAATGGGTATTCTTGTCTTTGATCCAGTTGAAGGGTATAGAGATGCTGGGTTAAGAGGAGACTAATCAAAGGCTGGAGGGAGTGGTGGGAGAAGGGTGAGAGTGAATCTATAGCTATGTGCTACATCAGCCAATCAGAACGGTTTGTAACAGCATGCTGTCTACAAGACTTCTAAGGAAAGGACATCAAAATATCCAGATTCAAAAAAACAAAAAACACCTCAGTAAATGATCTAGATGGCTGCCCTTCTTGACATTAAACACCTGGATGTTTCCAAATGTACACAAAACCTCTGAATAGTGAATCAATTATTTTCATAATTCCTATGCATATTTGGTCCTCTGGAGGACCTAGCTTGGAAGAGGCTTGCCTCATCCGGCTCTCTGCTTTCACTCCTGCCCTGTACTATCTGTCCATGCCAGTTCTTATTCCTGAAAATAATCAAGGACAATGTCAGATTTTAAAAATGTAAAAACATTTAAGCATTTTGTTTGCTTCAATAAAATTTTCCAGGTAAACACTGCCATAGCAGTATGGCTATGTGAAACTGTACTGAAACTTTAAAGAATAAGGGGAAAAAATTAATGAGGACTTCAAGGATAAAGAGCCTTGGGTGTTTTTAACGGATCCACTATTTTATGACTTGCATGTGATTATGGTCTCAATTTTCTAGTGTCTTTTATAAAGATAAACTATTACAGTTAAAGCAATATTTTTGGAGGGGAATGAGGATATCAGTCAGAAGTTGCAGCTACTTAGAAATTATGGTTTAGTAGCAATGCCAGTGTTTTCAGAATTTCTATCTCCAAAAACATCACTGCAATAATTTTGAAAAAATAACATAAAACAGACATCTGAAAACAATAAATTTAAGTCTTTCTAGGAAACATTGTCAAGAAAGAAAGGTGCCACAAAGCTCAATCTGGTCTGAGAAAAACAGAAATAAAATAACTCTTAGAAGTCTTTTGGAAAATAAAAATTCAGGAAAAAATCCTCAAATAAAATACCTGCAGAAATGTATTAGCAAAAGGTTAACTGAATGGTCGTCGTGTTTGTGACACAAAAAAGAAGATAACAACCTGTATCAACTTTATTTGAAAACCAAAAACATGCTATTTCTAACTGTTTCTTCACAATTAAGCAAATCAAATAATGGTTTTATGCAGCATACATGTTTTGACTCTGTCCCACTACTACCACACTGGATTATCGCTTTAGAAAGCACATTTATTTTCTTTCAAAAATCTCCACATTATTCTAAAAATGGATCCAAATTGATCAGGCTTAATCTTGGACAATAGAATTTTTTAAAAATAGATATCTTTGCAAAAATATACTGTAATAAATGCTCTACCTCTCTTTTAAGTAGTATTTTCCATTCTTTGTTAGTTACTTTAATTATTACAATGACTAGATTGTAGTTGAGAGGTTCATCTGAAACTATTCCGGTTTAGTGTCCAGGATTTATACTTGTCTTGTTATTAAAATTTACCTAATACACTGGAACTCTAAGTATCGGAGCAGAAAGAAACAGTTTTTACAATTTCTTGTACTGTTCCATGTGCTTTTACATTGTATAAGAGAGTTGATGTCATTACTGTTTAATAATTACTCCTGGTCCAGGATCTCTCCTTATGTCTAGATATTAAATAATATGTCACGCAATGGGTGTGTTCATTAAGTGATGAGCTGTGCTTAGTTACCATTTGGCAGCTCCTATTCCTCTTGGAAAAGAGAGCGAAACATCAGACCTGGAGAATCTTTTTAGTCAGCTCTTTTATCATTGTACCTAGTCCAACACTTGCGTTTCAAAACTGTCTAGAATTGCTAGTCTTAATTGGCTTTTAGAAATTTGCAATGAGCTTATTACATGGACATGTTTATAATATATGCATACACTCTTTGGGTGTGTGTTCTCTTTTGTTTTGTCTACTAGGCTAAGTGTGATTACATACATCTATTCCTATCATACAAATTTGACTACTTTTACCTTTGACTTCCCTCTGTTATTTGAGTGAATTTACTTAACCATGTAATGTCAATTTCACAATTATGTCATTTGATATGCACTCTATTACCATCTTAGATTTCTGCCGCATACACATGTAAGTTTAAAGTGAGAACTCAAAGAAGTAATAGGTAAATGTCTAATATTGGCCTTATTTGTTCTTCTAGGTTAACTATTTTGCCTGGTTCCTCAGTTAAAAGAAGTAAACATGTAATTCATTAAAGTGTGAACCAGCTTTTTTTCTTTTGAAAAGAACGCATTCTAGAATGCCTACTTCAAAGGTAAGCATGGTAAAATTATAAATGTCTACTCTAAAAAGCAATCAAATTCATGTTTAGAATAGCAAAATAGCTCCTTTTTAATGCACTCAAGAATTCCAATTATAGCAGTATATTTATTATAAAATATTAGATGCATAAACATTAAATTTAAAAAACTGTATTGGCTACCTGTCCCATTCTTATATCATCTTTTTACTGATTCTACAACAGTTGCATCTGGGGCAATAGATTTTACTGTCAGTAAATATGGATAGCAAACAGTTTTATAATTTAATTGTATTATTTCATCTTACATCTGTTTTTGAGGTCTTCCAGTTCCTCTTTTTAGGAAACATAACATGAATAATTCCCTCACTTACAATACTTATGTATTTCCCAAATCTACAAATAGTGCATGCTCAAAATGTTTGTTTTTGATGGTAACAGTCACACCTATGATGGACATGGGATGTTTTCTGTGCACGATGAATAGCTAATTTAATAGTTTTCCTTTGTTAGTAATGCCTCTTATTTTCTCAAGGCAAAGGGAAAAACAATTGACTTGGTTTATTATTTTTGATATATGCTGAAGATTTTTAAATGATTCCCATTTAAAACTAATTTTACAATTTACTACCTCTTATACAGTTTAGCCAGTAAAAATTATCTGGTAGCTGGTAAAATGCCAAAGAATAACCTCATAACGATGATTGAAATAGAGTCTTAGAACATATGACACTAGCATTACTTAACAGCTTTCAATTGGAAACATCTAATTTAAACTTTTTTTTCCTTGGTGGTGATTTTATAGTAGATTTGCCAAGCAACCTTTTCAATACGATCCTTGAAAGATATTTGATTTAGGTAACCATTGGGTTAAAAGAAATAAACGATGATATATTAAATTCTAGCCCAATAACATTTGTAAAACAAAAATTAGGCTGAATTTTTTTTATTGTTTTAGCTATTGTCATATTGTGTTACAAGATTCACAATAAACTTTATTGAGTGCAAAATATGTTTCATGATGTTTTCATGATCTTTATTTCATAGTTATTGTTATTAAAGTCAACCTCGCTGCATGGTCCTCCGTAATGATGCAAAGCAATACTTAGCAGTGAGATTTTCTAACTTTTTCACACATACAAAAATTTTTATTTTGAATAAGCTAAACATAAACACATTTCTCTTTTTTAATTAGGCAAAACAATATAAAATGCATAAGTGGGTAAGTCTGTACCTATATCATACTAAATATCTACCAACTATTTCAAATAAAATCTACATAAAATTTCAAGTGTATCCCTTCCAACTTCTGCATAAATTCATAAAATGTTCTTGATTAGTTCAATATTTTCTATCCATGTCTCCATATTATGATGTTAAAGGGAAAATGTGATGTATAACAAACAATAAATAAGTACTGAGCTTTAAATCATTCAATAACCCTCAGAAAACAAGAGCATTTATGAGGGTTAATAGTACAAAGTGCATAAACTGCTCAAAGAAAGCACTACTGAAAAAAAAATAGTACTGAAAATGACTTTATTCTGCATCTTATATTTGTGCATTGCCTTTCACCATTTCAACAAACAGGCCACCAGGGTCTACTGCGGCTCACTGTTATTTTTATTCCTCAGGCTTCACTGATACTTTAGTGCTCTCAAAGAAAGACAAGAAAATCTTTACAACATACCTGATCATTTATCTGGCATGCAACGAGGTTGTGCTGATCATAACAGCCAGCGAATCTGATGTACTTGAGCCAGCTTCCTACATCTGGTTGACTGGCATCAATGCAGAATTTCACATTGCAAAACTCATCTAAGATCTAGAAGGAAGAATATGAAAACAATCAATTTCTACATTGGTTCATTCATTAAAATGGTTAATAGCTTTAAAATATTTCAGACAAATGTAAAAGAGGAACAATAATAAGTTATCTTAGAAATGACAATGTACTGCTTTTTTTAAAAGAACAAAGCAACTGTAAATTATTACTAAAACAGGTTAATTGGTTTTAAAAAATGCTTGTTTCCTTGTTACACACAAATGAGTAGTTGACTTAATATTTTATTCAATGTGATTTTTCGAAAAAATATTATTGAACAGCATATATTACCATGTTTCTGAAATAAACAGTGAACATTTCAGGTTCAGATAGTCTCACCAGGTAAGTGTGTAACTTCACATTTTTGCACCTTAAATTAATTCAATTAAAAAAGTATAATCTGAATATTATAAAAAAATTTTTCATAATTTATATTTCAACACCATGAAACAAGTAATCAAATCCTTAATTGAAAGAGATAATAAAATTTGTATAATAGATGCTTCTGGCTTAACTAAAGAAAAACAAACAGAAATAAATGATTCGTAAACACTCATGCAAACAAAGTATGAGAGCCTAATATTTTAGTTAACACATGCCAATGCATGTTTCTATTTTACATTTAGTGAGGAAAATAATAAAACTTTGTGAACAAGTGAAAAATACGTAGGCGTATTGTAATAAAATACCAATCATTATATATGCTTGTGTATTATTATTTTTCAGGAGACTTTACCTTTGGCCTATCCTAAATATTAATCATTACTTAGTATAGCTATTTTAAAAACCATAAAGGAAAACTTCCATTTTTAAGATTTTGCACACTTAAACCAAGCTATTCTGCCTTAAATATCAATATTAAAAGCTGCAGAGTTGTTGACCTGATGTTGAGTAATAAAAAGGCTGGTCATTTTATATCAATTTGTTAATGCAAACGTGAGGAAGCTTCCTCTCAAAGACATCTAAAATGCAAATTAATGAATTAAACAACCCCCACAGAACTTTGTTGTATATATAGCTATATAAAAGTTAAAACTAAAATCTTGGGTATCTAACCAAAAGCAATTTAGCATAGAATTCAGGTAATCACCCAGTTGCAGCTTCAAGTCATTAACTCACCACAAACTTCAAGGGGAAGAACCCCAGCGCTCTGAGGGCACTAGTCAAGAGGCACTATGAATAAGCCTTTGGCCATGAGGCAATTAAAGGGTAATAAGTAGTTCCACAATTTAAAAAAGAAAAATGGAAACATTACATAGAGATGGTAATTGGTACACACACACACACAAATCAAAGTGTTCTTTTTCAAGGATACCCTCTTCACATTAACAACAAATATCTACACTTAAAATACCTTCTAGTGCAAAGGACAGATTTTAACAAGTTCTTATTTATGAAAGTACAAACTTTAAGAAGATTTCTTCCACTCTCCATGCTAACTCAAATGGCAACTTGCGACCTTCCCCCCACCCCTAGGTGTCTAGAAGGCACATAAACAACAAGAGCAATACACATAAAAAATAAATAAATAAATAAATAAATAAATAAATAAATAAATAAATAAATAAA